>LR736868.1:5738783-5988551 GCA_902654985.2 Oryctes borbonicus
TGCAATGTGTTGCGTTGTCTTCTCGAGTTTCTTCTCGCGTATTGTTTGTTGAGTCCTGAGAAGGAAAACCATCACCATCAACGGGGATGCAGGTTATAGGAAGGCAGCGAAACCAGTCTTTAAAAAAACTCTTAGTGCAATAAACACGGCGAAATACGCTACTTCAGTGGAAAGCAATCACGAAAGGTTGCAGGCATTCTGAAATAACATCAGTTAAGTGTACTTAAATGATGCAACACGTACACGTACTTATATTATATTAAATAATATAATGTAAGGCTTAAAATTTAAGTTCCTATTTAAGGTGTCACTCATTACGCTTAAATAAATTATTCCACGGAGGATGCAGTAAAATAATTACTGCATTAAATAAACGATTGTGGAAGGTCTTCTGAAATCGGTTATTTTTACTTCTTATTAGGAATTAAAATGCTCTATTTTCTAAATTGTTTATTGACATAAACAGAAGCAAAATGATGGAAAAATCCCACACAAAAACGCATTACGGTAAACTACTGTCTATTAGCGGCACGCAAGTACTACGGAACCTTCGCCCAACTTACCGGTATTGGAAAAGTTACAATTTTCCATTACGACAATTAGAATTGTGTAGTGGGGTAGATCTTGGTGTAGATAGGTAATAGGAAAAACCAATGTCGCGTTTTTCACATTATGCAAGCCGATATTACCGTAAATAATTACTGTATTACTAGTAAATAACACACTTGTACATATCTATTACTTTTTCAATGAGTACCCAATTATAGCTATTAGATTTGAAGTAGCACTTATTATAACAATGGCAGAAGGATCACTTTAGCGTGAACCGCATTTGAAATAGGTAATCACTTATGTGTACGTAAAATATTCACATCTCCTTCGAATGGCACGTACTAATTCCTTTTTGCAAGTTTTAATAGGAAGCAATTATGCAATTTGGGAAACACCATACAGTACTTAATATTATTTTTTTTTTTTATTAATTTTTCATATTTTTTTTTTGATAATGGCTAATTTATATGGCAAAGCTATTTTAAGTCTGCTTTTCGTATAATTTGTGCATGTAACTTTATATGTAATATTTTATTTAACGCAAATGGAGTTTAATTGCAGACATGTTTAGGAACTAAACACGGCTCGTTGACTCAGTAGTAACGGGTCTACGACACTTCAGAAGTCGTGCATTCGAGACCTAACAGAGAAGGTGTCAACAAATCTTGAGTTACCACTTGCATGTTGGGAAATAACTAACTGTGCTTAACTCTTTACGGCATTTGCCGTAGCTACACATTTTCGCGTTTTTGTGCCATCAAAATTCACTAAAATGGCACTTACGTTACTTTTGTGTTACTTTTCTTGTTAATTCGTAGGTATTATTGTTTAAACCTTTGGCACTGCTGGTGACAAAATTTCATTTTTCGGAGCCTATAGAAAAAATTTGATACACACACTCGGCAGGCCAAAGGAAAAATTGAAAAAATAAAAGGGAAACGTGGGATAACCAAACATGGATATTACATCATGAGTTTAATCTTCAAATTACAGAGAGATCAACCCAGGAATTTCTGTTGCCATACACTTCCTGAGTCCATAAAGCGTTCAATAATACGTTATTGATATTGAGCAAAAGTGTCAAACGGTCAAGTGCGATTGTTCATGCAAATCTCAATCGAGTGTATTCCAGAACCATCGCCGTATCTTCGTCTTATCTTTCGGCGAAAACAGCTTAGTTATGGTCCTTTAGTACTAATAAGTAGAGATGACAAAGGGAGGTGAAATTATTACTTTTTTGCAGCGACTAGACAGATTCGTATTGTAACGACTGTCGGGGAAACCAGTAGGCAACACGAACCCTTTCTTATGAGACGACTAGACACGAGTCTGTCTAGTCGCTGCAAAAAAGTAATAATATCACCTTCCTTTGCCATCTCTACTAATAAGTACTATTATTTACAAATATAAAGGCAGCACTAT
This sequence comes from Oryctes borbonicus, assembly GCA_902654985.2. Classification (NCBI taxonomy): domain Eukaryota; kingdom Metazoa; phylum Arthropoda; class Insecta; order Coleoptera; family Scarabaeidae; genus Oryctes; species Oryctes borbonicus. Next base: position 5,740,758 of record LR736868.1, read on the forward strand.
TAAAATAAAACGAGAATAACAGGTATAAATCTCTCTCAAAATCTCCGTCAATGATATTTATGAAAGGAAATTTTGAGAGCCAGAAAGTTGAGATTCTATGAGCGTAAAATCGAGTGAAAACATGGCACAGACGATTTGAGACACTTGGGAAATCTCATGTTGGTGTTTACACAATAATTTTTGAGGGGAATGAATATATTGTTTGCGAATGAACTTTGTTTCCAATTCGTAGAGAATACATTGGAAGAAAAAATCGTCACCATTGTCTTAGGAATGTCGAGATTAGATCACTTGCGTGCTATCGCACATAACATTACATTATAGACGATATATAAGCTACGAGTGACGATAAGTTAAAAGTTAAAAATAAGAAGGTATTATAAAAAGGGCATAAGAAAAACAAAAACATTTTAATGCTAGCCAAGTTCTGGTCGCGAGTCCTTGAAAAAGTAGAAGGAAAGTTCACTGTTCATTATAAAGTTGTCAAGGAAGGACTTGTGAAGACATACTTGTCGTGTCGGGTAAACCTACTTGTCGGGCCGGACAGCTGAGTCTCGGTTAAACCTACTAAATCCATTATTATGTTCATTACATGTGAATATATTTTTGTTATTATTAATACTTTGTAGCAAATAAAATAACTTGAACATTTTTTGCATTTTTATTTAAAAAATCGGGCCAACGTGTCAGCAACTAATAGCAGATCCCATGAATCCACTCTTCGAGATGAATCCCTTCTCTTTTGGATTTCCATCGGTTTACCTAATAATATTGCACAAATAATTGCTTATTTGATTTTCTTATTATTGCTATACGTTACAAAATATTTTCGTTAGTTCCTCGAACCCAGATGTTTACATATGTAAATACTAAAAAGTCTTCATAATTAAATAGGAACATGCCTAATAAGTACGTATATGATTGTTTACAAGCACTTACATTGTATGAATCATATCTTCCATAATGCATTTTAACGTGACTGTGATGTGGATGCTGTACTTTTATATAATGTTTATGCTTTAACTTTAACTCATAATATATAAACGAACATGAGCTATATGCTATGTATATATATATTAATGCATGGTTGAGTCCTACTAGTTCTTTCTAGTTGGTTTATGAGCGGATACGTAGACTTTGATATATTTTATGACTCGCAAGTTTTGTACATTTTAATGTTCTAGTTACCTTACAATTTAAGAAGTTGCGAAATATGAAAAATGGATAGATTATTTTGTTCCAGATATGTTATAAGCATATTTAAAGTAAGTCATGGTCTAGGCATTTAATTTGTTTATTACACATTCTACGCATTCCTGTTTATAACCTTAAGCTACGTAAAATGTTGTAATTAAAATGTTTATAAATATAGAAGTATTTAAACATAGGAAAAGTACAACAAAATTATTGTTATTTGTACTTTTAATTCAATAATAGTTTTCTTTAATAACAAATCCCGTAAAAAATGCTCTTGTGTATAGTATAAATAATGTTATTACCTGAGAGAAGATTTCATCTTTAAGGCATGTATACATGTGACGCCAACATATTTTTGCTTGAAATTTACCGGGAAGACCTCTTAGAAAGGTAAATTGTACATATTGATTTTAGTGCAAACATATCTAGACTCATTCTATCACTTGACTTTGTATATTCTGCTTTTAGAATATTAAACTGAACATATTGATTCGGGAAATAATTGCACAGAATTTGGTGTTTAGTTATAAATACAAACGGTACATTAACTAGTTTTTTTCTTATTTACATTGCATGTGTGTTAAGGCCCCGTCAAAGAAGTGTTATTACTTTTCGAGTGCAATAAAAATCCTGTTATGGCAGAGGTTTCCAAGAACAAATTTGGACGCTTTCGCGAGTTAGCCAACCTTGCAATAAAAGCAATGGATGTTTACGATTTAAATTTGCAAGATAGTCGTTTACCTTCCTTTATAATTGTCTATGTGACTTTATGTAATGAATGTTGTGAGACCTGCATATTGTTTGATGTATTATTGTTGCACAAATAAAAGCGATAAAAGTCAAGAATATTAAATTTCAAACGATCAGAAATAAGTTTCGGAAGAAGCGCGACACCACGTTGATTTTTATTTTTCGGTGTTTTTCTCTCTTGTTTTGGGGAGGATCACTGTTGCTTTGCCAATCCATTTTTTGACAAAGTTCGATGTAGCTTCGCTCTTGGTGCACGCCAATACTTCGGAAGCAAGCTGTATCACATTATATGTAAAATAAAGTAAGGATTAACATTTACAGAAAGATGTACCCTTTGCTTGTTGACTCTTTCCCAAAAGGTTCTATTGGTTTCATTGGTGAACGATACATTTTTAGCATGTACATAAATTATTCGCATTTACAAACGTTTAGCATTTACTAGTAGTACTCTGACTGAAGTCGATAACATCAAAAAAATACTTTGTTCGTGTATATTGTTGTTGGTGGAGAGAGAACCGCCATTTTGGAGGCGGAGCACACTTAGTCGCATCGCCGACATATGGTCGCAAACTTCCAATTGCCTTAAAATATTTTTTCAAAGGAAGTATTATGTATTTACGAAAGTTTATAAGCATTCGCAAACGTTTGCTAACAATGACTTTTTTTCTAAATAGCCATCCATTAACCCATTCAAATTGAACGTTGTCTTGGCTGAAAATATTGCATACGCTTTGCAATAGTAATTAGTTTTCCTTCCATTTGTTCAAATCATTGACAGAAGCAATCAAAGGTTTTGTGAATATATTCTTCTTGATAGAAAAAAAGATGGTTTTTTGTTTTTTGTTGTTTTTTGTGGATTATGAACCGATCTCGATAAATTATCTCTGTGTTACTGAATGAACACAGGAAATTGCCATCCCTAGTCATATATATAAAAAATAAAATCGAGAGTGTATGTAATTCGATGAATAAAAAAAATTACCGTCTTAAGCGTCTTCCGTGACTTCAAAAACTGGAGCAGCGAGGTTAAATATTTTTAACATAAGCTGCGTTTCCAAAGTTATTTCTGCAAAACGCGCCCGCCGTGAGGAAAATAAGATTTTGTGTAAAGAAGAAAGATCGCTCTACATCTAATGATGTTATATTTGCATAATTAAAGAAATCTTTGAAACAACCTAATGCATTTGTAGACGAATCTTTGTCAAAAAAAAACTCTCTAAATTAGAACCCAACTAATTTTTTGCGTCTTCTTCCGAACAAAGCTGTGCGTGTACATCTTTCACAATTTGCAGTGATTGCTCTAACAACAGTGAACAATTTTGTAATTTTTCTATTACTTGCACTACTCCGATGTAATTGCTGGCACCCAAATTTGCGTACTCTAGAGATTAAAGATCTTTGACATTAGAAGTAAAAATATCTCTTATACTGAGCAAAAAGTTAAGCTGTACACGAACAAAACTTTAACAGTTTATAGCAAGAATTACAAGAAGTTAATTTAATAAGATGCGTAGTTGCTCTAACAAAAATCGTCATATTTTGAATATATGGGCATCCATTTTGTAAGTTATCTGCGATACTGCTGATTGCTGTAGTAGTAAAGTTCCATTTTTTTCTGTTAGGCATAAATATAAATATAAATAAATACATTATTGTTATTATAAGAAAACCTATATGTAGAATTTTCTAATTAGTCGGTTCCAAAGAATTAAAGAAAAAATGTTGAGAAAGAGTGCAAAAGTGTTGTTGTAGATTAGGGCTTACCAAAAAAGGAGATCCCTACACATGTTCTAACCTGTAATATAAATTATGGAAAATAACTAAGAAATTTCCAACACAAATGTATATATGTTATTGAAAACAATATACACTCATGTGTATTAATTAAAAACTAATACAATGAAATAGAATATTGTTATTTATTGCACCTTAAAATACCAGTTACATAAATATTGGTTGAAAAAGATATTTACAAAAGAAACAATTTGTTTGTTCGAAAATTATCTTAATTTGCGTCCTGGTGGAATCTACGGTTGACACAATGCAGCGTTATGATATGCACGTTACATCGTTGTGTAATGTTAATTTTCACACTGTTTTATTACTTTTTGAGTTAAAAGTTATTATATTACATAGAAGGAATTAGAAATTGAATTTAAATAGCATTGGCTAATAAGTATCATAATTTCGTAATTAGTGATACCTACTAATTAGCAACTTGCACATTGGTGTTATTGTGTTGATTTTTCGATAAGCTCTGCATTTATGTTTTGAATTAAAGTTTATACAATTATAATTATTTGTTAAAGAATATTTTAATTTTATCATATAGATGTTTGGATTCACAAATGTAACTGCTACAACGTGAGATGTCGTGTTTGGACCTATTGTTAATCCTGTGTATGACATGTGTGTGATGTTGTAAAGATTTACGTTACGAACATTAATTAGGTGTTAATAGTCGTGAAATAGTAGGAAAATTACTGAAGGATATGATTAACTGGTTTAGGAAACAACAGCACGTCAATAACACAACTATAAAATTTATTACGACCCTGCGAGATTTTCGAATAACGTAAACATTCGTGGCTACACGCATTATCTTTAAAACTTTGGGAAGTTTAAATCAACAATAAAATTCAGTCACAAATAAAGATAGGTAGGGAGTACACAATAATATGATATTTTTACAGGCCCGGATGAGGTCTTAAGCCAGGTCGCATTGATGTATCTGGTAGCTACGCGACTGATAGATTTAGATTGTTATCATTTAGTTGATCAAACTATTTCTTACAGACTAACCAACAGCTACGTAGTTCACCATATTAATAATGCTATATAGCTAAAACTCTTTCTAATTCTGCTGGTAATGTTTTTTTTTTACAAATCTTTTGTTTGACAATGAATCGAACCCCATTGGTATAAATTTCTATAGATTGTCTCTAGGTCAAGTTAAAACGTTCAAAGTAAGTATTAACCTTATTAAAAATGGGTTCTCCTTTCATTCTTTCTGATGACCCTCTGTAACACAAAAATTTATCGACTATTCTATCTTTCTTAACAAATATGAAGAATCTAAGCCCACTGATAGCGACGGATTCCTCAATTTGAAGAGCGAAATGCATCCAAGTCTGTCTTTAATGTCACGTGCCATATCAAATATTCTTTTGTGCTATCATCGCAACTCGGATATAGTATGTGATTTTTGTTTCACAGCTGCCAATTTTGATTCTTTTATATTTTGTCCATTGCTGTATTTCCAAAAATAGCATTCCAGTGGAACAAGCCTATAATTATTGTGGGTCTGGCAATAGCTGTTTAAAATCAAGGACCGTCATTTCCTAACAACGTGAATATACTTTTAACGTAAACATGTTAAAGAGTGTATAATAACTAATTTAAATAAGATTTATCTATGCTGCAGTAATAGATAATAGAGAAATTTGTCTGAATGAAACGGGGTCAATTATCTTTCTTAATATAATTAGTAGTTACGCATTATTGTGAATTATTTACGTTTGTTTTTGTTTATTATTCTTGTACCCTACCGAAGACTAAAACCGCCGTTAATCAAACATATTATTATTATTGTAAAAAACAACAATCTTTCTTGATTTCGCTTATTTGGAAGAAAAGTTACGAATTAAAAAATAAATCAATGTCTTTAAGCAACCTTTTTCTATAGAGAACGAAGATTCTTGGTAATGTTAATTTGTCACGTTGGAACTAAAATTGTGTCTACAAGAAAGAACTTAGTATGCATGCCAGTCTCGCCAATTATAATGAGTGCATAATTGGTGCGTAGTAACACGCACTACATTATAAATAAATCTGAATTTTGCCGTTTTCATTGTACTTATTCTTACTGATGGATATCAGGAACCAATTCTGCGTGAACTATGAAGAAATGGAAAACTCATTGCGAAATAAACTGTTGATAATGAACAATAAACGAATGTGTCACTGACAGAAGCGCTAATGATTGCATCATATTTCGACCTAATAAATTTAACTTATTCCATCGATCTATATCTGATTATTAGCCACCCAGTGTGGGGAATCTCCAACTGGTTGGTTTTAATAAGAAGATCGATATTCTAAAGCACAACAATAGATCCCACAAGTTCGAGGTTTTTTTTTGCAAGAACTTCTAGAAACCAGAAGGAATCATTCATCGACAATTTTTAATTATCCTTCTTTCCTATCTAACCCCGGGAGTATATTTCTTTTTTTTTTAATTGGTTATGCGTATATGTGTAGAAAACTAACATAACAAAATAAGGGTATTTGTGTACTAGATGTAAGCTATAGAAGAATGTTTCTAAAGGAAAGAAATGAGGAAGCCGTATGGAGAAACCAAGAAAGACAATTTTTAGAAAATTCTGTAGGAGATGTAAGTGAAAAATCAAGAGAAAATGAGAATAATTAAGTTGCCGAATTTACTATGGAAGAAATGAACGAAGTAATACAAGAAATAATAAGCTCATCGGAGAATGCTATCACCAGCCTGACAAGAAGAATACAGGAACAATGGATTAGATTTTTGTACTAATAGTATATAACATTCATTAGAAATATCTATCTGAATAGGGAAGGATATTGTTGTTGGTATTACTTGGGAGGGTGGCTTATCCAGAACTACAAACGGACTACAAAAAAAAGTGGGGAAAGCAACAAAAGGTGGCAAAGGTTAGTACTGATGCCACTCTCTCATTTTGAAAATTTGCGCTTGTTTGGTGCCCTGAAAAATTTGGCTTAAGTTAAGTAATCTCCTTTTTGTGGGAATTGAGATGCAGCAACTCTACCACTTTATTGAGCTCGACGCAAAAAGGTGCAATGAATATTAACGAATTTATATCGAACAGCAGATATCCACCAATTTAAGAAAAATTAAATCTACATCGCTGAAAACTACCTAGTACCTATTTATACAACAAAGAGTTTTTGATAATAAAGGAGAAATATTTAGCTGTGAGTTTGAGAAATCGCCTAAGCTAAGGAATGCATGAAAAATGTTATAATGAATGTTAAAATAAACATTTTAAGCTATTTCTGCAGCAAGAAAATAATGTCAACAAACGTAACTCGTCGTTTGTTAATGAAATTGGCAATTCTCTTAACAACGACTTTGTTATGTTTGTTCCAGCATTTTATAGTAATTACTTTTTGTAACATTGTATTTCTTATAGCTTTTCTTAGTATTGATGCTTTAATAACTACAACTACAACCATGAAATAGCGCCAATAGATACTTCTTACTTAACCTATTACGTTACTTTTAATATTGCGCCATATAGAATGTTACAGCAGTTTGATGAATACTGCCCTTCATGGGTTCTAAAAATTCCTTTCAAATACAACATTTAGTTTTAGTAACAATGTTGTATGTACGAGACCAATTTCTTTTTTTTACTTTTAATGCGATTATTTCATAACTGCACCAAAGAAAATTGGAAGAAGTGTTTGGAATTGGATTCCTTCTTTCTTACGAGAGAAAGATAGTGTTATAGTGCATTGATTGAATTCATTATTTGTTCAGGTACATTTTAGTTGTGTTTACATTTCATTAAAATTCGTTAATGAAGAGCTTTATAGCGATTTTTAATAATGGGTACTGTACTGTAAACGAATGTTGTGTGGTGCGAAATTTAAATATTTGTCTACCTTTCAAGATATTTTTAATGGTTGTATTCGACAAGTATGTAAATAAAGAAACTACCTCTTTCTATTTCTATTAATCAAAATATTTATCCGAACATGTACTGTAACGTTGTGAAAATTTAGAAATTTTATGCTTTTCGGAAATTGTTTAGAGTCGTGGAATTAGGGAATGGCTAAATTTACACCGAGCCTTATTGTACTTGGTTTTGATATTAATTTACAAGTTTTGAAAAATGGGAAAATAGAATAAGCAGGCAGTTAACGACAGTCTGTTTTCCCTCTACTGTCGTTGGCTGAATTTATATGATCCTTCTACCACTCACGCTCCAAAGATAATAGGTTGGAAGAAGAAAGTGTACAGAATAATGTATTTAATGCCTACTGACAAGAGGTTAAATAATTTCATATGTTTAATAAGAACAGGAAATTGCGTCTTTCCAAATTTTTCAGCTAAGCTTCCTAAGAGTAGTATTTGCTAATGAATTAAAACGTTTCATTTCAATAACGTTTTACATTGATTGTACTTATCTGCAGATCCAGTTGAAAGTGGTTGGTTTTTGATTGACGTCTAAACATCGCTAAATGCAGAGTTGTGACGCTTTCCAGCAAAATGAAATCCGTATGGCTTTGACGGAGAATTGTTGCCTCAGGATTCAACTGCAACTCTTTACATTGTTTTCTGTTACTTACTTCTGATTTTAGGTGAGAATTTTTCTATGGTGGTTTAGGTGACAATATAGAACAGCATTTTTTTTTCGCGTTTCAACCGGTTTAAGTGCTATATAATGCTAAATACATATATACGGACATTAAAGACCTTTGGGCGTATAAATCACCATGTAGCACTTAAAACGTAAACGATATTGACCCATATTCCATTTTCAGCGAGTAATTATTTTTAATAATATTACTGGTTGTTTTCCTGATATGTTAGTTTTGATTGCGCATTAAGTTAATTACGGTAAAAAACGAGGAAGGAATTGTTTGTAAACACATACCGGTAATCTACATACGTCAACCACCAGCAATTTTGGTCCATTTTCCTGTTTTATTATTAATATTAATTAATTAATAACAATTAAGTGTTTTATAATTTCGCAGGTTTCAAGCTTGTCTATGTAGAATCGTTGGAAGAAAGTTAAAATATGACGGTAATAAAAATTAAGTGGATTGAAAATATTTGAAGGAGGCTACAAATTTACATAGATTTTTAGACAGCAATGAAAATAAACATGTTTGTAGTAATTATAATATTGCTATTAGGTGAAATATTGTAAGAAATTGCGTCACATCAAGACCAGTGCAATTGCTTTAAATTAACCAAAAAAGAAAAAAACCAAAAGGCAGAACAGCCATTTATCGGTATTGAAAACACTATTATTTTATTTATTATTTATTTATGGTATACAGTAGCGAACTAAGTAATAGTTCAGGATTACTACAACAACTATTGCAATTATTTCAACGAAGAAATATAAACGGCAAAAAGAAATAATAATTCAAATTACCCAATGAACTGCGATAATATAACGAAGGTAACGTGGGACATGGTGACATAAATAGAAACAAGACGGATTAAAACTCAAATTAATTCAAGACGATCATCATTTGCAATGTGAATTAAATGTAATGGAATCCATAACTCAACAAAAATAAACGAAAAGAGGACCTGTTTTACCGTTGGTTCTTTCTCTTCGGAGTTCTCGTCCAGTGAGCGAGGATGCTTCTCAACAAATCAACAAAAAATCGCTGGATTTAGAAACGGATTTTACGTAAATACGTACACGTAATTGCACGTACGGTAACCAAAATTATCTTCGTGTCAAGGGCAATTTCATCCGTAATGATGATAGCCCATAATCGGTAGCTATTTAATATTTGCTATGTAAGGTGTTGATAAAGAATCTATTGATTTGCAAATCGATTTTTTGCAATAATTACGCAGGACAACGTTAGGAACTGATTATAAAAAAGTCTAAAATTCGAATTGATTAATTGTACTATTGATTGATTATACAAACTTCAATTAAGATCGATAGACGTGATCAATTACTCTAAACAGAAACAGGACATGCAGACATGGACAAAAATGAAGTAAAACGTATGTTAAAATTACTATCTAGGTATGGGATATCTTTGGTGTTGGAGTCTTTTTTTTTGGCGATCGCTTTCCTTTGATTCACGGAGTCCAAAAAGAAAAAAAAACCTGTATCTATTGACGTCATTTGCTTATTATTGACGAAAATAACCACTTCCAAAAAAGGTTGCAAAATATTGAAGGTTACTATAAATAGACCTAATGGTTACAACGCTTACCTTAGACATCCAGTTATCGTGGTCCAAGCAAGCTAAAGAAGCTGATACTAAATGACGATGACTTAGAAGTTTGTTATATGATATCAATTATGTTGCTTGTTGCATTAATTGAGAGTTAGTCCAATATTTCCCTTCTGCTTTTTTTTCCAATTTTATTATCATTAAATTACAGAACTACTCGAAAAAATTTATTTGAAAAATCTGGCGCTATTTGTTAGTTTTAAAACAAACAGAAGCTTATATAAAGAATTTTTTTTAAGTACAGTAAAATATTTTTTCTCCTCGTACCGCCTACATGGCAACACAGTGTACATATATTACATTATATAAAATGCTTTATAACACAAATTCCTAACATCCCAACGTCGATTCGCTTAACTCTGTTTTCTCCACTGCACATTGCTTGTGCTTGTGCTTATACCATTTTATCCCACAGTTTTCTACATGCCGTTTGAATTATTCCAAAGTCAAATAAAATGCAATAATTTATGCTAATGAGGAACGAAATATATGTAAAAGAATGATTGACTGCTTATTAAAGGCAATATTTGAAAGTGATATATGAAAAGTTGAATTATATTATTTATTTTATTTTTTTATTTATTATGTAAAAATATGTCCAATTTTATCACCATTCTCCATAACATTGATACTGTAATTAAGACTTCAAGGTGACTCTATCATTTATATAAATATATGCTAGAGCATAACGCTATAATAATACATAATACTCGTGATAATATAATAATAAATACTTATCGTTTTCTATTGAATAATTTATTGCGAATACAGTACTTTGGTCGACTGAGTTTACATTGATCCATTGTAGTTCTCCTTTTCAAGAAATTGTTAGTGTGTATGAATAATTGCTAAGCGCCTGAGAAAATAAAAAAGGAAACGCCTTATATTTTTAAGATGTAAATATTTGCTTCGACAGATTAGAGATCAAGCGCGTATATAGTGATATAAAATAGGAACTAGCGTAGTATTTGAACGAATAATAAAGGATAACACATGAAAAGGCACTAAACTACTAAATTCCAGAAACCTTTATATCTCCTTTACTTTCATGCACAATTATACAAAGATACGCGGTGGATGCAGAAAATATATGTATAAATATTATTTTGAATTTGGTAAATTTTTATGCTCGATACTGAACGCCTTGTATATTTAGAGGCCATTTTGATACTGTGCCTAGATAAAGCCAGACAAGTATTCTATTAACCACAGGGAAGATGTCAACGTTTTAAGCGTAATGATAAATAATGTAACAACTTAATATGGTAACTTGCACCTTACATATTAACTCCCAAATTTAATTAAGGCTCTAAAACACATAAATAAAGTCATATACAAAAAGAAGATGAAGAGGTAAGAAAACAGAAAAAACAAAAAAAAAGAGTTTAATTAAATAAATTCTGTATCCATCTAATTGTGAAAACGCTTCTGTAGATATGTGCTTGAGAAAGTTGACATCACGTATGTATATAAAAATTCGCAGCAAAAAAAAAAATAAGAAGAAGAAGCGCAACATTCTTTTTTTGCTCCCTCCTTTAACAATCGCCTATATCCCAGAAAAAATCACCAATATTCAAATAATTGTACCAAAGGTCAAGAAAACCTTAACCGTGAAATAAAATGTTAACACTCTAACACTTAAAATTTCACGTTAAATAAACCACTTACGATAAGTACGAATTGAAGTCACATATGCGATTATGTTACGTTATATGCAATTACCTCTTTTTTTTTAATAGGAAAACGAAGTATTATTTCTTGGATTTAATAATTCACCTGTGCAAAGTTATACAAAAAAATTGAATACTTTGTGTCTTGTTTACCCGTTAGAAATGTGTTAATACAGTCATTTATACTGGATTTATTTAGATAACGTTTCTGAAATATACATATATGTACATTATGAGTTGTGTCGGCAGTTCAAAAAAAGGCACTTGTTGTTTTTTTTTCTCCGCAAACATTATGTTGAGGTTCTTTCCTCCAGGGCTTTTGCAAAAAAGCATGAAGCGATTATTTAGAAAGTTATAATTATATTCGTATTTATCCACATGTTGACATAATTTTTCTCTATTATAAAAGCAATGAACTTGACATAGAATATTAAAATGTAATCAGTATGACAATTATAAGCATCTAGTAAAGCCTTATAATTACATATGGACATGTACATTTACGATAACCCTGAACTAGAAATGTCAAAGAACTTTTATTTAGTTTGGCACATACAGCGTTATTCGTGACGACGTACTGCTAGACATAGCTCTGAAAGTGATCAAAAGAAATATTCTTTTCTCAGCCGGTTAGAAAGTTGAATCTTTCGTTTCTCGTTCAAGATAAGAAATTTTTGCCACCTAGAATAAAAAGTAAATGATGTGATTTTTATTATAAAATTTTACATGTAAGATAATACCAGATGTGACACTAGTATACCAGAGATTAATAATATGGGACTGGTTGGGAAAAAAATGCATTCAAACCTCGCTAAAAAGATGCTCTTGCAAACTTGGGGCAATTACAACTCTTGCCTTCGGATCGGTTTTAATATTTGTCCGCCGTCCGCAAGGCAACAATTGCTGTTTTGGTGGGCATCTATTTTATAAAACTTCAACAAATTTTCACTTTCAAGATAAAACACACTCTATATTATAGATTTTTTGCATAACCCTCTTAAATACAGAGTTAAACCATATAACACATCCAAGGTAACGAAAAATATTTATTTTCTGAAAATGTTAACGGATGGAAACTTCAATTTAAACGTGCAATTTTTATAGCTTTAATACATCGGCTTCGAGTTATTATGCGTGACATAAATGGCCATCTATAGTCACAAATACATGTGAAAGTCTAATTCAAACATCGCGTTTCACCCTTTACAGTGAGGAGGCGCTAGTAACAAAGCCATGAAAAACCTTGCATACACCATTTACATACAAAAAGGCCCTTAAGACTATCACAAGCTTATACACCCAGTGGGACCGTCACTACACGCAAAAGAATTCTTCTAAATTCAGCTGTTTTTATTGGAATCCGTTTGTTTTCGGTAACTTGTAAACGAGTGAATTTAGGAAGTAAAATGCGCTTTATTTGTATTATTGGAGCAGAAACTATCCAAAATGGTGGTTACTACTTAAAAAAAAAATGCTTTTTTTTTAGTTGTAATACGTCCGTATTTGGAGTGGATTTACTGAAGACCTTGAATGACATTTTCGTATTTGATTATAAATAACTAATATGAAACCGCGGATGTTCAAATGTTTAAAAAAAACGCCAAAGTTAAATTTGGATCTTGTAAATAAATCGCCGATTGACAATACTGGAAGAAGTAAGTTTTGGTGAAAGTCCAATGCTTAAACTCCTATAGATGGGCTTTTTCAATTGGTGCTGTTTTAATTTCACGATTAATGTAAAACGTTTCTGGTTTTGTGAAGTTGATTTTCCGATTCTGATGCAGCTTTTTGTTAGGCTGTATCAGTCGCTTATCTTCAGCCATCAACTGTGTCACACCGGTTACGTCTAGGACAAGTCCGGTTTATGCACGATATTAAAAAACAAGTAACCATCAATACACTGTGATGCGCGTAATTATGCACAGGAAGAACCAGAAATGAAAGCTTTCAGTCATTTTATCCAAAAGATGGACAAGACTTAAGCATTAGACGTTCTCTTGTTATGAGAATAAATATTGTTGTTATTGTTGTTATATTTGGTATTTTCGTGTATCTACCAACATTTAGACATAAGAAATAACTGCAACTGAAATTATGTAACGAAAATCATCATCAAGTCATCTGAAAATAGTTGTTTTTATTCTATTTGTACATATGTAATTTAGTACAGTAGCATAATAATCATACTGGCTAAAGTACAAGTACTTCCTTCCAATTTAATGATTAGCTAACAAATACGTAAGTGGACGCATACAACATACCTAAGTGGAGGTCTAAATTATATAGGAATAGAATCATGTTGTCAAGCACATTTTAAGTTTTACTCGCAGTCTGGCTCAAAAGTTTTAAACGCTTCTGGCAGATTTCTACCGTTATACGAGGACGATATGATGTGTTAAGCAAGACAACGCAATTCTCCTTCCGGTTCTGTACATTTAGTCCAGCGATGTTGCAACTTTTTTAAACTATCTAAGTAATAGAATTTCTCGAACTATGTAATAGACCTTCGTTTCGGCAATGACCCATTCATTTGACGTGAACCGCTTTCCACCATCTTGTCAAGCTTGGTGAATATGGCGGGTGGGACACCAATTCTTACCGTAACTGAACTAGTTAGAATATTTTTAATAATTGCTTTATTATCGTTACTGCTATTAACTTCTTCCGAGTTTCGCTCGACATTTCGTCGTTCTTGCTGACGGCTTCTTCAGGATAACTGAACTGATTATCCGTTGTCCGACATTCTTCTCGATTTTTCAAACATGAAGTTTCCGCTCTACTAGGCGTGACGGTACCCTTCTTCTCTGTTGACGGTCTTGTTCTTTTTTCCCCTGATGAATCTACTACTACCACTATCCAGAGCCGAAACCATCAGCGATGAGCTACATTTAGCCGTTGAGAAGATACATCTGGGGAAATGGTTACACGGTCATTGACATAAGAAGAGCCACTACGAAGAAGATGATTCTCAAGAAAACTACCGAACCACGGAGAGAGATGGCATGTTTACCATACGTAGCAGGAGTCACCGAAAAAGTAGGACGAATCCTGAGGAAATACGACACACAAGTACGTTTCGGGAGTCCAGTCAATCCAGCAGGATCTACCGACTGCTAAGGACAGGACAGAAGGTATCTACAAGATAACATGTCAATGCAGGCAGTGCTACGTGGCCTAATGTAGATCTTTGGAAAGCAGCAGGCAAATTAAAAATTGAATATGGTTAATTATAGAAAGCATTAGGCTACGTCAACAAGATCAAAATGCAATATGAGGTTGTTATTAGATGGAAAACACTGAAGAAGAATATTTAACATCAAGCCATAAAGACGACTGATGATCGTCTTCAAAAACTAGAGGGTTTGTATCGCATCCAACAATTATATAAGAATTCTAGCTCGAAAATAATAAGTCTAATAGGCAATTGTTGATTTTGGTGACTTTATTGTATTGACTAAAATTTAAAGATAAACTTCTTTTCTGTTTCTATAACAATTTGTAGGCAATAAACAAAGAATGGAAATGCTAACCTTCTATTTCTTAGAAAAGATTGTGGCTTTTGAAACTTAATTGGAGATTCTACTTAAGTAGACTCCAAGAGCAGACATTAAGTGTGATTAAGTAATTCCAATGTATTTTCACAAGATGGGAGTGTTTACATTGAAACAATAATTTATATTAACTGATACTTGTTTTAAAATATTAAAGTAATTAATTTTAATCTACTTTAAATCCTGTAACTGAGTAAATTTTTACACTTGTCACGTAGTGAATTTCCGCTCCGTAATTAACATGGTTTATGTATGACGGCATTCATCACTATTTACTTCATTTGTAAGGAGATTCTTTTCTTATCACCGCTCTTCTTCTACACGGAATAACGTTTAACTGAATTGCAGTCATTTACGTCACTTCATGTAAATCATGTGGGCGACTTTGCCATCAACTGGTTTGTACGCTTACAGCTACGGCTAAATGAATAAATGTTGTTTGAATCCAAATTAAACTATTTTGATTAGCTTAGAAAAAAAAAGGAATAGAAAAAACAGCAATTAATAGAAAAAAACAAGTTTATTTTTATACGTTGTAGCGGACAATAATTAATAAATAGCATAGAACCATATTAATATTGCATGTTTTGAAAATTTATTCAGGTTTTTTGCTTGTTTTTAGATGAGTCTGTAAGATCATTTGAGATAAACGTAAGTAAAAAAGAATTTACAGCTTAAGTGAAGCTTGTACCGCAATAAATAGCTAACGTAGTGCGCTCAATATACCAGGGTGATTCGAAGAACTCCCATCCTAACGCAGAAACAAATATTCTTTCGTCAAATTCACTGCTCAACATAATCCCCTTGTCTTCTCTCAGTTTGCAAGAGCTCAAATTATCATCGAAATATTTGATGTTCCGTTAAAATAAATTGAAAGCAGTAATTGCTAAAAAAGATCTGGAGTAGCTCTAGCATAACAATGATTGAAAAAATTAATACAGACTCCACGTTGTCCTGCAACCAAAACATCAGCTAGATTTAGCCATGCCTGCCTTTTGTTTCTTCCTTATGCTTTCTAGGGAAACATTGGGTTAATCTTGCGTCATCCTCGTGAACATCCAAATAGGAAATCAACAAAAGCGCTCTATTAGAGTTGATTGTCCTATTGTTCGGAACGCATAATCTTCATATTAATATTGCCGTGGTTATCTGCGTTTTATATAAAACTTTAGGTTTTTTCCATAGGCATGAAGGTGGGGAGGTGAGGATGAAACTTAAGGTCAGCTAGAAAATATGCGCTATTTAAACGTAGAATATACGCAAGCTTGAAATTTAAACCACGTAGAAATTTTAAAATAAGAAATCACACGAGCCTTGAAGGCTAAAAAGAAAGATCTAAAATAAATTTCCAACGCACTACATCATTAGTAACAAAACAAGTATTAATGACTCCCAAATACGATGTTTGGCAATAATTTGCTATTTATAGTAGCAATTCATTGCTAATTAAATGTTTTCATCTTTTCGATTCCTACGATAATTACGTGTTGAATGCTTGACAAGAGAGGTCCGTTACGTTTTATTATCAGGTTGTTAGTTTTTGTTAAATTGTATGAAATTATTATTAGCATCTGGGTATCGAATTTTATGGAATCATTTTCCATAAAATGAGTCATTAGCTCCCACTAAAACCATAAAGTTATTGCTGTTTATTTTATTTTAACCATTTTGAATCCTGTTTGTTAACAAATGTATGTTATTGTAACTGTATTCTACATTTTGCTTTAGGATATTAAATTAATTCTAGGTAACCATCACCTAATAACAGAAGCTAATATGGTACGTAAAGTATAATAATGTATTAAATAATGGTGACTCTGTAGGAGGTATTCGTATCAGAGGGTAGAAAGAAAAGGACAAAATTCTTATAATTAATCAAACCAACGCGACCAATTTTGCGCTTAGTAGCGCATCCTCGGGCCAGCTAAAAAAATGGGTTATAATAATCCATCGTATGAAAGCTAAGCATAACAAATAATTAAATTATATAATGATAAATTGAGTACGTAAGGATTTTTTTGATATGTAATTAAATTGTACAAACAAATGATCCATCTATAATTAATAATAAAATTCAAGATAAATATTTTATTTAAATTTTGCTTAATTATTAATGCAAATTAAGGAAGATGACGCAAGTCCTTAGTTATTTATGTTGTTCGATCTTGTTTTATAACCACGAATCAATGAATCAATGAAAACCAGGTTTCAATCCTCTTCTTGTTATTTAGCTTACTTGTATTGAAAATAATGTGTGCTTGTTTTGATTTTTCTGTCAGTTAAGTTTACACTAACGTTACACGATCTTATAATATAAAATCACATACTTAACTGTTTACGTCTTTGTGATAAAATTAAAGCAACAAAGTCACCAGGAAGTTTAATCCACATTTCTGTTCTTATTACATTTTTTTTTTAATTACTACTAAAGTAAACATTTTTCGAAGAATGAACCTAATTTATCGTCTTAAATAAAAAAAAAAAGATATATTTGATATGCTTGTTTCATTGACTTTTAAGATTAATTATTTCTTTAAATCATTTAAATTAGTTGTGCGACGTTGCACTTGATCCACATATTTCGTACATTTTTGTGGTAATGCAGGAGAATATCAGAAATTTGCATTAACAAATGTGTACTGCAATATGGCAATGAATATAATTGAGTTGATATTATAAAGTTTTGGTAGCTGGGGAAACAATATAAACCTGCAGTTGTTACATTGGTAAATCGTACGTTCGAATATTCAGATAAAACAATATATTTTACACAAACCAGGAAGTTTCCGACAGTCTTTTACGTATATTTATAATTAGGAGGCAAGATGAGTATAATCTTACAATTGTCGTTGCGCATTTAGAGAGCTCACATGTAATTATTGACGTAAAAAGTATATTAATATGGACAATCATAACGACTAAAGTAATTAAAATAATCTATTTCAATTACACCTAATTCCACTTTGACATATGTGGACATAATTGTAAGAAAACAAGTACTTAAATACATGTTTTATCAAGCTGCCTATGTGCTGCATGGAAATCCTAAGTTGCTGTCCATGTTGCTCTATGACAATTCTACTTGTCTTTGAAGTAAAAATATCTAGACGGCATCAAATGTGTACTGGAGACTTTGAACGATTGAGTCGACAATTATGACCAATCGCAGTATTGATCTAGTACCATCCTCAAACATAACGAACCATTCAAAAAACGGCAAATTTTCGCAAAAATTTCCTAGAAAGAGGTCGTGTAAATTATAGAATCATGTGGTTAGTGCAAGTTAAATATTTAATGAGATTTAACAAACGTAACTGTTATTTGCGGGAAACATATAAACCAATTGTGTACTCTTTTTTTTAGTAAATTGTAAATTGCCATTGTAGTTTACAAAGCTTACAAGCACAATGAACTGCGACAAAATATATTTGGATTGTCCACTATTTGCGAGGACGGTATGGTAAATACTTGCGTTAAGGAAGACAATGCCCTTGTTTTACATTTAGTAAATTTATTTCGTCGACATATAGGCTTTGTCGAAATCTGCGAAGTAGGCTCATGTTTCGGCGATGACCTCTTCATTTGACGGGAATCACTTTCCGCCAAGCCATCTTGGCAAGTTTGAAAAAAAGGGAGAAGTCTCAGAGGGCCAAATTTATAATTAATTTATACCATAGCTACTTTTGTTGTCGCAGTCGGCCGGGGCGTTATCACGATGGGGAAGAGAATCTTAACATTATTTAGTCCGATAAATCTTCAAATAATCAATTGAAATTGTGCATTGTGAATCTCAAAAAATCGTCGCCATAACTCTTACTTTTGCTTTAATTTGCATCTTCCATTCATGCACTGTAATTTTTTTTTTTTAATTTTACTGTGCGCTTAACTATCAAATGCATTATTTTATCCTGCAAATGCTACGTCCGTTGGACAAATGCAACATTATTATTATGATTGGCGTTGCCGTTGTTGTTATTACTAAAAATAATAATTATATACCTTGCGTTGAATCTAGCTCAACATGAAACAAATTCTAGTGACTCTCACTAATTTGAAGCTTTGATAAATGTAAATTGTAAAGTAACAATAGTGGTAATGAAACAAAGAAGTTTGTAGTAGTTATATTTAAGCAGAAAGGGTTGGAAAGATTTAATTTAAAATGCTTCTTAGTGGAGATCGTTGCATATAATTCTTTCCATTGTTCTTTAAAGCAAATAAGCATGCAGTATATTGCGCATATTCATCGGAAATACAAAAAAAGGAAGGATTATACTAGTCCCACGCTCAAAAAAATGTGTGATAGGTGTAATAATATATATTAAACAATATAAACAGGTAATATAATTGTAGTCTTATGTAAGTTTTATTACATACTTGTGTGTAATGGTAATAATATTGGAACAACAGTCTACAGAAATGGTAGGCATTAGTATAGCAGTGGGTAGACAATAAACTGTTTAACAACATGCAACGTTAGCAATGCATTGACGCAAGGCGATTGGAGGTTGAAGCAAATTAATGTAAAGCTCGCTGAAGCAAAAAAACGCAACCGCAACAGCATCTTGGAAACAACTATTTATGCAAGGCTAAAAGCCAGATTAACCATTAAGGCGTTTGCAGGAGTGCGTTTGCAAGTTTTGTTACGAGATGCACGAGAATCCAACAAGAATAAAAGTACGATAACATACATCAAAGCTTGTTTCAAAATACTGTAAATACGGGGCAATGTACGCAAACGGCGAGATGTTTCTATGGCAGTAATAATAAAATAACTAAAGCATGACCAGGATAAGACTGGGTTGATAAATAAAATTGAATTTGACAAAAAAAGTGCTTGTTTCTGTGTTGGGCTAGAAAGCTTCCGGAATACCTCGTATGTTAGCAACTAAATAGACGTATTATGTTAAATAGGTATATTTCTAACTCGTTCAAAAAATTTCAAGTGGTGTGGTGATTTTTTACTTGATTCAGAAGTTAATTGGGCGTAAATTTTATTAACTGTTTGCATGAACGTTAAATCTACTGTGACTAGCAGTTTACAACCGTCTTCTAGGTTTATGTCTAATCTTCGTTTATTACATTGTAGACAACGGCAATTAGTGGTCTATTTTATGTAAAAAACTATATAAAAACATGATTTATGTGAAATTATATCGATGATAATCAACTCAGGTTGTCGGTAGTTTACTTGTAATTACTGTACTGTATATTCGGAATGATATTAAGGTTCCCAAGGTTGTTGGAATATATGATCAAGAATTAGTAAGAATTTGGTATTTTTTTCACGTAATTTATCATTACCTATATTATTATATTTCTACTAGCAAATGCGACTGGAATTACTAAATGTGATTAATCTCAATTAAATCATATGAGTAGCAAAAATTAACACTTTTAGCAAAAAAACTATCGAAAGATTTGTAAAGTCACTGACAGGATTGGTGGCAAATAATTGATTCGAATGAAAGGACTCGTTTTAATCATCTCTAATTGATCAAACTTGGAAAAAAATGCGATTCAAGTGTATGTACAATTATTTATGTTTATATTTAGTAATATAATGATTGTGTGCTTGATAATAGCCTCATGTGTGCAGTATATCAAGAAAATTTGAAAATTTTTTTTGAACAACTATTAGAAATAACATCGTACTTGTCTTAAATAAAAGTTGCCTATAATGCGGAACTGCTTTTTATTGCACCTTCTTATCGTTCAACAGAAAAGAAATTCACTTATATAGATAATAAGAATTTTATGCGTAAAGAATTTTGCATCAGATGATAACTCATTAATTTAGTTTTATTATTACTATTATTATTAAGCTATTATTATCCTCATTAGGAATACTTCAGACGCAACACCTCACAAATAAAATTTCTGCTGTCAATAAATACATAAACTCAATTAGACGCAGTTATGCAAAAGAGATCCAAACATTAATGTTTCTGTTGTTGGTTGGTTCCTTGTTGCATAACAGCGTCCAATTTATACATTCAAAATTTTAGAATGGCTGTACATATGCACGAGAGGATCTTTTTGTATTATCTAATTAACCATACGTTGGCAACTTTCTGCTGACATTTTGATACAAGCCGACCAAGCTTCGTTCATATTCAAAAGGCGATGTTGTTTTTATAAAGGTTTGATTAATAAAAGAATGAATATAATTCAGCTATAAGATAGAATAATATTTATGATAGGATGAGGATGAGGCAAAGTTTTGGCGTAAACAATTTCGATAGGTCAGGGAATCAATTCAAATTAACCCAGGATGCGGAAGGCCTGCTAAAGCACGAGCCAACGAGAACATCGCAAAGCTCACCAAATCCAAAGAGTAATATGGTCGTTATACAGTAATGGTTTTATTGTGACCTTGCAGTCCGGATTCGGCACAGAGCGACTACTATCCCTTCGCTAAATTAGAAAAGCGCTTGTAATTTATTAGTACGATACAACACCTGGAAGACAACTTACGCTTTCCCTTTATGGTATCGGCAGTGCATAAATTATCAGGTGCTTAATTGTTTGTTTGCGTAAATTGAGCAAAATTAAATCATTTCAAGAGATACCAAATACCAATAGTTATTACATTGTTAGCCTTCTTTGAAATAAACTCATGTTACAAATACGTCATTTAGAGTTGATTTCAGTGCGATAATTATTATTACAAGTAAGGTGTTGGGCAATAATTACATTCTGTTCATAATTAGATATGGTCAAATTCAAAAAAAATCTTGACTTTTCTGTTTTAAAATCCCCTCAGAAATTAGTTTCAGCAACTTTTTTTTCCTGTGGAATTAAGCCAGATGAGTTGAATTCATGTTTTTATATTTTGACTTGTACGAAGTTCAATGTTACTATTTACGTCAGCATATCCTAAACCATTATTAAGCAAAGCACACACCCGACTGGATCGGTAGAGGAAACTAATAACTGTGTTTATGTTAATAAGTTCAACATGGAATTGCATAGTAGACTGACTAATTTTCGATAATGCAAAATTGCTTAAAAGTACTGCTTGTGATGACTTACGTAAAGGGCCAAAGATAAAGCTGGCATATGAAGTTATACATGTTTTAATCTATACATTTTCAAACTTCTGATATATTGGATTATGTTCGTTATATTTACTATTTTAAAGATAATGATGTACTAACTCAATTTGCAGTTGATAATGAACTCAATTATTTATTACAACGTATTTATTACAACTACAATTATTGAAAGGTACTTCCAAAATTATGGATAAAGGATTTCATAACGCTATTCTTTTTTGTATCCATATTATTATGCATTAGGTAGCCTAAATTATTTCCAGATGTAAAAAATTTTATTGATATATTATTTGCCAAATAGTGATTTAGTATTTAGTCGCTACCTTGATTCAATTCGTTATATCAGAAGAAAATGGAAGCGACCACTGAGTTTCGTGATAAATTGTTAGAAATAATGTTAGAAATAATGAAATAATGAAACCACCTAAACACTCGGGAACAATTGAGAGAATGATTAAAAGAACAAACTGAAATAGACGAATACTGAGTAGATGCAGTGGAAATGGTAGATCGTCAATTATTATTTCTACAGGTATTCAAGAACCAACTTGAAGAAATCACTGACACCCTGCTATTCGCGAAAACTGGAACACCATATCCAATGAACGTGCCACTACATATTTTATTGTTTAGAAAATAGCGAGAAGTAGATATAAAAATAGAATTGCCTATGGTTTAAAATGTTATCACAATCATAATTATGTCTTTTTATTTTAACGAACAAAATAATATTTTAGTATTTTAGTAATATTTTCTATTAATTGAAAGTTATAACAGAACGCGAGGCGAATCTACATACACTTCTATACCTTTGTAAGGTATTGGTGAACCAAAACATGTACATTTTCTTAAGACTCATGAATTTGAAAATCTTAGCTGTAACAAATTACAAAGTCTATTCGACGAAACAAATATTGCAAGACTGTATTCACCATCAAGAAGGCTACATGTAAAGTATTCTCTTGAAAAGATAACTAGGCATTAATAAATTGCATCACCAAGAGTGAGCTCTGATAGATATTAATTTTTCTCACTAGTAATGGTAACGCTCCAAGTCAGAAACGTAATAGCAGCTTCCTGTTACAAAACTATTCAAAATGAAATCGGCTGAAATCTTCTTTACTATAAATTTTGTGGTCTTGCACTTGAACTTAGCCTTGCGATTTACGATTTTTGTTGATCGTAAAGAATTCATAATTGTATCACTTCGTATATGCGAACCAAGCTACACTTTCATGAAGTATTTCGTGACTCCTTTTACTTTGTAATTAAAGATCTTAAATATGAAAAAAAATATCTTAAAGCATTCGATGCAAGGAAATTCATAAAACACGAAGGTAATTATTTTGCATGCGGATACGATTACCAAAGTTACCACAAAAAATGGGCACGCCTAAAATGGTGAATGTACTTTCAATTTGTAAAGGGGATTAACCTAAGTAACGATATCATAGGTGACATTTTTCGTTTAAAAAAAGACTTCTACTCATCCAAATTTGACCTTGTAGTTCCGTAATATTTTGCGAAGGGGAAAATCGCTGAAAACTTAGAAATTTTGGATTTTTTTAAAAATTATATAGATGAAATTTTGGGGCAATACCGACAATACAAGCGCTGATGAGAGGAATTGCTTGAAGGAGAATAGAAGGCATGTCGAGATCGAAGTGATTAGAAATAATGGGAAACATTTAATTAAACAGGAGTGGGGGAACAAGTAGGAAACAATGGAAAAATAGAAAAAAAAAGAAACCAAGCCATGGTAGCAGAGCTGATTTTATATCTATAGAATTGAGTTTAAATAATTTGTAACATGCACCGCTTTCGATATTCCAGCACTCAAACTGAAAAGCCTCTGTATAGTTTATCTAACAGATTTGAATCCCCAACTAATTTTGTTTTAATTGTATACCATACATATTCGGACATATAAGCAGCAATTATTACATACAAGTATAAATATATACTTGAAAACGGAAATTAAATTTTTTATATTTCGTTTGTTCGCTAATTACAGAGAAAACACAACCA
Source organism: Oryctes borbonicus (assembly GCA_902654985.2). NCBI lineage: Eukaryota > Metazoa > Arthropoda > Insecta > Coleoptera > Scarabaeidae > Oryctes > Oryctes borbonicus. Next base: position 5,765,007 of record LR736868.1, read on the forward strand.
ATTGTTTGTTAAGAAATACGTCAAAATTGCGTGTAATTAATCAGCAAGTTTTATTACCAAACAGCACTGCTCATTGAGGAGATCTGCCATAAAACCTATCATTGGATACCTCTTAAATATATCGCTTAAATTTATACATCACTTTACTATATTTACCAAGGCAAACCGCAGTTGTAATAAAAATCCAACGCGAATTTTGTGATACGAAGGAATCGATAACATATTATGTATGACGATAATACTTTGCACTTATTTATTATTGTATTTCTTTTTGAAATAACTAGACTCGTGGATAAGCCTTATACTTGCAATCTTGTCTTATTCACATTTTAAAAGTAGAGAACGGGTTATTCCTAGAAGGAAGAAGGTAACAAAAATAATTCGACGTTGTTTTACCGCTAATGAGACTAGGCGTGTTACACAAAAAAGAAGGTTTAAGTTCCTTATAAACTTGAAAGTATAAAGAGTAGGGATAATGACACCTCGCATAAAAGCTTGATAGTTCTTTGGAAATTACGCTTTCATGAAAGTAACCGTTTTTTCTATTGTTTGTAATTGCCTCAGTGACCATATTTGTTGAATTAATTTATTGTGATTGTTGTTTGCAGTTTCGTATATCTTACCACTTCGGAGTATTCGTCGTGTCTTCATGTAAACCTTTTAAAACTGATATGATATATAATAAAATATTTTATCTTCCGTCAAAGGACACACAATGGCGAGAGAATCTGGTATTTTGTTACTTGGATATGTAGCTTAACACAGGGTCTACCAGTGAAGCCAAAATATTTTTTGACTTTAATGCCATTTAGTAATCGTGGGACAGTGGCCCGGTGCTTAGCGTGCTTTTTGTGGGAATCCGTTATGGCGACTTTGCCATTGTTTTGTTATCATTTTATTATGCGTCAAGCACAGAGGAGCCAAATGTTCAGCAAAACCTTGACAAAATTTTATAGACGTTATATTTAAACTGTTGATCAGTTTGCTACCAAGTGCCAAAAGCTCTACACGCCAATGATCAGTTATGATGATAATATTTGCTCATCTGATACGATATTTATGTTTTTTTTTTCAATACTCGTACAATTGCACGTTGTGAAGTTCGGCATTTGCAAATGGCAATACATTTACCTCAGCGGCTTCATTAATCGTTTTCGTTTCAATCTCTACTTTACAGAATGAGCTATATTAATCCGAAATTTATAAAACCTTTTAAATGCAAAGTATGCAATAATTAATGACCAAACAACCAACCCCAGTCTAGCTGAGACGGATCCAATGTTATTTTAGCTACGAGAGGGAGTATTGTCGTTTAGTACAGATTTTTTTTAAACGAATAGTACCAATGTAAATTTAATAAACACTCGTATATCTTTGCTTTCGTTATTTCTTCGAAGGCCTATCCGTTGTTCTCTTTCAATTATTCGCTTCTTCCAAGTCGCTGCGATGTACACAGCTAACGCGAAGTGAACGTCTCTGTTATTTTGTTCCTAATTACTATTGTCCTGTTCTAATGTGTAACTGTTGTAGTGAAGCCAGTCAATGAGTATTTGTAAAAAAAATATTAAATCGATGAAATCCGCGGTATGAAATCCAAGTTGGGTTTTACACGGACGTATGATGATTGTGTTTCATTAGATAATGGAATATCTAAGTTAAAAGTTGTTAAGATTGAGCTAAGAAAGGAGGTCGCTGATTTGGAAGCTCAATCAGCTGGTATAAAGTCTAACGTTAACGAAGGGATCCGAGAACGTAAGAGAAGAAAAACAATACGGGTTATGTAAAGAGCAGGCTATGATAAGAAGCGATCACAAAATCAGATGCTGGTGGCTGTATATGCTCCAACGCACCAGCAATTTTCTGATATAAGTAAACAGAGGAAGCAGTTATTAGTTCAAACTGATATTACAGATTGCTAGTAATATAGTTCACTTCAAAGTCATCCGAAAAGTATCTCATAATCAACTCTATCCTGGTTCTATATTCCATATATATTTGTTACACGCACACTCATAATCCAATCAGGTTTTGGAAATTACCTCAATTTTTAATTATGTAATTTGAAACCCCATCATTGTAAAATGGTGCCTTATGCTACCAACAAAGTAAATTCGCGCATAGTTGTACTATCTGACAACATTCATACAAACATTAGGTCGTAAAAAATGTTCGTAAAAAATTTTGTTTTTATCATCGGTGCTGTAATTTTATTGTCAGATAAACAGATATGGAATATAATACGTGATTGACATAAAGGATATGCAAATACGAAAACGACTGCGTCTTTTTCCTAGCAGTAATATTTGACAATGACCTGATGGTTATGCTTCTAAATTAGATATAATTTGACATAAATTGGCGCTTTCAAGGGAACTCTATAAATTGAGATGAATGTGAGGTACGTAAATAATATCATCTCTATATTTACAAGGCAGATGGTGTTTACCAGGTAGCCTTATAGAAGCAAATAATTTCTGAAAATGGAATCCTTTCGATTTCATTTTACTGAAAAATCAACAATTTTACTAAATGGAAGGATCCTAACGAGTCGTAATAGTGGAAGCTTATCGCAGAGAAGGTAGAGAGAATATTTAAAACGTAAAACTTGCGAATCTACCATACAGTGGACATGAAATAAATCAAAGATCAACGCATCCGATTTGTGCGATTATCCTCTGCAAGGGCTAATTAGCACCTCCTATATCTATCTCTAATAATTTATATTTGAATTTTTTCGTGTTAGGAATAGGAATTCGGATAGAATGTCAAAGAATAAAGGGAAAACATTAAATAAAGACATAACTTGAAAATAAATAATATTTTATAAAATTTCCACCGCCCGCTTGTAAATATTTGTAAATTCCTTTTAAAATACTATGATCCACTTGTAGGGATTCTAATAAGTTAAGGTCTTCCAATACCCCTGCAATCCCGTTATCAGATCGTTTCGCAGCTTGCGTGAGAAAGTTAAAAAAAAAGATAAAAATAAGAAATTCTATTGAAGGGATAATAATATCTTGTAAACTAAATAAATATAAAATAACTCATAAGAAATTAATAAAAATAATTATTTCAGAAAATAGCGAAAGAATTCTGCAAGTGGTTAATAAAAGCTGATAATATTTTGTATCGCCCTATATTATTAATTCAGAATTTTGTATCTGTGAACATAGACAGAAAATTTCAACACCCTCAGTTTATTGACTTTCCATTCCGTCAAAATCAATTAAAATCCATTTTCTCAAAAACGGTCAACAGAACCTATGTTGGATATTGTGTTCTGCCAGAAAATTAAAAATAAATGCATTTAAAATGTTTTATTTAAATTTTTATTTAAAATAAGCAAGTTTCCGTTCCGGAAATAATTCAACGTTGCCAATATTTTTATCAGATCAGTATAGAAAATCCTAGAAGACAAAGTTTCAGCATTCAGCTCGTAATCATTCCTAGTATTCGAATAATTGACCACACTCTGCATAGAACAAAAATATAACACGATAAATCAATATTTTGTGGTAGCTTTGTTGTTCGTAAACCGAAAACAATACTCAAATTGACGTTCCGACCATGTTTTAGTGAACTTCAGAAGAACCTTTTCGAAAGGTAAAGGCACTAATAGGAAGATAAAAAGAAGGGGGAACTTAAGATCTTTTATTTTATATCTTTTATGTGGATGAATATTTGGTGGTCACACTGGTCGTGTGATCTTACAAGAATAAAAGAGTATAATTTATAGTCAGAAATATTTCTATTTTTCCGCATTGCTTGAGAAGTATTATTAATGCCGCTTCAACAATTAAAAATAAATATAAATATTTATATACCATGAAAGCGCTTTTTACATACTACCAGTCTGTGCTATTCAATTTTCTAATTAGAAGGTAAGATTAATAGCGCAAGAAAATTGAATTTGAAACGCTTCGGAATATTATGCATGTGCAAATATATTCAATAATAGGTAGTTAATAACGTACGACAACTTAGTAAAAAAATAACGTATAAAACAAAAAAAAATGCGACAATATCTACGATGATGAATGTACGTGTCATAAAATAATAATGGAACACAACATCAAAGGAAATCTTAAGCTCCGTCATCAAGGACTAAAAATCGCGTCGAAATAAACTCCTAGAAAAAAAAAACCATGCGAGCAATAAAACTTTATGATAATACATTCCTTGTACTATTATATTTATTAATTATTTATTAAAGTGGTAATATGCAATAGAGTAAACAATTTTCATAATTTGCACATGTAATTTGATGGTAGATAAACATCATCATTTTCAGAAAGACGTGCCCAGAATTTTAACTACGAGATTTCTGTTTACGATGACTTCTCTGACAGATTTGATCTTATAATTAGATACCTTGCGTGATGTATGTTCTGATATTTTGTAAACATAAAGAAGAACATGATTCACCACTGCGTACTCAATATATTCGAAAGTGCGTACGATTTGTTCAAATTAAAAAAAAAAGAGGAAAAAGGAATTATCACATCAAATTAAAAAAAATCATAACGACTTTTTCGAAAGAATTCTTTTATTTTTATACAAATTACCTCTGTGCCTACAGTCTACCCGATCATCGTCGCGAGAATTTTGCCAGTTAGTCTCCTCTTGGTCTAGTGGCATTGTAATTCAATGTGTTTTAGAATCAGTATTTTCCAGAAAATGTTTTATATCAACTAGATTCACATGATTATCATCGAAACCGTTGCTTAGTGCGATTCATGTTAGTTCACTTGCTTTATTGAATAATCTGTATGTTTTCTAGAATATGTTTTTATTGAGGCAAATTAAATATAAATTTATGCAGACAGCTGTGAAATGCCACAATATTTTGTTCCATTAAAGCAATTTACCAAAAATATGAATATTGAAGACACGCCTGTCTAAACGACAAAATAGATGCATGTTTGGAACTCACTTAGGTAAATATCCTTCTGAAAACAGTAGAGGTCATTCTGTAACTTAAGAAATATGGATATTGATACTAAATTATCACTAAGTTATGATACCTACTCGTACATAAAATTTTAATATAATCTTTAAAACTTTAGCTTACTTTTTTCAAACATCCAGAATTAGCTTTAGCCATATTCTAGACATTAAAAAAATATATGTACGTTGAAAATATTAGAATTATTAAACAAAATCTTCCTTCGTTTATGGCGAATCATTATCTAAAGTCTAAAGCATGTAAATTTATGCGATTAAAAAGGATTTGTATAAATAAATTACAAATTCCCGAACCTGTTAATTAGTAATTTAAAATCTTTTTGAAAGTATATAAAAAGTTTAATCCCATCGAAAATAAAAAATGTTGAAGCTACAAGGACGGCTACAATCTTCCTCGTGCCCATCGTATGTAATTTTTGAATTGATTGCTAACGTCATAAGATTGCTGTTAATTGCTTTTTACCATCACCATAGTTGAAATAAATCAATCGATCAACAAAAAATAGCGGCCTATTTCTTAGATAAAATTTGTAGAAAGTATTTAAAATTACGTTAATAGCGTTAACGCTGATTTTTGAGCGTGAAATATTTTAATTTAGTTGAAGTATTGTGGTATTTTCTGCATTTACTGTAGCGTGGTGCAACATATGTTACACAACCATAAACATTTAGACACGTATTCGCAGATTCTGCAGTTCCTTAGGGGTACTTCACGAAACGCACTAGTTAGAAGTTTTAATGATAAAACCCTACAATTTTTAAAGTAGCATAAAAATAAGGAGTTTTGTTATATTTTTCGAAGGGTAAAATTATCAAAATTAGATGTTCAGAATTAATAAAACGTAAATATTATTGGTGCAGCTTCTGTATAATTATTTATTCAGTCCGACTTGCGACGTTTCAACAATAATATTGAAAAATATATAGTTCAATAGGACTAATCAAAAATTAAACCACGCACTCAAATGAATTTTGATCAATTTTTGGCGCATTTAAACCACTTAAAAATTAGCTGTGTTTAAACAAAGGCTGTGGCGATTAAATAAAGAAGTGAGGAGACGCTAAAGAATTTCTAAGTTTGGGTCTAATATTCATCCACGTAATACGTATTTGGCTATGTTCCCATTTTCTAAGTGCTCATCGTGTGAATTCTACTCGTATTCCAAAGCGATAACCATAAACAACACATAAGTATCGGCATCCTCCGGGCCCTCCGGCATCGGTGACCAAATGACATCATTCGGTCACCGGTTGATGATAAGGACCATTCGTGTCCTCGAAACGGCCGTCCCGGATTATTTATTATTTTATTATATAATAAATTAAACTTGTATGGTGCGGAGTTTGCCGATACTTATGTGTTGTTTACCATACTACGCCACAGTCCTTGCTATCATTAGCGATAACCATAAATTGCATAAATTGCAACCATAAATTCTAGAAACACTTCCGAATTTGACGACCTCGAAATTTAATTGATTAATTTAGAAAAATCATCTGTTTCTAACTTTTTCCTTCGTACAAATCGTTACACTAGACAATGTTTGAAACCCGAACATAACTTCACTAATACATGTCGCTTGTTGTAGCGCATACACCGCCAAAAGAAGAATGTTTCATTCACTTTTCCTCTACAACAATAAGTAGTAAATAAATCTTGCTATCTAGACTAACATTACCAATGGCACGCGGTATCGCAAACGAGTTCACACTCTTACGTAGACGTAGAAAAAATTATCTAAAATTGATAGTAGAAACGTGATTACAGTTTAAAGTAGTCGTAAGTACCAGGAAAGTACGGTGTTGCATGGTGTGACCCAGATGCAATAACATAAAAACCGGCTACTTACAAATTAAAAGTGTATAATTATAAGAAATCGGACAATCAGCGGCTTGATATTGTGAAACATCCGAGAGGAATTCCATTATTTTGCATTACCTATATTATGTAACAGTAAGAAAGGTCTCGCCGAATTAAAAATGCACCTGTCGAAATAAAATGCTGCGTGTTATCTCGGACGAATACATACGCAGATATTAATGTACACGCAGCTGCAGTTTATAAGTTATAACTGCGGTCAAATTAGTTGATTTGAATAGATTTGATTTGTAACCAATCGGAATTTGTTACAAGTAAAAAAATTGTTTATATTAACATTAATGTAAGTAATCGTTAATGTTTTGCTTAATTTGGTGCGATATCTATATAGATTTTCGTGTTTTTTTTTTTTTTCGATGGAAATCTCGGAAGCTAAAAAAACAGAGAAATGCTCGGATGGGGAAAGAATTGCAGCTTTACAAGCTTTCCCTTTTTTGGAAAAAATCCAAATAATAAAATAAATAAATCACGACCAGTTTCAGAAAAGAAAGAAGATGGAGATAGTGGGCACGTCGAGGGACCACGATTCTCACCTTGCAGCTGATCGCAGAGTATGGTTATGCGTCGGACGATGTGAACAAGATTTTACTGTTCAAGAACTAACAGTATATTTGGAAAGACGTTCTCTCGTAGGCCAACGTTTTTTATAGATAATATATAGATATAGATAATAAAACGATTTATGCAATCAATCTCTAAATTTATTTCATCAAAATATACAGTGCGTTTGTAACAAAATAGAAGATCAAGTCCTTGCGGTCGTTGTATCTGCTCAATTTTATAATCACAACGAGGATCAATTTCTAAAAGCAAAGATGTCTATACCACGTTCGCATGAATTTTACCATACCTCTTCATAGAACGGCGTTGTTCGGGCGCAATCTATATTGTACATGTGCGACATCTTAAGAGTTCTTCGACCTATGGTAACCAAAAAAAAAAACAAAAAATATACATCTTAGGTAATTGCTTTTATAGTGCCGACGAATTTCTAGCTAGACCGGATTGTTAGTGCAATTGAGGATATAATTGATGTTGCTGGTTTTATTTTGCCATGTTCCAAGTAGGTGTATACTGTTTAACTAAAGACAATAAAGTTTATTATCATTATATTATTGATATAGTAAATACCCGGTTATTAACTTACTTTGTGAGAAGCGAAACAAGCTTTAGCCGGTTAATAAATGTATTCTTTGAATCTCAATAAATCCGTTTATGAATAACTATTTATATTTTCATAAAAAAGATTGTTACATTATCGTACTTTTTTATTGCATTTACGTAGCTTTTCCGTTCATTTTGCTACGTAAGCCAAAGATTTTAATGACATTTTTTTAATGCTTTTCATCTTACTATATGATTGAAGTATTTAATTTCCGAACAAAACCAGGTAAGACGAGCAAGAGAGAAGATAACGGTTACGTAGCGGAAATGAGTACCCCCACCTCGTTTCGTTCGGACCTGCCCCAGGATCAACTCTATCCGTGTACGCCAACGGCACCAAAAACTAACTAATAAAAATTCTCTAAAAACGTTATATCTTCGTCGATTAAACACAATTTTCCTATATTCTAAAAACTCAATATATAAACCAGGATTCTATTTCTCTCTGGTACACAATGAATGCTAAATGATAAATGATAAATGTAGGGTTAATACAACTAAGGCGGAACGGACAGAATGCACGCATGAGATGATGTCATTGTTTGCAGATAAAATTACATAAAATTTTGGGGAAATACATAATAGTCTGTTTCGTCAACATAACACACGCTTTTATATTCGGCTGGAAACTTGACTATTCTCGTATGCTTACTTTTTTCCGTCTGTACTCCTCTTGTGACTTTTTAAGATCAATAAGTATTTTATTTTTTTTATTTATCTTTTAAGAACAGGAGACAACGTTCTCTAAATAATTCTAGATATTCTAAAATTAGGGACAATTTATTTAATTTCTCTGAAATACATGTATTAATTAATAACCAACTTAACGGCATTGAAGTCGATTGTTGGATTATTGGATGGTATTGACTGGAGACGATTAAAACAAACACGAATATAACTTCAGCCTAATTGAATAATTAAAGGCGATAACTGTACTTCAATATATAACGTTTTTCCTTGAATATTCAATTAATTTATTGTTACTCACGCAAGGATCTCCTGATTTTATCGCTTATTTCATCAAAAAAATTCTCGTTCGTTGATTTTATTTTACTCTAGTAATATGTAGATGTTACTCGTCCATTTATATCTGTAAAGTGATTTATTTTTCTTTACTTTTTAGGAATAACGAAAACAAACTATTTTTTAGGGTTTCAGAAATTAGGAACCTTCAATTCTCCTTCACAATCTCTCTGTTTTTTTGTCATTCAAAAACTTGACATTTCTGAAAATTGACTTTCAATAGAACATAAATAACCTATAAATCTAAATAACGTAATATTACTTATTGGCTCTACAAATATCATTCACCTACTTTTCATAAAACTGTGCAATACCCAGTCGAAATGAAAGTATGTGCAACATAAAGTTTTTATATGCTGTTAAATATACAGGGGAATTAAAAAAATTATTAACCACGCCTTTTTTTTTTAACAAGTATATTAGATGTTCCTCCCATTTAGTTAAAGCAATTACGATCATTTCGACATTCCCCTAAGATTAATTTTAAATTCTTAATTGTTTGGTGAAATATTTATTATCTCGTTGATATAATGTTCAGAAATTAAAAACTGAAAATACGGACCTTACATGAAAATCAAAAAATCCAAAATTTTATGGCGTAAGATGAATTAATTAATGCAAATTCATTAACAGAATACGTACGATTATGATGACGAGTATTTAAATTTTCTGTTGTCTTTGATAGTTCATAGTCCAAAATTCCACGAACTTTTCGTAAAAAAAACAGCAATACGTCAAACATTCTTTGCACTCATATGTAATTTATGTATGCACTGACTTTCATGAGGAAATTAGCTTAATTTATGACTTTTAACACGATAAAGAACAAATTGGATATCATTTACGAAAACGTTGCCGCATCATTTACCTACAAAAAAGACAATCAATTAAATTTAAGTAAGGTTGTATCAGCTTGATTAATCAGCATTACAACGATAATTATTATCGATGTATACAGAGGATCATCAAATAAAAGTGTCGATCTTGCTTTGTAGAAAGAATTGAGTAACTGAAAGTTGAGTGTTGTACTTATTTTGAATCAAAACCTTGTCGAAATAAACATTTCTATTCTTGTCAGATTTGTTTAAGGGAAACGTGGATGTTTCGTGTCTAATCATGTCTCATCATCAGTGATGCTTCCAACAGCTAAGCATTTAATGGCAACTGTTTTTTGGACAGCAAACTACTTAAGGAATTCACAAAATTATTAAAAAAAAATATGCATTTGAAGTTAATTAAACAATATTTTATTAGAACGATATTATATATAAATTCTTTAAATTATTTAATTTTACTTTATGTAATCAACACTTCCTGGAAAATCGTGTAAGATCCTTCGAATTGTATGTTACCAAACTTTTGGAAAGCCGTGTTCGTTGTAAACAGTAGCGAACGTTCATTATATTCATCAAACCGCATGTTTGATTTGTATTCGTTTGTATATCTATTTTATTCAGCAACGCCTATGTTTGACTTGTTTCTGTGTGTGCATTTATTTTATTCATCAATGCATATCTTTGACTTGCTTCTGAGTACATTTACTAAATTCTTCATATGTTAGATTTTCCTTTGTGTGTATACTTGTTCTATTCAACGATGCACATGCTTGACATCTATCTGCATAGTCCATCCACAAAAAGTGTTACGTCACCAGCACTGGGGGATATGAGCCTATACATATATTAGTCTTTTCCTGACCGAATCGGTCTTCTTTTGTACCGCTCCTGACTTCTTTACAACGCCGACGGCGTCCGTAGTGAGATTTTCCAATACTTGTAGCGCCGTTCGTACAAGTTTTCCCCTCATGGAGTCGATGGAAAACAACGCTGACCTTGCAAGTTTTCCCGAATCCGAATCTTTTTATTTTATTCAACGTTCTAAAACATAACAAATGCTACCCAATTGTTAACGAACGCCCGCATTACCCTGATCTTTTTCAGTTTACAAGTAGAAAGAGCTCCAGAGATATACATCTGTTGTTTCATACTGAAGTAGTTCAGCCAAAGTATACGAATGGCGATTTGGATTTTCCGAACCTCAGGATACTTAGCAAATCTGCTCCCTACACAGAAAAAAAAATATCGGATGGTTCCACTTATTTAGCACATCGAACATGATTTCTACTAATTCGTATTTTATGCAATGAGACCTTCGTGCCAGTTGAAATATCGAGTAAACAAAATAATAACCCATATTCTCGCATCTTCAGCCTTTGCCATTTACGCAGGCCTTGAGTTATTGTTACGCTTGCGCTCGCGTTCATCAAATTTGAAGGAAAAACAAAAAGTCGAAACTCTGAGAGAGTTGCGAGTCCGAGGCTCGATGGCCTCAGGACTCCAAAAACGGATAGGTGGAAACGTATAGGGCACTGCGCCATCACTAATAAAAATAATTTGGCCGTATAAACAGATCTTGTATTTCGTTACGAAGTTTGTTTGTGAATATCGAAAAGTATCTAAGACTAGTCCTAAGACAGGAAACATGGTCAGTTCATCCATTTAGATGCTGTTCGATAATGAAATCGTCTGTACAAATAAATGGAAATTTACTTACAAAATTATTTATCTTATAATAGGTAAGTAAAGCGACGAACGTACTGCGTAATGTGATGTAATACTATAACAACCGTAAGTTTTGGAGCTAAAGATTTACCTAATACGCGAACGTACAGCCACGTCATACAATGACGCCGAGTTTTTCCTTATTATTTCAAACATTGGCATAAATACATTTAATTTGTTTGGCTTTCTTACAACTGCTTAAATTATACGACAACTTAATAAAAAATATTTTTTATGAGGTTGTGGTTCAAAAGAACAAAATATTTTAAACGATATATGAAATTCTATTAAAAATTTTAATGTCAATGAAATCATATGTAAGGATCAAGCCACGTTAAAGCAAGTAGACACACCAGGTACAGTAGGTAACAAGTACAGAAAAAGAAACAAAATAATAATAAAAATACAACCTTAATAATGTCTGAACTTTCTTATATATTCAAATAAAAGTATAACAAATAACAAACATAAACATAATTAATTATTATAAAAAAAATATATTAATTAACTGAACCTCGCCCTGAGATAATTCTGAATTTAATTTAATTTTTGTGCAATTTTATATACGCACAGTAAAGTATTCTTATTATTATTAATTGGTGCCCCGTATGTAGTACTACAGGATCACATTAGAATTAGCAGCAACGGACAAAGAAGATTCAATTTTATTTTGTAATAAATGTGGCACTAATCGCTGACAGCGGAAGATAAACTTTCAGAATAATACTGATTTAATTAAGTAATATCTTTCGGGGTACATATCGGTGATCTTAAAAGATAAATATTTGAGAAATCTCTTCTACATTTGTCCAATAGAGAGTTGTTGATTAACTAACAAGGACACTCAATAGCAATAACAAATAGTTTTAATTGCAGCTATTATGGAAATTGTATAAAAAAAACTAAAGATATGATAATAATCGAAAAACAATGGAGTAATAGATCTAGCGTAAGACAATTCAATTTTTGAATAGATTACATTATACATTTTCAGGTCATGTGGGTATATGCCAGCAACTCGCAGTTCAACTTTGGAAGCACGTAATTCAAAAAAAAATTGAATAATAAGTGGCCGAGGTTTAACCCCCTACATATAGGATATAGGAAAGTGCTCAGAAAAAAACACATTATAAAATATATAACCAGATCTGTTCTTCATGTAAGAAGACATCAACCGTACAAGAGAAGAGCAAAACCAATGGAGTCCCGTTTAGCAAGAATTAAATAGTGGTCAATATGAGGAAATGCTCTTGAGAAATCTGTATAAACATCAATGATCATTTGCAGATAAAATAAATTGAGTAACATTTACTAAAATTTGTAACTGCTGACCCTCCAGTGTTGTTGCACAGATATGTATGGTTGAATATTGATGAAGGTTTTAGTAAACAGTATATACGTTACAGAACCTTAGCAAAGTTTGGTAACATGTTTCCGAGTGTATAATGAGGTACGTGATAATAATTTTGCTTCTTTTTTTCATACATCAGGTAATTGAAATGTTTAGCGCATTAGATTAGGTATAAGTAATTTTACATTGGATTTTCCCGTCAGATATAAGCTTAATTATGAGCTAAACATGTAGAACATAGAACCGATATAGACTTTAAAAGTACGCACTTCTATAATTGACGATTTTTTTTCCTGTTTTCCTGTTTTGGGTGTAGCTAATAGATGCGAGTTCAACCGATCAAGTACAACAACTATTAGATTCCTTTAGACGGTCAAAATAGTATCAGCGTCAACATTAATAATCACAATTAATGAGCTTACATGACAAGGAAAGGAAGAACGTCAAACGTATCAACAAACTCGCGCGAAGTAGTGGAAGGGAGAGATCCGTATGACGTCCGTGGCGCCCCCCTCTCAGGCATCATCGCGACGTCGATGAGAACTTAGGAACCTCGGAAACCCATAAAACATAAACTAAATTTCAAAATATCAATATACCGCATTGATACCTAAAGCAAACCACACATGGTTTTCGCGTTTCGTTAGCTGTCAACATCAAACATATATACCTGCATATATCGCGTTGTTGCGGATATTAACACGCGCCGGTAAAGTTAACACGAACGAGTCGTTTCAGCGTCCGTTTATTTTTCCGCGTTTCGTTGTGAATGCAACCGTCTAACGGCGAAAACATTTTCAGGAAGAAAAAATGGAGTTCAGATACGCGCCGAACGCAAGTAAGTGCTGAAAAATTTCAACGTTAGGTTAAGACACGAACTTATTATTCGGCAGCGTCCGCTTACAGATTTATGTCACGCACGCACTTTAGAACGAATTATTCGATCATTATGCGAAGCGTGTAATAACGTAATGTAACGTATGGTCCGCATGTATGTGCAGCCGACACTTGTTAACTTATGTCAACAATCTCGCAATTATCGCCTCGCATTAAATTTCAAAATTTCTCTGTATATGTTCGTAATTGTAAACGGGAATTATTATCATTTCAGTAATTGTTGAATTGAATTATTCGCTTAACAAAGTCTTACAACTAAAAGCTCTTAATTACATAACGCATTCCTTAATTAATTACATTTCTATGTATTAGCGCCTTACTATAATAGCCAGAGATAATTTACGTGATAGGTAAAATTTAGTTCTTTGCAATTATCAACACATTTTTCTTGTGCTATTAACATTAAAAAAATTTTCCAAGCATCACTTCAAAATCATTAAATTAAGTGTACACATGGTATTACGCCCATAATCGATTATACGATGAGTACCATTGTATGGAAGCCAGCCAGATTAATCCCAAAAAAAATCGGTAAATATATATTGCTCGATAACCGATCCGACCACATGATATTTACCACGTAGACAGTATGTGTTTAGTTTTGTTGATAGAAGTTTGTGATACCCATTCTAACATTTTTTTTTATTAGATATGTTAATAGCGAAGTCTAAAAATATATTTAAGTTGTGCTTTATTTTTTTGTATATTGAACTGTATTAATTTCTAAAAATTATAATTGAATTTTAGTCAAATTTTGATTTTTTTAAATAATATCTTTTGGCTCTGTTAATCGTACCTTGTTAGCCACATACTAAAAAAATTAATTTAGCAAATCGTGTTCGTTGATTTCGTTTTGTTAAAACAACTAAAAAAAACATATTATATTAACTAATAAATTTTTTGCAGTAATAAGCTGTGTTTATTAATTTAATAAATACCCGGCGGCTATTAGCAGACTTTGTGGGAAGTGAAACTAACTTTGGGGATTTTTCAATAGCGTAAACAAATGTATTCTTTGTACCAATAAGTACGTTTATTGCATATAGTGTATATTTCATTAAAACGATAAACTCGTTCCTTGGGCCAATTTTGATACAAATTTTATAATTTTAATTTTATTATATTTACGTACCTTTTCCGTTCAGCTTGTCACAATATTTCCTATTAATTTCCACAGTGCATTATTGCTCAAAATTCGACAGTTTTCAGTGATTTACATTACATTTTTGTAGGTAATTATTTGTATCCTCTAAATTAATTTCCCGAAAAAAACAACATAGTGCCTATTGCATTTGTTGCTAATTTGTGTATTCATCTCAACCAGATTTGTTTTTTATTTTAAATAAGCTATGTGATTTTTATTTTGTTTGCATTTATGAAGTAAACGCGTGCTAAGAATACTCTCCCAATGTATAGTATATAATAAAGAAAGCGCAACCGTGCTACTATAATGCATTTTTTAGCCTCTATTCGACATAAGGATGTTCTTAGTAAACAAAAGTATTAATAATCAACAAAAAGGAGGTTCAATTTTGTTTACAAGGCGCTACAAATAGATTGATTAACAGGGATTTTGTTAACCAATCTACTTATCGATGCTTAACAGATTAATTCGCACTAGCAACATGTAAATAATACTTTTAAATTGCATTGTACAGATAAACGTTGGAAAACTACATGCATTGCTTATTAAAAGTCGCAACGTAAATTATAAATTTGCTAATTATATATTTATTATTATTTTTTAATTCTTTTTTATTAATATGATTAAACATTCTTAGTGCTTTTGTTTTTTTTTTTTGTTCTTTAAGTAGCTAAATATAATAACCTACTTCTGCTGCGGAGACTATAAATAAAGAGCTGCACCGTCTTAAGCAACAAGTTACTCAAATAAAAAACTTGTAATAGTCCAATAAACATTCTTATAAAGTTTCCAAGCTACTACACATTGCTTTAGTTTCTTATTTAGTGGCTTTACTTCTTTTAAATACACCCATTGTAACCTTAAATAACTGTTATTTAATAGCGGGAAATTTATGCCTTTTCTTACGAATTTTAATAATTATTATGAGCCAATATTGATTTGCCACCTTTAGGCGGTGTATGCAATTCTTTCTAAGTAGGTGGTGTAGCATTCCTGCGATGCAATACTATATTTCTATTTATTTACTTATGCAAGGTAACTATATGGTTAGACATAATAACACAAATTTATTAAACAAATAATACAAATGCTACTTGGTAAATATTTGAAAAATTGGGAGGAGTGTTATTGCTCTATGTGGCACCGGTGTTTTGTGGATGTTTATTAACTCACGAATTATGCTAGGCACAGATTGTACTAAAAATTTCGACAAACATTATACAAAAATGAAAATTTTATCTCGTAAATATGTAAACGAATCGTCTATTATTTCCCATTATTATAATATTAGGATTCTTCAATATTTGCGAAATAAATATAAAAGTCGAGACATTTAATTACATATAGAATATTACAAGATCTGACTCGCTTAGTTAGTGTACTAATATATAAAAATCAAATTTTGTGCGATAGAATCCTCGCACGTTTTCCTTTGAATTAAAAATGAGATCATTGACATTTAAAAAATTGCTAATATAATACAAATTGATTATATCATATAATCACACCAATAGTTGTGAGTATCAATGTCATACATCGGTGTTAATATAAAGGTCAAGAAACTTTAATATAGATGATTGCAATATAAACTTGTTTACAGATATGCATGTTCTTTAAATGTTAAAATATTTAAAACTACCAGAAGTTTTTCCTCCGAAATACGCTACCGTTTTACTATAAAAGCTAAATGTATGCAGATTATTCTTTTGAACATTTTATTTCTCCTACTATTGTTTTCCTTGAAACTATGCTAATAAAGATAATAATAGCGTCTATAGTATTTCGCTAGATTGAAACTCATAGAAAGTGAAATACAAAAACTGAGCTTGTCAGTATCCTCCATCGAAAGAAGAATTCGATACGTGTTAGAAATTAAATATAAACTGTTCCTTCTCTTTATAGGAATAAGGACTTCAACATTACAAGTTTCATAAAGTGCTGCTCAAGTATCTCAAGAAGTCATATATTGATTTTATTTATTGGTATGGTTGTATGTGATAAAATCCAGTTAAATTCAAGATCTAGTGCGAACAAGTCATTCATTGATGTATTTCCAAAAAACGAAGTTCTAACACGGGATGATCCCGAACCCGAAAATTCAAAAAATTACGAGACTTCGGGAACATGTAGAGCACATATTACACAATTTGATTTTTCTGCTAATATTCACTCTGAGCGGGCGAAAAAAAAATTGGAAATTTGGAAATTTTCCATACTATCCACGCATACAACTCGCTAATGGTAAAAGATTCAATTAAATGTAATAAGTTTTATGAAGAAGTAATGAATTCGGTCAAGGAATATCTACAATATTGATCTTTAAAATCCCGGTTAGATCCATATTATATGGTCTTATTTTAATTGTTCTACTGCTTAATAAAGGTAAAAGCTATCGTCGAAATGTCGCAGGTAGAACAAAATAAATAAACCAGATTGAAACTTTAGAATTTCATGGCCGTTTCAATCTTGAATTGATATTGATAACATGTGTAGTTTATCAAAAGCAAGCTATGCGCTGCGACAATTACGGAAGATTAGCGGCACTGAAACTGTGAAAACTTTTTATTATTCTAATTTCGTAACATGCGTGCGTTATGGAATAATTCATTGAGGTGTATCATCTGAATCTCAAAGAGTTCTCTTGTTGTAGAAACAAGCAATTGGAATGATGTTTAGTTTTGGATATAGATTCACGCAGACATTTCTAAAATTATCATTTGCTCACATTTTATTACATAAACTTAATAATATTTTTTATTAAATAATATTAATCATTACCACAATGCAGGTAAGGCCTCTTATCCGCGCCACATAAATCAAAAAACATTTCAAAAAAGTATATATTACATGGCTGTAAAATTTTACAATAAATTACCTGTAAATATAAGAAATTAATTTTCATTTGAAAATTTATTTAAGGCGCAATTAGGCGGTATTCTGTAAACATTTTTTAAGTTGATAGTTTCAAGCATGAACTTATTTAATTTGTAAAATACAGTTGATCTTCTATGGACAGCCATATATTTTAATCGCAGGCATTTTAAAATTATAAGCAAAAAGTTTTGCACAAAAGCACAATATGTTATATTATCAACCACCGCTCACTAGAAGTTATTATAATTTTAAGTTGTTTGTTTCACTCCAATATTATATTCCCTCAATGATTATTTCGCGATTAACATCGAATAAATTACGTTCTGCATCTTTCAATACCATCTAGTGTTAGCAAAGGTTGTTTCTTCTACAGACTTCGAAGGCCTCCAATTTTTTATGTAAAATGAATTTACAGTAGAGTTACAGGCATTTAATCGTCTCCCGACGTAAATTCGATTTTTCTTTTCAATTTTTAGTTGATATATAATTGGGGAGGACCCAAGCAGCGAGATCTGAATTCGCTTACGATCTCTCCATTAGGTCACCATTGACGTAATTTGCCTCTGTTTACCAGTTACTCCGTAACACTTAATATCGGGTACATGAATACTTGGAATCATGTAAAAGCAAAATTAAATTGTGAATTAAAAAATATAACTATACGGCATAAGGCACTTATAAATTAATATAAAATAGCAACCCTCGTAGATGTTTCATAGGCTTCATAGTCAAAATAACTTAGAAGATCTGATATTATGATTTATTTTCTCTTTAATTATTTGTTGTTAAAGCACCGTAAGGAAGTGTAGATAGTCCGCAAATGGTTTTCTTTTCTTATAATTAGTATGAACTTCCTAAGTAAGTAGTAAACATTATCCCGTCAAGAATTACTGCATTAAAACAAGGATTGTAAACAATCGTTTTGTAAATAATTTGTGCTAATTTTAAATAGTGCTTAGGAAAAATTGGATTGCATAAAGCAAGGAAAAAATGTATATACAGCGTGTTCAAATTGTATAAAAAAATACTCCTATAACCGCTGTGACACGTTTTATGAAAGAATAGTTGAGATAAAGGTTGTTTGACGGGATCCTAGAATTCTTTTGAATTCCACAAGAAAAAATATTACATTTTTTTAGTCGTAATAACAGTATTTATAAATGATCCGAAAGTATCGCAAAATTTAAACAACGGTTAATGGGGCGCGTTTTGAACATTTGCTTTAGATTAAAACGTTATTGTCTCTTTTGTTTTTGTCACGTTTTTTATAAACATGATTTTAATAGCTAGAGCTAGAAAAGATATCGTTATCAAATAACTAAAAAGCTACCGTTTTGTTTAAAAATAATGAAGTCGTAACAAAAAAACGTCACAAATCAACACTGACAAACATTCCTTTTCTTGCATAACATAGAAATTCTAAAATCTTGGCAGAAAACGTATATAAAACACACGACTGTAGAAGTCATTATTCCGAATACCGCACATATCTACTGTATAAATTAGAGTTTATTATCAACTCGTTAATAGCCATAACTTATATTACTCCTTGTATGATTTACCAATAAAACACAAGGCTTTATTCCATTTTTAACCACTGTACTTTAGCAGCTTTTCCTGCTAGAACCTGCTGTATTTGTTTTTTATAACATCTCGGACCTATCTTGTCTAATTTAGTTGTGAGACGTTTAATTAAGCAAACGTGAAGTACTTCTTTCCTAAAATAGGAGCGTCGCATAAAACATTGACGGTCAGATTTCAAGGCGTCCACAGTGCAAACTTGGTCAAGGTGGACTTTTTGATACATTAACGTTTTCTGTGCAAATATTTTCGATTGTTTGCAGTTCCTACTTGACAAGATCGCATAAATTAAATACGTATCGCTTTTGTCAATATTTTATCTAAATATTTTAATGTCAAACAGAGCGTGGGTTTCCCTCATCGTTCTTCGGCGTAAAATGGTACGAGAAACCCAGTATTATTAGCTTAAATAACGTAAATCTTAGAAATTATCTCATGTAGGCTAATATAGAATATGTCATAACAACCGCAATTGTTATGGCATATTTAAATGTTATTATTACTTGCGTTGAAGTGGAATGTCGGTTAGAAGGTGCATTCTATTATTTTAATTGCTTCTTTATGGAGGTATAAAAGTAGTGATGAAAATGAAATATTGCAAAAAACTGTTATAAAATTTAAATAAACCAATGAACGCTACTAGTTCACTTTCGGTTTCTGTAAAGACCTGTTAAAGGTTAAAAGGTTTTTTTTATTTTTTAGCAATAAGATTTTTAACATTAAATTTTTTTACTAGAATGTCTCATATTATCATCATTAATTGCTAAATAATAAAAACGTTCATAATTAATTTGCATTAATTCGTAACACCATTTTGTTGCGTCTAATTGATAAATGGTAGGCTAATTAGAGCACTGGTGGTTAATTACTGCAGCAATTATCTTCTCATTTAAGCCTCATAAGTAAAAAATCTAATAATTGATTGTATCATTGACTAATCACTATTTGCCACAAAGTGATGGTTTTTTATTAATTATAATGATTTATGAAATAGTATCCTATTCATCAGATTTACTTTTTAAAACTTATCCAATCGACAATGCTGGCAAAACAAGGGTCCAAGGGAATGCTTTAGTGTAACACTATTACCAAGAGAAATACGAGCATTTTCGCCATATTCAGCATTCAGGCTCTAACACAGAACCACTTTCCAACCATTTCTTATACACAGGCTCCAAGAACGATCTGTTTTCTGAGAAGCACTTTTTTAACTTTAATATGAATATATAATTGAAAGTAACGAATTTAAAAGTATTACATCACAGTGATATAATCGACCAAAAGAATGTTTGTATCACTTGTGGAATAATATTGCACATTTCTTCATTTATATTGCTCAAGATTGTTTGGTCGATTTTTAATTACTTTACATTTCAAGTGATCCCACTAGAAAAAATCCAGTACAGTTACTCAATTGCTCTTCTGCACCGATCAGGAGCACAGGAAATATTTCGTTCAAATTACGAACAATATACAAAAAATGATACGGAGCTTCATCCTGCTGGGATCAAACATTTTTACATGATTTTTCGAGATTTTCTCTATCCAATGATGGTTTTCAGCTGAGTAGTAATTATAAATATGACTCCTGACAGTAACATCAAGATAAACCTTGCTTCATCAAAAGAGACTAATTGACTCGCTATACTCGGCGACTCGGTAAACGATCCATTCTCGACTAAATTTTGATAAAGAAAAATTATGCGAAATGATGCTGTTGTTCTGGATCCAATTGCCCTCGCTATTATTGTATTTAGGTACTTAACATAACTCATTTCTCTTCGTTGCCCAATTTAATTCTACACTTAGCTTCCAAGAATAAGGGGGATCCCCGTGGAGAGAACCGAAAATGAATTAGCCTCTATATACTGTTAGCGTTAAGCTATCATTGCACGTAAAAACATAGATACGCCGAAATTGATAATGTGGGGAAGTTATATCAAGGAACAGTAGTAACCTTTCCATATTCCGTTTTCCTGCCCATTAAGATTCAGAAGACATTTTTATTGTTAATTATAAATCACAACAGCGACAACTTTTATGATTCATTACGTAAATTACGTTGCCTAATTGAAAATAATCGAAACCTTCCAACGATACGTTATCGCTTACTATAAGCAACGGTTAGACAATTCAGTCTTTTTCCCATCGTGGAAATTACTGTGAAGCATTAAGTACACAAAACAGTTCTATTAACAGACAATTCATTAGCAAACATCGCAGAAAAAAAAAAACAAGGACTACTCGCGATGTTTAAATACCTAACAGAACTTTATACCCAACAATACTGTTGACCTTTAAATATTTACACTTTTTCTTCGTACAGATACATATTCATATTCGTGTTTATTACAAATGCCTACCATGACCTACGTGCCAAAATCACAATAACCTAAGCAAAAGGTAACCTTAGTAAAAGTTGGATTTCGAGCTTAGATTACGGCTCTGATGTTAGGATATTAGCGGTGTTTGAATAATAAATTTCTTTGCCTTTTATGGAAAGTTTATTGCAAGTTTTAAGGACAACTTAGGATTAAATACGTATCTTTTTAGTCGCGCAATTTGCTAATGTGCGCAAGATAATGTTCCACACATTATGTTAAAAAAGTACAGCGCGTTTCAGATAACATTGATCAATAAATAACAGCCATTCTGAATTATATGTTCGTTTGTAGTGAACTGCTTGAATAACATTAATTTACCTTTGATTGATACAAAACGCGCTGAGATTCCCAGCTGCAAAGTTGTGTTTCATTATTATTAAGGTTTTACGATGGAAATACTTATGGCCAGTGTTATTTGAAATGCACTGTATATAAAATATATCAGCGTATCCTCTTCTTATACTGTTATTAGCGGCTCTCTTCCCAGAAAAGGAATTCAACAAAAAATAAATATTATTAATAGATTACCTGTGTTTTGCAATCTCTTGACCTTGTTGTTTTTTTCTATGTTGTACAACGTCAATGATAATGAGAACATATCTGGTTCTGACAATATTCTTAAAATCTTGTTGATGGAAAGGTAAATATCGTCATTTGCCTTCATTGGAAAGTACTCTTTCAAACTTCCAATCTCCAATGTGGTAATATGATTGCGGTATCTAGATTTCCTTTAATATTGTAAGCATTCGCGTCAGGTCAAATTGATACTCATCATCACACACAATAATTTTATTTCGAAAGTCAAAAATACATAAGCACAAAACACTCATGCTAAGACAAAATGCCCTTTTTACAAGACCTTTTGGTATGTTTTAGAGCGGAATACTTTCTTGATAACTTGCAACGTAGTACATCGCTATGATTATATGATTTCATATTCTCATCGATGTTAAGACATTTTGCTAGATTTATTTAAATTTAGTTAATTGTTACCTATTTTGTTTTTTTTTATCAACCCCAAACCTATACAACCTATGGTTCCGAGAGTATTTTAACTCTACCTTGTGCCGCTGGTGCCTCACAATTAATGCCACATTTCGAGACTTCTATGCGGCAGGCACGTGTTCCTTTCCACTGGAGGGCGAAAGACATATTGAAAGGATTTCCCAAAATCTATTTCTTAACATGAAGCTATTGTCATAAGTGTAGAATGTAATGCTTAATCTGTATAGAATTTATTTTATTTGCTTGAAAAATAAAATAAAACATACTGAATAAAGTATTTGTATCATTTAACGAGCCTGAATGGGTGACATACAGTAATTTTTTTTTTCTAGAACATTGAGTAATTCAATAATAGCTGCCTTACTTGAAATTTTATGCAAAATTCAAAAAATGAAGACATGACAAAAGATTTTAGGCGAAAAAACTGCCAAATTATTCTTACCTTTCCCGAAATATAGTTGCAGCGCCAGACTCACTCTTCAAAATTTGGGTCTTTGCAGGATACATTCATTATTTTCAACTATCACAACAGCTAAAGTTGATTTAATCAACTGTTTTTTAACAAATTATCGTTACAAGTTGTTTGAAAAACATAATGAAAGTAAAACGTGTCTGAATATGTTAGTTGAATCTGTTGGTAAGGATGCCTGCACTTCAACATTCATTGTAATAATAACTTCTTACCTGTTAATTGCATCACAAATCTTAGAACTCCTTGTTATTTAATATTTATTATTTGTATTATCTCGTAGAAATACATATCTGTAAATTTGCAGTACTTTTAGACAATTTACATTATTTACTCAAAATTAAAAATTCGTAGCCGTACGCTTGTAATTAATGATAATGTTATGTACATATAACAATCCTAGAAGAAGGTAGTTCACTAACAGCCTAGCGACGAATATTACTTGCGTCTCATTTAAATGTCACTCCACGTGTATAAATCGGGTAATTGACAATTATTCGATTACCCACAATTTGTTAATGAACACGTTCAGGATTAAGCTTCAGGAATAAACTAATGTTTTCAATTTAGCTCAGTCAAGTTTAATTCTTTTACAACGTTAAACTACCTAAAAGCTGGGGTTACGAGAGCTTTACCGAAGTATATTCTGGATAGCTTTTCTACCACCACAAAACTCATATTTTCCTGTTCTCCCTTTTTTTTTAATAACAATAGGTGATTTTTGAGGAATTCGTTATATTGAATCAATTCTTGCGTTATTATGTTGTTCTTCTTCAACACAAAGTTATATGAATTTAAAACATGAGGTGAGTACATGTGTGTTGCATTAATTGGTTCCATTGTTTATAAAAAAGGAGACCCTGTTACCCTTGAGAGAAATTTCTCTTCAAAAAGGAGCCCCATTTCTCAGGTCAATAGCAAGGAATGAGAAAAGAACAAGTGAAAATCTTGTACTAAAAAAATAATCTTTATATAATCTCGCATGTAACCGCATTATGTACAAGTTGTTTAAGAAACCATCGAACAGTACTTATTATTACATTACTGTAAAACGTACATACAGGATAGCAATTATAAGCACGTGTAACGTATAAAGCATATAAAATGCTTGATGAAATAGTCGCAATGACAAAGTTGTTTATAAATCACATAGACATTGGCAACAATGGCAGCGCTTGAAAAAAATATCCATGCAGAAGCTTAGAATTTATTAGAAAAATAATAAAATATACTTCCACCATGATTATATCAAAAAGGAGGAAGCATCTTAAAACTGCGGATAACCCTCATAAAAAAACGGGCAGACTGTAAAAATATCGAATAACTCGAATTTTATAGGGAATTTATGAAACTAAGCGTACAGCAAGGATATAAGTAATTTTTATGGGCGAATTCTCCCTTGAGAAGATTTTTTTCCCTAAGAAAATGTCAACAGCTTACATAGTGCTGAATAACTACCTGCTTTGATGATGAGGAAATACTTTGTCCATATTAAGATTAAAAACTCCAATCTAGGTGGAGTGATAAGCAGACGCGGTCTTACTATCGTGGAGTTTCAGTACATAAATGTATTCAATGGTTATTCACACAATCTGTATTCCATTACGTTACATTAAGTTTGCCAAATGGTGTAATGTCACCTGCAATACAAGTATCATGACTGTTGCGTTTATAAATGTGTTAATCGAGGTAAGGAGCTAACCTTAAGGCTCTGCATATTTTATCTGCGCAAAGCCAAGGCGAAAAACGCCTAAGTTAACATCGTCGTATCTACATAACATAAATTAAATAACCTTCTTTCTAGCGAAATCTATTATGGAATTTACTAAGATTAGCTATTGAATTTATTGTTTTAATATTATAAATAAATGTTTCTCCTCCAAATAGACAAGCTACAGAAAAAAAAATGTTTACCATTACACACATTTAAGAGAAGTAGAAGTATTCGGCGAACAGAAACGGGGAATTAATTTTTCTTGTATCCGTGGGGGAAATATCGCTATTTAAGAGATGTAGATGCAAATCTAATTTCTTCTACGTTAAACATTTATTGTTAGCCTAACCGATGGTAAATGTTTACTGAATAACTGTCAATGTTTTCATTGTAGTCGGATATTTCAAGGAATCTTGTTACTGAAATGCAAATACACTTTTATTTTTCTTTTGTATCTACGATTGCAGACTATCAAATCGACCACAAGGAAATTAATTTTTGTCGCTTGTAAGCAAACATAATATCATTAAATTCATTACTCAATGCTCTGATTTTCATTGGGTGGAAACATTTAATCGTAAATCCATGAGTAAGTCCAGTATGCAATCTTACAGTGTATTCCATTAGTGATTCTAACGAACTTGGAGCGTGCTCCGACTACGAATTGCATGTTCCGTTGCAAAATTTAGAGTATCCCAGGTCAGGAGTTTCTAATTGGATATCGGCTTAAATTTGTAGCCAACCTACTAGACAGAGATAAAAAGTCCGTTAGAATAATAGACTTGCTAATAAGATACTGTATGCTTAAAAAGCACATGAGCAACCTAGGCCTGATACAGGAAACAATATGTAGATTCTGGTAGATGAAAGAAACGACGTACTGCGCGATTGCCCGAAATATCTAAGAGCCGAAACCTACCTAGGAATAACTCTCAAGTCTGCTAGGTCTGGCAAAAAAGTTAAAGTTAACGTAATTTGTCTGTACGTAACCAGGTAGAGATTTAAACTGTTTAGGTTGGAAAGTTTTCGGTTGACATATTTCTGATTTAGTTCATTTTAATTGCGAGGCGGAGCAGTGTTGATAAATTCTTTTCTCCAAACTTCCCCCCATCGTCGTCTTACACATTGGGTAAGAAAGGTTTCGTTAAAAAAATAAAAACACAGTTCATCAAACAACTAGTGCTGCGATTTAGCGATATTTTATTTAGCAATCTATGGTTGGAATTTAGAAAAATAAGAAAGAAACTAATATTTTATTATTTCGCAGTGATATAGGGCAAAAACCACATCTTATATAGTCTAAAATCAGAGTAATCAGAGCTTCACTTCGAGCAATATCCATCGTTCCCGCTAGAGGAGCAAGAACGGGTTTAGAGGAATATGTATGGCTGATAACAATCGGCATTTACAATTACTATAGCCTCTCCCAATCAAATGTGACAAGTAAAATCGCTCAGCATCGGAATAATAACTAGAAGTACATATTTCTATCGTGCTCTAATGCAGTTCAATGGAATGCGCTATTACGTGAATAATTAGGAGAATCGAATTCTGTAAAATCGAAAAATTATGACCGAAACACTTAAAAACAAGTTCGTATTTAATGAACAATTCGTATTTTACATACTACCTAATTTTATTACTTATAATCTTACATAATACACGCAACAGGCACCGGTACGTGAGCCGCTTACGAAGTTAAAACTCTCTTACAAGTTGGTACAATTACTAACGAATTTCCTCCTATTTTCTTGATTTATATCAATATTGAGCCTATCCAGGTTATGTAATTCCTTATTTAATGTTGTATCTAGTAGATTGTTTCGTTAACGAAGAATTTAGAGCCCTTTAGGTACTGCGTAATATATAGATTACTTTATACATGCTATTCTGTGCACCGTTAATAAAAATATATCTGTGTCACCGTTTACAGTCCCGTCTGTACCAAATAAGGTAATTGTAGTCGATAGTGTAAGAGTTCAGTTAGACATTCTATTAAATCAAAGAAAGGAGAATTATTACCTAATACAAAAAGAAACTCTAGAAAAAAATATTAAGCCTCTACTCGTTCACTTCTCCTTGTGGCCTGCTTTGTATAAATGCCACTTACACGGCTTAGCTAAAGCTTAAGAAAACAGTTCCTTCAAGGCGATTGATTGTATGCGTACATAATTAACTACCAGTTTTTATTTAAAAATATTCTCAGTAGTCTATTATAGATGTAAAACAAAAATCGGTAGTCCGGTTCCTCTACTATTCCTCCATATCCTCACAAAAAAAAACAAATTGAAAAAACAATAAAAACGTGTTAAATATCTTGTACACCAAAAAAAAAGTCATTTACAAACTGTAATATGTGATATTAGCATTCCTTTATAGGAATTAACTTTAAACATTTCAGTTTTTAACACATTACGTCCGCTATAAATAAGCAATTAATTTATGACACATTGCACTGAATAAAGTTAACACATCTTATATGTAAAGTAGATCTATTCCATTAACAAAACTAACATTCACTAATACATCTGCAAATGTTTAGATAAATAGTTATCTTCTAGATTGAAGTTCTAAACCAGTGGCGACTTAGTAACACGGTTATAGATGTAACAAGCATGTCTTATATTTGAATTATGTACTTAATCTGAGCTTGTTCGCATACATAAATGATAAAGACAAAGATGGAAGAATTTGTTTCAAATGTTCTGTGAAAACTCAAAAACGTCCATGAAATATTAAAAGTGACTGTGAATCCTTAAAATTCGAGAATACTAACTAACGTTAATGAAGAGCGTTAATTTGAATAGATATTGCTGGTATAAATCACCTAATACAGGTATGCATACCATTCCCATTGACGCACCATTTAATAAGAACCAAATTGTGGATTATTAATAATTTATTAGCATTCGAAGAAAAGTACGTCCCGATTCAACCTTTAGTAAAATTCTGTCGTCACTGTGCGAAAAGAGCAGTTTTTTTTCCTTTAATCGTATGCTACTGCTTACGTACGGACTTCGAATATCACGAAACTTCTAAATCGGGATAACGTCGAGAAAGAATTTTTAGGCAACGTCAAACGGGCGGAGCTTTTTACATTATTATTATGCTATTACCACTGAATACCCTTGAACATCTAATTTATTTTCTTGCAGTTATTGTATACTGTGTTTTTTATTACATAAATCCATTAAAATTTGGCAGCGGAATATCTTGCGTAAAGAGCTAATCTGCTAAAAAGTAGTTTTGTAGACAATACTTCTGCTTTTACTGAATTTATATTATTTAAACATTTAATCCAAAATATCCTGCCTAAAATAAATAAACTGCCT
Source organism: Oryctes borbonicus (assembly GCA_902654985.2). NCBI lineage: Eukaryota > Metazoa > Arthropoda > Insecta > Coleoptera > Scarabaeidae > Oryctes > Oryctes borbonicus. The sequence continues at coordinate 5,793,350 of LR736868.1, forward strand.
CTCAATGTATAGAAGTTTCTTGAGTTTTGTAACAATATAAAACAAAATATACACCAATATTCATATAACAACACTTATGTATATGTATATGTATAATTGCGCTATTTTTTTTTAATAATGTAAATACATCTTTAAAATTAGCTCACGGTCTACCTCGAAGTGTTAGGTCTTAGGCTTGAATTATAACCGTATTAATTATTTATATGGATTTGCAATGTTTTCATGTCCTTTTTTGGAACTCCAACTGTCTAGTCATCTGGCTTCCTGCAATTGCATCAACGTCTGCTTTATTTTATTATTATCTCCATAAAAGAAAGACTTTAATCTCGGGTTCAGATAGGTACGTTTATTATGTTAGCGAAAATTCAGTATATTAATGCCAATACTATACGTTAATCTGAAGCACCCAGTTCTTTTCTTAACAAATGCATGATTGCCTGCAGAATCTGTAAAGACAACGGTTACTGCTCTGGGTACTGATCAGTTATGGTTACAAACCTGGTTGAACGAATCATTTAAGACCCAAAGCTTATATTTAGAAACATAAGCTTCAAGCTCAGTATTAGTTGTAATTAATCGGAAAATTAATTTGGAATTTGATAGTCCATGATATAAGGAAAAGCTTGAGTCACCATAGGTAAACATACATAGAGAATCCAAAAAAGCGAGGCGCATTCAAAATTATTCACTCTCAATGAATTATTACGCCACAAGATTGATAATCTTTTTGGAAGAATAAAAAGATCCCAATCAACTGTGATCCGTTACTCATCCAGCCACGATTGTGATCGTATGCAAATGTTGTATATATCCGAACAAAGGTTGCTAGTAAACGCATTGCAAGAATATAAGTCATCGGCCAGCAGGTATTTACCGCAAAATTAATTAAATTAGATTAAACTTCAATGCCAAATTTCAACGTAATTTCTCTGTCTATTCAAGAAATACGTATTCGACGGCGATATCCAGCGTTACGACACAACCTGCATACTAATAACATTGACCGATTAACAAACCTTCTCTCAGACACCTAAATTACGGAGAGAGTAAAATTCGTGTTACTAGTTTAGGAGGAATGCGTCTTCGAAAAATCCGGGTCAACGATGATAACTTGCGTCTTCCGTTTTTCTCCTAAACTTCATAGCGATAACTAAGTAGGTAGTACGTAGGGTACTAATTTTCCTTTCAATAAGAACCGCTGCACGTAAACAGTAACATTATGCTTGCTGTTCGTAAGTATTTTAGTAAGTTGCGCTAATCGTATTGTTAAATGCTTTAGCGACGTAAGCAATTTATAATTATGTTTTTAATTGCAGAATACCTCATCATGGCACTCGTCGGGATAGTAATGTCTTGCCTTGGGTACTTAACATTCCTATTTAGCCCACTAGAATTAATTGTAGATTCGGTAAGTACTCTATATATTTTTTCTTAATTAATAGCAACCTCTAATTTTTGTTGGAATGGAAATGTACTTTGTGGACATTCGATATTGTCAGAAATGCTGACTGTATAACGTCAGGTTCAGAACTCATGGGGATATTGAGGAGGCAGCCGTTTATCACAGCTGCTCTCCTAATGTTCACCTGAGTTCTGAATATCTTCAACATACTTTTGCGTTTGGCTATAAATTACATTTTTTTAAGACTTTCGACAAAACAGGTAAAATGTCTTTAATGGATTGCGGGCATTTTATTTTCGAACGCAGGTTTCCAATTTTTGCCCACTTAAATAGAAACCATATCGCCTTTTCTGTGGTTTGATAATAAAATCTAAGGAACATTCAAATTTTATATGAAGCGAAAAAATAGAATTCACGAAGAATCACCGCAACGCGTAATTGTTTGTTCTTAGCATAAATTAACAAATATGGTCAAATGAGATAATGCTCTCTAATATTGTGCGTTCTTTTAAATGCCTTATTTATTTGTTTAAAACTATCACAGTTACTTGTTCTTCGAAAAGCCAAGACGAATATTGATTTTAATATGTAGACCAAAATTATTTAAAAAATAATCGTTTCCTGGTTATTTCAATTTTCACTATTAGCACTCGTATTTTTAAGATAGAATCACTACTTACTTCCACACAAAAGATACGCCTTCTAAACAAGATTTTTAATATACGGGATGATTCATGTAAGTGCAGTACAAGATAGAGCTTTCTTCTTAATTAGGGAAACTTGTATCTATATTTTTGTTTTTAAAGGCTGAAAGTGACCTGATTTCAACGGCTAATATTCTTAATAATTGATTACTTAATTACAACATTAAAGCTATGATATTATTGAACTGTTTTATTTAAACTAATGTTTAATAGGCGGCCATTTTATAGAGGGATTCCTTCCCAACTATCTCTGAGAATACGTGTTAGTCAAATAATTTCGTGCAAGTAATAAAATAATGTAGTAGAAAAAAATAGTAGTTAATAGAAGTAAAATAGTGTAGAGATACTCCGTCTTGTAGTAGTCGCATTTCTTCCTGAATTTCAGGAGGTACATTTGCCAATAATTATACATATATAAAGATACATTTAAATGATAAAAAAAATAAGATCTTATAACATTCTCGCCGATTATGCCTCCCTAAACGTTAACGCTCCACCGATATTGCTAATCCAGTTATGGAAAAATTCTAAGATCTTCATCTGCATTATTTGTACTTTTTGCTGACTTTAAATAAATCTCGTGACTGGTTTAGCAAAAACTCTCTTGTCTGGATACGTAAAAAGGAATTCCTTTCTGCTTCGCCCAGTATGCAAATTACATCAACCATACCGTCTTGAGAGTAATTCACTTTCATGTAAAACAAACGCTCTTCTTCAGTGCACTTTCCATAGATTGTTTCATTTCTTATTATCCGCCATCTTGCTAGTCTTTTAGGTACATTAAGTTTATTAACAACTTTGAAATTTTGATTTTTCTGATTTAATATGGATTGATGTAATTTTGTATCACTTCTTGTCATAATATACAGACTGCACTGTTTAATAAAATGGAGAAAAATTATTTTGCAAGTATTTATTGGTAAAATTAATACATTTTTTATGGCCGCCCTGTACATCCGGTGATATAAACAGTTTACTAACACTGTCACCCAATCTCAGCCAATCCATACAACAAATTTTATTGTTAAGTCTGAAGGCATTTGGATGACTTTGATATGGGATATGAGATTTTTTTATTTTTTTTTAACAGAAACGATTATAACTCGGAAACCATAAAACAGGTTACATTCATCGTCTGGGTGTGAATGGAGTATAGTTGGAGTTCTTTGACAATACACAAATATATAAGCTGTTCCATTAAAAACGGTGAATTTTACTATGTCCGCCCAGTATATCGGAATAAATTTTCTAAAGATGCACAATCAACATTATATTACGTTCAAGTGATTTTATACTCTTTGTTAAGTTGTCAACGTACGTATTGATTAAACTATAAGGAGGTTAATCGTATAAAACGAAATTATGTATTATATAACGCTCAAAATTTAAATTTCATTAACATACTAACTTTTAAATAACAACATTGCTCAATTTATTTAAGCCAATAGCTTTGATGTCATGTCAACAATTTTAAAAATATATCGGCATTTCACATTAAAACAGTTTAAACAACAAACTTATACCTTATATCGATCTATAGATCCATAGAGTGAATGTTACCTCGTTATAAAACGAATGTTGTAATGTTACAAATATTATAGATATTTCATAATTTATCAAAAAGAAGGCTAATCTCATATTGTAGTCAACAGCGATTTCCAATGTTCTAGAGCTTTCGAACTTGATTCCGAAATAATAGAAGACGCATTGGAAAATTTTAACATACCTTGAATAATGTAAATCTTAATTCACTGACCAACGGAAGGTATTATCTTATTATCGTAAAAAACATAAACGTTGTGTGGAGAAAAAGCTATGAAAATATATAATTCTTAACACGTCAAAAATAATTGTTCCTGCATTCTTTGAAACTCAACTTTAGCTGGTTATAAGAAAAATCATACTTGATGCAGCAGAAATTTAAGAACGTTTGAGTATGACTAAAGGGGCCTTGTTTTTAAAAATATGCATAGATATTGTAACTAAAAGTGAATTATATAATCAAGGCGTAATAGCAAATTAAATTGAATTAATCAAATTTGATTATTGAAACTATTATAACCCACTGTCAAGACATATCCGGAATTTTTGAGATAATTATCAGAAGCCTTCCTATTTCTGAATTTTAACACTTTCGCAGATGGATCAAATTCCATCGGGATAAGAAACAATGAACACAACTGAATATGTAGGTATTAAACATTTTGAACAATTTTCCTATCATTCCCTTCTGCGTTTGTGATGTTTCCGCTTATCTTCACTTTCTAAACTATCACTTCTCGTCAATTACAGATGACTACATTACGTCCTGGCCATTTTATCTTTAATCTCTGGTCAGAACCGCCTCTAGAAGTACTTGCCAAAGTATACATCTTTAATGTTACGAATCCTGAAGAGTTTCTTGCCGGAAAAGAAAAATTAAGAGTCCAAGAAATAGGGCCGTACGTATACGAGTAAGTAAAATGCTTTTCTTTTAATTAATGTATTAGATGCTACAATTTTTATTTCCGTTTACAGAGAGGTACTCAGAAATACTGGAGGTGTTTTAACGGAGAACGACACATTAACGTATACGCCAGTTCGCGAACACATTTTTCGACCAGAGCTCTCAGTGGGAATGGAAAATGACGTTGTTACCGTTCCGAACGTTCCTTTATTGGTAAGTTTGAGCATGACTTAAGTAGTGTATTATCAGCTTTAACGTGTTTTTTTTTTTTAAATAGGGTATAGGATCCTTTTTAAGTTCGTATAATATATTCGTCAGGTTAGGATTTAATGCAATGACAGCGTCAACTAAAGAGTTCGTTAACGTCACCGTTAAAGAATATTTGTGGGGCTACGAGGATCATCTAGTTACTTTAGCTAGTACCTATGTGCCAAACTGGATCGACTTTCCAACTTTTGGAGTTATGGATAGAGTAAGTTCTATTTTACTTTTGTAAGCAATTAGTCCAAGTTACTTGGGCAAGGTAGCGAAAAATTGAAAATTCTATTATATAAAGGTGTTACGAAAAATATATACTTTTATTGTTTTAAAACCTGTATATAAGAAAAAAGATGGAATTTCCAATTACTACATACTCAGCAAATACTTCCTTCATTAAGCATATAGATTTAATGACAGAATTTCCATTAGTAACGTATTTCCTTTATTTCAGTTAACTACATTAGATAGAGATAACACCATCACTCTAAATCTGAAAGAAACTAAGGATCAACTGGGAAATAAGATTCTCCCATATTCAATCTCTACATTTAACGGTTCGCCAGGTTTGAAAGAATGGAATTATCAAGAGGTTGGGGAAAATGAAACATCAGAACTAAACTCCGAGTGTAATATGGTAGAGGGCACTTTTGAAGCTGGATTGTTCCCAAAAAATTTGGCTGAAAATACGACTTTGAGGTTGTATCGAAGGGCGTTTTGCAGATCTGTACTCTTCAATTTCGAAAATAAAAGTATAACTGAGGATGGTTTCGAGGTATTTCACTACAGAACCGATAAGAATTACATGGCGTCTGGAGACAATTACCCGGAAAATAAATGCTATTGCGTTAAGGGTAAATGCTTGCCGGATGGCTTCACCAACCTAGCTCCTTGCTACTACGGAATCCCTATTGCAATATCTCAACCTCACTTCTATAACGCTGATGATAAATTCTTGAAGGAGATAGACGGTTTAGAACCAGATAGAGAAAAGCATGATACCACAGCCGTCATCAATCCGAACATTGGCATAACTCTGTCGGCTCATTTGAGGATACAAGTTAATTTATTAATAGCAGACAGTAGTCTGCCTAAAGTAAGAAAATTTAGCAAAATGATGTTACCGCTGCTTTGGATTGAGTTGGAGGTATTGCCACCATCGGCGTACGTAAAGTTTCTGATGTGTTTTGTAATTTATGTCATGCCAATAACACAAACAGTACTTATGTGGTTACTGGGTATCTTAGGAATATCCATGGTAGCAGCAGCTGCCTTGATTATATTCTATTTCCCACCGGAAAGGCGGTTAGAAGATCCTTACGGGCATAGGATAGGTTATAGTCCAATCCTCGTTATACCCTTATCAAATCGGCTTAGAGATACACGAATAAGCTAGTGATATTACTTATACAAAACGAGTACATTTTATTTCTAAGGACCTAGAAAGACTGATTATTAATTTAATTATTTATATTTGATTGTAACTTGTAAATAGTAGAGTAACATAGTTAGATTTATTATAATGTAGTGGTATACTTGCTTTGGTTTGATACAACTCTTTCGTAATAAATTTGTTATTTACAGAATATGTACAGTTTCATTTACAATCTACTTATTGCTATCGCTACCCTCTCATTTTCGATTTGATCCACGGTAAGTAATAAGACATTCTAGTATAGACGTCTGGAAATCCTGGTTTAGCACATCCTGAACCGAAGGAAGTTATACCGGCGAGAAACCACCTCCCATCACGACGAGCACATTGAAGAGGTCCACCAGAATCACCCTAAAAACATGCCAAATTATTAGTAAAATATGCATTTTGTTTGTAATAATTGATGATTTATTCAGTTTGAATCGATATTTACAAAAGACACAATAATTGTTCCGTAATACATGTACATCAGGTTAAAATACGTAAGATTCTATTAGCAGTGGTACAAAGTGTAACATATTTGCAGGAGTGACCCAAAATTTTACTCGGAGCATTGTACAAGATGAGTGAATGTGAACCAAAAATCTACTAAAATTTATAATGTTTTGTTCAATAAAAAACATTTAGCAATATAGCAATTTATCTGTAAGTAGCACTCTTTTTTTCCTTCCTTTAAATAACAAATGCTAAGTGTCTAAATGATTTGAGTCGTGAAAGCAACTTATGGGCAAAGTAATTTTGCCTCAATACACGTAAAGCCACCAATCAGTATTGTTATTATTACTAAATATCAGTACACAAATGATACTTAAGCATACTTGTCGAATCAATTAACAATTACTTACGTATAATTAGCAATTTATGCAGACTTTTCAAATAGTTTTGTCTTTCAACGGATCTATCGACTATTTCGTTGCTCCACTACTTAATTCAAGCAAGCAACGCGTAGTTGTTGGTTTAAAGCACCATCTTTGATTATATCTCAATTAATTGTCTTAAACTAGCAGTGTTATTTACGTCGTCTCAAGTCTTAATTTTAATATGAATATAGTAATTTATCTCCTTTCGAAATCTAAATAAAACTATAGAATTTTCCATTTAGCGCAAACTTTAACGCAAGAAACAAAATTGTTTTGTACGTTGAGTGGATAAATTAAGCGCCTAGAAACGATTCGTATTTGCCATCAAAATACATATTCGGGCGTCTCGGGGGCTGAGAGAAGTTTGTGGTCAACATAATCGACCAACCGAGCAATCTGTCGTATAATTCAAAAGTTTGGACAAATTAGCTCAGTTGCAGATAAGTCAACATTAGTGCGTTATCAAGGTGCTCGATCGGAGATCGATATTACTGCTGTAAGTCAAAATCTAAGACATGATCCAAATCTCTCTAGTATGTGGAACAAATTTGAAACTTGACTGAAAGTTAAACATTTTACTTGTCGTTGTACTTTGCTTTAATTCAATTTTCTTTCAAATAAAATAAAAAATGGCAGAAACTTTGAAAAACGCAATTCATCTATGTTGAGGGGCATTATAGTGATAGCAGAAGTTAGCAGGAAACAGATTGAATGGAGCTATTAATATCAAAACTTTAAATGCGGACGTGTATAGAATTCCGGAAAAGAAGCAGTAGATGGAAAGTGGCGCGAAAGTTAGTACAAAACCTTCTTGAAGGATAACCAGTTGCATTTCTACAAATTAACCTTTCACTAAACAGTTCCTGTAATATGTCAATAGTGGCGCTAGCAAATCAATTTCGTCTAAATTTGGCAACAACAAATCTGTTAACATCAATCCATACCGCTCACCAGTCGCTATAACTGCACCTCCAATCTCGTTTTGGAAGAAACATAGTTCTTTTGCAAAATGCAAAGGTCTGCAAACAAACAACAAAGGTAAGCTTTTGCTGTCACAAATTTTACAGTAAAATATGTGGCCAACACTTAAATCTGAAATTCAATAATTTTGATCAGGGCAACTACGTATTTTGCTTTCCCAAATTTTTTCTCTGTATAGTACACTATTCTTGATTAAAAAAATATAGCGCAATGATTTCTCGAAGGAAGTAGAATCTTTTACGAAACTTTAATATGAAAGATCAACAAGAACAGTTAACTTAAACAGTACTTACAACGCATGTACCGCTTGAACCATCCACATGACCAGCACATAGATGTCCATTCCTGATTGGCACAGCATGGCCATACTTCTTTTTACATAAGCCATTATCATGAACCGGTATCCTCACTTCCAGTAATTTTCCAGCCAATTTGCCATCTTCTTTATCCCTTCCCCATCCAGTCGCGACGCACAAATCGGTATCATTATAAGCTAGTCTCTTTGACGGCAAGCATACTGCTCGAATACGGCTACCAGTCAACTTTACAGGACGCGATAATTTCATTAAAGCTGCAAACAGTCTATATGAACACCCAATGACTTACGAGATAGATAAAACTTGCTATTTATTACCTATATCATGTTGAAAATTGTGAAAACGTTCATGTAATATAACTTCTTCTATTGGAATGCGTTGTTCGGTTTTCTCTTCCAAGTCTTGGTCCCAGTCACCTAATACGGCAGTCCACAACGCTGCCAATGGCAGATTGAACAAATCGCTAAAAATTAAAAAAGGTGGTCGTAAATAAAGTTTTTCAAGCGAGAACGAGTTGCAGTTTTATAATTGCTTAAAATTTAATAATTTAATAAAATAGGGATGATATTTTCGGATAGTTTAATAAAGATTTCCTTTTGATTACATAAGTGCGTTAATTTAATTTCATTAAAATGCATATTTCTGTAATGGCCACTACGGTAGGAATAATTAATATAATTATTGCGCATAACAAGATAAATAGCACTGTGTTACGTTAGCAATTACGTTAGCAATGTTGGATCATCATCAATTTCGAATTAGAGAATCCATTTAATTACTAGGTTACAGTGTAATTTGATACAGTTTTTTAGAGCGAGTAATATGCAAAAAGTAATGTAAAAGTAATTGTTGCCGAATACCACGTGCCAATAAATCGCATTGGTCCCACGTGCGGACATTTTTTTTTAAGATTATAGCGAAGCCATAAATTTCCTCAAATTAAAATAAGAAATATGCGTAATGCACGCAATTACATTATTTTCCAACATGCATGTATGTTGCGCTACACGTTGGTAATAAATTTCGCAGAGTACTTATTGTAGCATTAATAGTTACTAACACGTAAACGACCAACGTTCATTCGCATTCGAACTCCGTGGTTTCAACCACAAAGTTTTTTGAAAAATGTAAATATTGCTGTAAATGTTCCTTTGGGGTAGAGTTTTGATCGATGTTCGGTCATGCTTAAATTCACTAAACCAGTTGTTGTAGTAGCTTTTGCCGATGTTTCGTCCTCACTCTTATAGGACATCTTCAGAGCTGACTGGGGATTATTCGAATAGTCTCCAATCAGAGTGCAGTAATAGTCCTGAAGGTATCCCATAAGAGTGAAGACGGAACGTCGGTAGAGGCTACGACAACGATATGGTTCTAACCCAGAAACAAGGGTATAGTACGTAAGAATGTCGTCAGTGTGGTGTCGACCCGACGGGGAGCTTTTAAAGCTTGTAGTAAAAATACGAAAATTAATCTAAGAGAATGATTATTAATTTAATCAATATTTATTGGTAAAGAGTATTTACACGTTGCTATTACGCTCTTCAATTTGTAAAAAAAATTATATGACAATAGAACATTTTTAATTTCATCTGGCACCATAGTTCTTCAATACGAAAATTTCAATTTTTTAACAAGTGAATGCATGTTGCTTTCTTCTAATGTTTTGATAGTAGAACCAATAAACTGTTTCCATTCCATTGCTCTTTCAACTCAATTAAAATTTTTGCGATTTTTTTCATAAGATCTGTGAAAACATAATAAACTTTTGTGTTTGTATAGTTGCAAAATGAACAAATTCAAAACTTCATTCAAATGGCTTAAACTGCTGCATAAATTTTGTAGCGTTTATAACCGTTATATCACATCAAAAGTTTTTAAGAAAATACTTTAGGAAAGGGGTACACGGCATTATTGAAGAAGACTCAAAACTTAAAAGCCAACTTGGATCTATGTATTTTACAAATGTGCATTTATTAACTTACGCGGTGTACATAAACAAATATCAAGAATTGCGCGTGCAAAGAAAGCAATTGAAAGTGAACACGTTGTGAACAACCGCGTAAATATATACGGTGTTACTTTAGAACAGGATCCACGCTAAATGACACTGTTAAAAAGTGAAATGGAATTCTCTTTTCACTGTCACCGGTAATTCGCGGTAACTTGACGCGAATAATTACGTTTTTATCGTCAAAACGGTTAAGTAATTATCTAAACTCGTTAAAAAAAAATGGAGAAAACACCGACAAAATTGCTGTCGTTTAAGTTAATAGTGTTTATTTCGCAAGCTTTTCCAAACGAGTGGACACTTTTTTATCGGAGAATGTATATGCACGATCGCGTTTGGAGTTCCTTTTCACCTCCGAGGCACACTATTGTCGCGCTACTATGTAAACGATTCATTGTCATAAAATTCAGCGGTAGTGAAAGTGTTTCAGTGAAAGATGATTTATAAATACGTAAATATAATATGTAGGTAAACCACCAATCGGCGGAAATGCTACTTAACGACAAAGCAGAATCTGATGAACACTTATAGCTCGCTCTAAATTTATGGCACAGATGGTGGCGTTTTTATCGAATTTACTTCTGCGGTTATTCACAAACGCAACACACAGACATGAATGGAAGAAGATGGAAACTTCCAGAATTCTTTGAATTTCTTTACTTTATCATTTTATACAGAAGACCCTAACCCGACTTCCACTGTTTTTCGATCGATGACCGTTGCTATTGAGCTGATTGAGCATCTGGATATTTGCTGAGATAATTTCTCTATAAGTTTAATGAGATCGGACTTGTTTCTGATCAAACACCCAAAGATTAGGAAGTGACGGGAGCAAATATACAGCTTGTGTTAAGGAAGATTTTCATTGATAACTGATGACTGAAGTTATTACGAGAATATGTAGTGATGTGCAAATTTCCGGAATTACCTAAATATCCCCAATAATGTAGTTAATATTGCTACCAAATTTAATATTTGTATATAACTGATTACGGGGACTGAAATGAAAATATCTGAATTCTGACTTAACCGGAACTTTCAATCTTTTAAATGAATACTGTATTTTTTTTTTATAGTGTCTGATGGAACGCAATATTCCATTTTCAAGAATGTATAGTTAATACAAAGATAGTAGCTATAAATATTATTATTAACAATAAATTAACCTAGCGAAAAAAAGAAATGAAAGAGCGATTTTATGTAGAAGAATCTTCACAGTATAATGTGTGAACAAAGAAGTCTGTTAAGGAAATATACATAAGACACGAACTGATCTTTCAGAACAAGCGTTAATATACTTACGAGGTGCTCAAAGCAAATGCCACGGAAGAAATGCATTCTGGAAGCTTCGTGTTCGGCACCGTCCTCAATCTCTTCAATCGTATTTTTCATATTTGGAAAAAATAAAAAATCGCAGAGAATTACTCTGGATGAGGAACAACATTTTGTGTGTTTCCGAAGCAATCTTACCGAGTTTAAACTTGATAGAGATACGCTGTTTCCTCAAATCGGCCATTGGAAAACCCCAAACGCAAGCAATCACAATAATGAAAGATTGTTTAGCAACAAAAAATGTTTCCATTTACAATGAGGCGGCTTAGCGTACTGACTCACAAAATTTGGGAAATTTTGGGCACGACCTCGTATATCTGTTAATTATCTATAAATATTATGAAATAAAAAGCAAGTGATATAACAATATTTGGGTAATAAAATACGTTCATTTCTTAACGTATTAATCCGCTTCTCCATCAGGTAAAGTAGTCCTGGTAAACCTTGCGATTAACATTTCTGGCGATATTTAACTACATTTAATAAGCACATTTCGGTTGCTAAACGTGCAAACTCTTCTATTTATAGGAAGTATTCTGCAGAGGTGTGGTGTATGAATCACCTTGCCATAAGGATACCTAAATTTATAAAAATCCGAGAAGCAAAATTGTGATAAAAGTCACGTACTGTTTTATAAAGAAGGGTTTCAAGGTAAAGAACAGTTAACGAATGTAGATACAGAGCGGAATACTTGAAAATTAGAATAAGCTACGTATCATTTCTCACAAACAAAAATAAATTTAGCCCAATAATTGCTCTCACCCTTCCTTCCCAATTCAATTTGGCGGGGTATAGAATACACTTAAATATTTATTTTTAAATATTTATTTATTTACATATCATGATGTCACTATGCTTGAATGTTAATAAAAGTTTCAGGTAAAATTGAAAATTTGAATTTGAATGTTTTCAAAAAGTATTAAACCGATATTTATTCACTGATCACATATATTTAAATTCTAAGGCAGAAAGTAAATATTTTCGTTTTTATTTGTACGCGATTATTGCATTCGTTGCCGAAAGGTCACGTAATTAAATTCCTATAACTAATGGATGTAATTATATTTAAGTAGGCAGGGTCCAGCATTACATTAAGTTTTTATCATAACCTTCCTCAACTTGGAACGTATTTATGTGCGATCTTTACGTGACACTTCTCCTACCAACTACTATTACAGAATAGCTGTAAATAAATTTACTAGGTGCTAATGTAACTATCCTTTTTACAAAGCACGTACCCGATTCAACGGTCAATAAGTTTTATAGTAAATATGAATAAAATAAATAGGATAGTAAATTAATGAGACATCGTGGAATATTTCATGCTATTACTACAGACTCTTAGGAATAGATTCTAAATCCGTATTACACGTTTTTGTAAGAACTATATTGATCTCGTAAACATATAATGGAGGTGCGGTTGCAAATTACTGCTGTGTTAAACGATTGTAATTAATCAAAATAGGTTCTAAGAATCAGGTTTAATGTTCCCTGCAACAGTAAGCATTGAGTGTTCAATTTATCTAAAAGTATAAATATCTATTAGCTTTACTACACGATTAGGAAGGCACGATTAGAAGAAACGGACTAGCTGTTATGTTGTCGAACGCAGTGCAAGCGACATTCGCAATTATTGTAAGTAGGAGAATATATAGACCAACAGTATGGAAATGACCTACGTTTACATCGATTTAGACGCCTCAAAGAATGGCGAATACCGATATTTGCATAGCAATTGCAAGACCAAGAGGTTACTGGACAACAAACCAATCGCAATTAACAACCCAAGCAATTATTTCAGTATCATAAAGACAATGAGCCAAATACGAATTTTAATGTTTTCAAAACAAAGCCAAAAACTAGCACTAACATTGATAAAAAATGCAGTTAATACTTATGGTCAAAAAAGTTCGTGAGCAATAAGAAATTGAGTAACTTCCTGCTGGTTTCTATGGCGATACCTTTTTTCTGGCGAAAAGAAATATTTGGGGTAAAGCAATAATCAGAATTTTTTGCCTCGATTATTTCATACTATTCCGATATTGCGGCTAAAATATTCCTACAGCTCAGATTTGAAAACTATCGCTTGTAAAATAAAGAATTTATATTCAGTTCTTCGGAAAGTAATCTAACGATTCCATATTTACTTTAGTTATTGCCTAACACTTCTTAAGGACACCGCTAAGTAACGCATTTTTCTTTGCAAAACAGCCAATCAATAAAATCGGGATATTCGGAAGTTCCTCGTAAGTTTATAAGAAGCACTAGGCTTCCTACAGTTACATATCTACTTGCTTTTGAAACCACAGAACAAGACAAAGGAATAAAGGAGAACTACCCAATAAACCCATAAACTTAGAAAATAACCTGCAAAATAACTAAGTATAATTAAGAATTGTTATGATGGAATAACGAATTTCCCAGCAGCCATTCGAACATAAAAAATATTGAATCTAAGCATACATACTCTCTGAATGTATACGTTCTGTTCCCATTCAATTTCCATAAATAATTCCAAATTGCTCCGTAATGATAACATTTTGGGCGAGCGGTGATTTTTACCTATAATTACGCTGATAGTTACGGAGAATTAAGAGAAGTAGGTAAGTATGTCAGTACGTAGAGAGTATTTATAAGTTGATAACTAAATAAATAACTTTTGTCACCGAATTTGATAACCGACATAATTGTGTTAATTTTCAGAAAGGGAGAAAGGCAGAATGTGAAATTTTCAGCCGATAACGCAGCTTCTTTTTCAAGTCATCTTGAATACCGTATAATAACGTATGAAGTAATCTGCGACACGCAGTGAACTAAAATGTAGAGAACGTTTTCTATATGATGTTATAGATCGCTGCGAGGTATTATTTTCAATGGTTGCGCGATAAATATGAAATTCACGTTTGATTCAGAATAATTTTTTTTTTAATTATCAGGGATTATTGTAGACTTGTCTTTTGTAATGAAAAATTTTACTAATATCATATTTACCCAAATTCTTTTTCCATCCAAGAAACAATGTAGTGGATAGTTTAAAAAATTCATTGCACGTGAGCTGCAATTAAATTACGACGCCAACTTTCAATTTTGTAATGGCTTTGTTTCATGCAATGTAATCCTGATCTAATTATTAGCACATTCGTATTGTTTTCCTTCTGCTGTATTGTATTTCATAATCTAGTTGCATGTAAATTTCTGACTCACTGTTACCTTCATCAAGAACTTTCTTGTATTCAAAGACAGTGCTGCTTTAATCAAACAGAGAACAAGGAGAATTGGCAAGTTTTATCCCATAAACGTGGTATCTTACGACCGTAGAATATATTTTCTTGCTCACCTGACAATATCTCTGCATGATTTTGAAATCACTACAATATGAGGCCGACCGACATAGATGTTTGCTTTTTGCAAGGGTGTACTTGTTCCCTCTATATCTCTGACAAAAAAACTAGTGCTTGCTACTGCAATTATGCTAGTATCTAGTTAGAATGCATACAAATTGCCTTGTGCGTAACATGTTCATTAACCGCAATTAACCCGTTCGACAGGGGGAAAATTATTGGGTAGGAACCCAGTTTCCCGTTTCTTTTTTAGCCTTTATTAGCTTCCCAAGTGGTGTCATTCGAAAACTGTATAATTTACAAGCTCGTGGCCATTGTATCAGTTATTCAACTCCATCGTATAATTGGAAACTCGTTTGTGGACTTTAAATTTAAAAGGGTGTTTCGTAAATGTCTCGTTAGGTACGTAATTAAAGAAAATATTGATTCAGTTTGGGGGATGCTGTATAAGAATCGAAAGATTATAGTAAAGGTTATCGCTTTTTATTAAATAATATTTTAAAAACCTTGTACTACGAATTAAACCTTAAGAATGGCTTCCCTTTTTAGGTACATACAATGTTAACGAATATAAATATGAGTTATGGATAAACTTACGAGCAACCTCGTCATGAATCAGCCAAATATGTGAACCTTTCCAAATTATGCTAAAGAATCACATGACCTACTTTAAACGGCCTAGTTGTGTCTGGGTATTTATTTATTTAAGTTTGTTCATCCAACAGCAATAGGAAATTACGGGACAACTTAGTAATTATTTAATAAGATGAATTAATATGCGCAATTTTTTAAGGAAAAAAGTACGTTAATGGCTCGATACTACGACTTACTAACTTGCGTAACTATGAGCGTCTAACATTCTAAATCCATTAATTAACGAGGAATAGGCCACAGTTGCGCGATTCATCGCAAAAAGTAGCATCGTGACCAGCATCGGATTCTCGTCAAGATTATATGGGGATTGACGTCGAATCTTAGCGCTTTAACCTTTAAGGCAAAGATCAGGCAAAGGAATCCTATATCAATGTCAAGGCTATTTACGAGAGCAAAATTCTAAACGTAATACATAATTTGAAAAGATCCGCTGTATTGAATTCTTCAAGGTATAAATATATGCAACTATAGCAATAATTTCTATAGATTCTTTAGTAATAATGCTCAAAGCATTTTAAAAGTTGCAGTAAAGCAACTTACAGCAAATATTGTAGTAGTTGTATTCCTAGAATAATTGGCAAAATAATTAATCCTATCTAAAAAATTATTAGAAAAGAGGCTTTTACGTAATATAATGATACGAAATTAAGATGATTGTAAAATATTATTTAAATTTTTTGTGCATAAAAAATTACCTGCGAAACTTGGGTGCTCACTAAGCTCAGAAGGCAAAAGCTAGAAATATGGAAAAGAAAAATCATGCAGACGATATGTGGGGAAAAGTTAGCTGATTGTGAGTTAGGCTGGGAATGACTAGGGCAATCTAAATGAAATAGCTACGTCACCTGAGAAGGTTGGAAGCAAACATGGCAATTAACAACATAGCATGGAAGGTACCGGAAGAGAAAAGTAAACAAACAATTGGAAAAGAAAAGCAAAAGATGAAGTGATGTGGAAGGGAACCATAATGCTATGAGCCTAAAAGGCCTGAGTAAAACTTATATTATTACTCAATAACATTGATAGTCTATAAGAAAGATTAAGCAATGTCTTTACTCATCAGCATTTGCGGCAAATCTTTCCATGTAATATTAAGACTTATTGGAAAGCAATCAGTATATCAGCAATCAGTAAAAATTATGGATAAATTCGAAAAAGTTAAGTTAGAAGAAAATTTTAAGCAATCAGGACGGCCACACCGGCTAAATGAAAGAGATTTGAGAAAAATAGTTTTCATTGTAAAGAAAAATCCTGGAGCTCGTACTTACTTCGAGAAAACCTCCAGCAAAGAAAAAACATGTTATTGAGGCTCAAAGAACAGAGTTCATCAGTATAGTTAGGTCCATTCGTGGGCCTACAGTGCCTCTAGAACGTGTATTGTACGTTCGGTAGTAATGTCCATGTTTGGCAAAGAATGCCGGTTACAAAAGTACTAACGGTAATAGGTATAAAAAAAAAAATTCTAACTCACTTGTTTATACAGTGCGCCGCAGTTAGTAACCATTCAGGTGCTATTAACACTCCTCCGCACCAATGACCCAAGAATCCAAACTGAGGGTGCAGCAATTGGAGCGACACCTGATACATACGCGTCATCGTACATTAAAATGCGAATTTTAAGTTCACCGAACTGCATTCACACACATATGCAGACTCAACCTTCGATCACATGTTTGTTTACATTACCTGCCAAGGCCATGCTCCTCTTGGACTCTGTCTTCCATTAATAATTCGACCTACTGATGCACTCGACGGCGTCCGTGGCTGCCTCGAACGTCTTACACTGCTACCGCATTCTGCACACACACACACAGCATATTAAAATTTCAAATAGCCACCCACTTACAGTACGTGTAGGAAATCGAATGCGTACCGCATTCGATAAATATGCCCATTTTGTTATTGTATTATTGGTAATTGTGTATTGTAGGTGATTGTATGTGTACGAATGAGTCGCTTCTATTTACCTTGTACGGCTGACATTGACCCAAAGAGCGCGACGGTGATCAGTAACACGTGCAGATGGTAGTCCATAGCACTACGCCATGGTCTGCGTGAACTTGAAACTCTACTTCTTACTACCTAACCCCCAGATCTCGGAGAGAGTGACAGTAACAATGAAAGTGCTTTTGGATATGTTGCTCTTGTGTTGCGGAGGTATAGAGTTTACGCACAGTACTATGTATTCGAGAGTTCAACTCACGTCACGTCGTGCAATACGAATTGTGAATGCTTTCTTTTATAATATATTGTTTAGAGAAATAACGACAGAATAACGAAATACAGCAAACTATGATTACAATTTGAATTATTATATTCCAAGAATAATGGTAGTAATATGTATTTATTGAGTCAATTCAATTTCTTGTTACCTTCCTTCCAACATTTTTAATTTTCTATGTTGAGGCCTAAACTTACGAAATGACTCTCTGATCTGAACCAACACCTCTATCTTTAATAGATAATTTATGTTCTTCGGCCCTAATTTATAGTTTGATCTACGTCCATCTCTACATTCAGGTGTACTTCAAACCTGCCTTTTTGTAACCAAAAAATAATGCTAAGATAGCTTAGCTTCCTCATGGTATTGATGGAATAATTCACGGCAAACGCAATAAAAGGAGAGAGATCATGCGTTTCTTTGACGCTAGAGGGCGCCAAGAAATGTCGAGTTTGTCGTTTTTAAAGTTGTGGTATTAACTGTGAGGCAACAGCGATAGAAGGTAGAGATATGAAAAGTACTCTCGAAACCACGCTGATGACGCCGGGTAGGCAGAAACATGTCCGTGTGTTAGTGTATTTTTCTCTCTCACCTTTTATTGCGTTTGCCGTGAATTATTCAATCAATACCATGAGGAAGCTAAGCTATCTTAGCATTATTTTTTTGGTTATTGTTTCTAGGCATTTTCTGATGTGTTCTGCCTTTTTGTCGCCGTTTTTTATTTAGATTTTTGATTGAGAATGTGTTTATAGTAAATAGTTGGAAGAAGTAGGCTTCAATTTAGATATTTTCTTTAATAAATTCCATCATTTATTATGCCACGGCGTATGGAAAGATATTTTTGCAAATTTAAAATTACTCGAATCTGTCAATTGGGCTTTTGTTTCATAAAATTCCCATGTTTACTTATTACTACTTAATACGCGAATCCTTAATTATGAAGGATCTGAATAATTTTAACCTCAAGGACTGATATAAAATCACCAGCACCTGGATGTGGATAACATCAATAAAGCAATTACACCATCACGGAAAGTGCCTATTAAACCAGAACAGACATTGTGAGCACGAGACGGCGACATCAGTCATTAGAAACCTTCTGAATAAACTGACAGCAATGTCAGCGAAATATCACGAGTAAACACAACAAAACGGTAACACCTGAACAAATATTAGTTATTAGACAACGAGCGTGAAAGCCTACACTCAGCTAATCAAAAAGGTTACAATAATCCGTAACAATTGATAACCAAAGGTAATTGTTATAACATTGATTTATTTTAGAAATTGGCAGGTTCCTGTCTGTTGTAAGATACTACTGATAAGCTAACTGATAAGTAAACTGTTGTAGTGAATTAATATAACGAAAACAAGATCGCTAATTATTAATTCGATAGCTTCGATGGTATTTTAATGCGAAAATGAAAGTATGCGAAAATGCAAATTTGTTTATTTTCCATTTTCACGTTGAATGTAACAAGCTGTCGAATTACGACACCACGTCTCCACCACGAAATTAACAAGGTTGTAAATTGCTCTCCAATTTACGGCGTGTACTTACCCGATAAAAGGCGCCACGGTACGTGTACGAAATTTATCCAAGGTAATTAATCTCTGACTTTGCTAGAGCTGCAGTTATATTTGTCATAATCTACTAAATGAACCAAGGAAAATTGAAAATTTCAATTTATGTAGACGAAGAACTTAAATAATTAAAAAAACATAGCAAAATAGCTCGAGGCAATTATTAACTATTAATTTGATATAATGCTAAGGCAACATATCACAATTTGTTATAGATCTTCTGTTATAGATCTTCAGAACTCCGACCTTGGTCTGTACCTTCCAGCATAGTTGCCACCTCTAAAGTGAATCTTATTACCTTACATAATGCTGTACAAAATATGCGCGTCTGTTGCAGCTTTATTTAGTGAGCAAATTCCCACCATATAAAACGCAGCAGCCTTTAAAGAAATGCCAATTTGTTATTATTAATTATAGCTTCCGTTTAGTTAATGTCATATAGATAGACAGATGATGGAAACCCAACTGACAAATTATAATGTAATGCTTATTTATCGCATCAATAAACAAGCGATTTTGTAGTTATTAACTTTTTTTATCATTTTCGTCTTCGTATAATCCTTTGCCTTCTTATTTTACCTGCTTCGCGGTGTTTCTACTTTCACTAAAAAGTAAAAACCCGCAACTAGTTTCATTTTCTTGCTAGCAGAAATAATCGCGAATCAAGGTCACCGTTGAATTGATCTATCGTATTACTTATTGCACGGAATCATCATTTTCTTCTCGATTTACTCATTAAGTCGTGAAAGAATTAGAACTGCTGCGGGGCTAAAGTTGTTTGCACCTATTAAGGCTTAATGTGTCTGCGTGTATCTTGAATGTTATGCTACAGTTGTCAAGATATTGTTTCTAGTAAAGTTTTTCAATTGCGATTATTTATAAATAATTTTAGATAGTTGTATATAATAATTTTTATCCGATATTCTAACTTACCTGTATATGGGCTAAGACTATACTATACGTTAGTGTTTAACATGCAAAGGTGTATGCATATATGAGGAGCGCTGAAGTGCACAAAACGTGTAACATCACTAGCCGGAAGTTGTTTAACGTGTGCATCCGAGCAATTTATTTACATACAATCTATTGTAATTTAATCTAATACATGAAATCAAACAACTTTCGGAGTAGCTTAAGCTTCACTCGAGGCATCTTCAAGAGCTTCGACAATAGCTAGTGCTAAACCGGAGATAAAGCGAAATTGGATGTTCAGTCCTTGTGAGATTTTGACGTAATACTGTGGTAGTTATTGCACGCAGGGAAAAATCGAGTAACGTTTTACGCTAAACACTCAATGAGAAAGCAAATCCTTATCGCTAAGCTTTGTTAATGGCTTACATTATTAGAAACATTTTTATCAAAAAGACTAAATTGCCTAAGCCTGCGGTAACAGAAGGCATTCTTTCTTCAACCTGTCGTGTTTACAATAAATGATCATGTGCACGCTACCATAGGTCGAAAGGTGGAAGAGAATTTAAAGGATGTGTCAGTAAATAGGAAG
The DNA here is from genome assembly GCA_902654985.2 of Oryctes borbonicus. Classification (NCBI taxonomy): domain Eukaryota; kingdom Metazoa; phylum Arthropoda; class Insecta; order Coleoptera; family Scarabaeidae; genus Oryctes; species Oryctes borbonicus. The sequence goes on from LR736868.1 coordinate 5,814,394, forward strand.
TAAGTGTATCCACAACAACAGATACAATGTGAACCAAAAGAAATTTAACAACTTATGAGAATCTTGAAAAATTAACAGCTACCATGATAACGGCCACTAGTAACTGCATACTCCAAATAAGTTACGGTAGATGAGCCTGTACTTTTTGTTGTTTCTCCTGAAAGCTCTTGATGTCTCACTTCTTTCTCTCGTTAATTAAATAATTTCTCAAAATAATGCTAATGCTGCTCATAGTATTGACGGAATCGCTCAATGTAAGAAGAAAAAGCACTGACCAGCTGACATGTTTCTGCCAACCCGGCATCATCGGCGCTATTCCAACTGCTTTCCACCTTACGCCACTATTTGACTCTCAACTTATATCATTAATCTCTAAAAGCGGCAACAAATATATTTTATGGCGACATCAAGTGTCAAGACATATAGTCATGCCACCTAGAAGACCGCGAGAAAAGCAAGGTACGAATGCGAAATTCTCGGGCGTACATAATTGAAATCGCCTTTGTCCGTATCTGCATGATCTGACCTCAAATGCCATTTATTACAGGAGAGTCTCATACGCAGTTAATTAACCCACTGCCTTGGTACACTGGACACTTGTAGAGAAAGCTCTCCGCTCTGCCGTCTTCGGGTAGTAATCCTGCAAATCTCTGGTTAACCCCATCCGGAATAGGTGCTCCTTTAGCCAAGATTGCATCCAGACAAGCATCTTATTCTTTCCCGCTTGTTCAGGTAAATCAAAACGATTCACTTAGTCTCATCTTATTTCTAAAAAAAAATTTCATGGATGACGCTCTTGATTCTCTCGCCGAATAAATTAAGCATGGCAACAATTTTGATGGCCATCTTGTAGACGCTAGTTGATATAAAAGAAAAATCGATGTATTGCAGAAAACTCAAAAAAATACTCAATTTAATCAAATTTTAATCACCGCACTACCCCTCTAAATGAAAAAGGTTCGAAGATTCGAAAAAGTACGTTAATGTAACATTTTTTTTATCAGAATTTATCCAATATTTGTATTAACAAATTGATTCTGCGTGCATATAACACATGCTTGTTTCAACATTAAATACTGTTACTTGTACTACCAATTCGTAAAAACATCCTTAAAAGGACGTGTACAAATGTACATAATTTAGTTAGAACAATTATCGATGTATAAGTAATTGGATAGAGTCTACAATAAATAAATCCTTAAAACGTCGGTCTTGAAAATATTTAATCGGCTTCATGTTCGCGCTGTCATAATTCTAATTTTGCCTCTTGAGGTAATCCAGCAGTTGGTCCTGATTGCGAGTAATGACACCTTTCTTTATTAGCACCATGATGCTAATTCTGTTTCTGATTTTCTGGCAAGGAATTTATGATAGGTAATTCTACAAACTAAACTATTTTGCACTTACTTCATAACTAATTTAGATAAATAAAGTGTTTCCATGTTTATGATATCTACCTTTTAGAAGAGATTCGCACATAAATCATTTGCCAAAAAAAAAACATTATGTCATCGTCAACGCAGGGTGGTATTCTTTAGCAATAATTAACAGGACCTAAGGTTAGATTTTCTCTCTATTCTTATATCACGTACCACTCTAAAAGCGTATTACTTTGCTACCTTTTAACTCGATTAGTGCTACTTGCAAAGATGAGTAATAACAACAAATAAAATTATTTACTCTCTGCTTATTAAGGTATAGCCTGCCTTTTTCTAACTGCTGTCACGATAAGTGATACCGTTTTAAAAATCGGCAAGTACACATTTATAGAATTGAAAAAGTAACGTAAATAGTTATAGAAGTAACCTAAGATACATTGACACCGCACATCAATTTATTTTTTAATATAAAAAATAAAATCAAATTGTTTTCTGAGAATTCTATTTTGGCTTGAAGAACTTCCGCCAGAAAAGTAGCTGAAGTATTTCGAGAGTCAATTTCCAATTTCATGCTATTCCCTGCTACATTTTCCAATTAAAAAAATGTGGCGATTTAGCATTCGACGAGCCACGAGTTTATCGTATATTTCTTTCTGAATATACAGGAATACCTTGTGAATTAATGTAATATCATCGAGTGCTTCAGTTAAAATTTTAGATACGTCTTCTTTAATAACCTTTCTAAATTTGTAAAGCATATAGCTCCACTAAAAATAAGCAAGAAAATTTAGAAATATAAAAAAAGTAGTGACGTGTAATATGGAATACTCTACCATCAAATTGCTCTGAGAAAAGCGGCGAAGAGAGAATAAAATAAAATACTATCGGTTTTGTTTTACAATACTTTAAACATTAAGTAAATATTTTCATAGCACTGGATTTATTACTAAATAATTCAGCTGCAAATAAATGTTTCGGTTTTCGATTAATTAATTTCCATAATTTGGTACTTTATTGAATGTAAATGTAATGTAATACCGGCAAAAAAGGTTATTGAATATTCTAATTAGTTTTCAATTTGCATATTATAATTTCGAAACCCGAATCCAACAAGATTTACTTATTTGCGTTGATTGTTTGCGTTGCGAAATCGCAATAACTAGTATACTCCTGTTGAAAAATGTAAACACTAAGAATATAGCGACGGAAATCGATTCAGAAGTTATCGTTTCCTGTTATTTTGTCCTTTCTTTGTTGAGATGTTGAGATTTGCTGTGCTCTTTCCCTTGTTTTTTCAGGCTACAGTCTCATGTTCTTGATATCTAATATTATCTACTTAATTCTTTAGATAGATGCCTTTATATGTTATTATAGAAGCTCATATATAAATATGTAAAACAAACATGTGTTTTAAATTATTTACCATTCCCTGGTTCAACATTATTGCTTGTTTAATGACAGCTTGCCTTTTTCCTTGAATTTTGAAAATTGATTTCTCTTTCTTCGAACTAGCATAATTCTTTAATACAATTTGCAGCAAAGTTTTAGGATGTTAATTCGTGAAATCATAAAACTAATTGAATCGCAATAAGTTATTGTGCAAAGAAGAACTAATCCAGTCTCTAATAAAAATTAAAAAATTGGTGACGAACATGTATTAAACAAAAATCAGAGCAATGTAATTAAGTCGAACAAGCACCATAAACTTATTAAATAAACACCGAATATTCAGTCTTCGGTTGAAGATGAGGATCAACGCAGCAGTCCCGCTGTTTAATCAATTAAAATTTGTCTGTACAGGGTGTGCCAATACTTTTGTGTTCTTCGCCATACTAGCCCACAGTCCTTGCTACCATTATTTATTTCAGCAGCGCAGAACCCTCCATGGATCTTTTTTAAAGTTATTTGGTCACATTGAGACGACTATTATATAATAAAATGTTATTTAGTCAACCTCTCAAGCAACAACAACTAACAATATTTACTTCTTAATTACCTATCCTTTTTCTTTTTTTTATTAATTGAGAAGCTATGATATAAGCTTTGAAGTTTCTCAGAATTAATTCAATATTGTACGGGACAACTAGAGAAGCTCAGAGAAAGCCGCTTGGCTCTAATAGGACTCGAATAGATAGCGATTAACTCTACCACGGTTAGAAGCAGGCTCAATTACCTCTGGGCTATCATCTTTAAACATTATAACAATATCAGGATAATGAGGTGAATGGCAAAAAGATAGTCCAAACCTCACAAAATTCTTTAACAAATAGCTACCAGTTTCGAACTATACGCAGCTCAAATACTACGGTTTACCCTCGAAATCATGATGGAAGTTTGAGGTGATCCTTTTAGTTCAATGGTATTGTTCTTCTAGGTTTTGGCAAATTTTTAATCGTCCCAGTCAAAGTGAAACGCTTTAGTGACAAGCCCATAAACATTTTTTGAACTTCCGCTGTTCAACAGGCCCAAAGTTTTTCAACACTAATTGGTGTTAATTAACACCAGCGTCTTTCGTTCTTCAATTGAAAAGGGAAACTAACTTTCTCAGAGCCAATCCATCATGCAAAATTTTTTGGATTGATGTCTTCGAAATGCCTAAAGATGTCCGAGTCTCATGATATGTCACACATCGATCTCCCTTGATCAGTCGTCGCACAGCAGCGATGTTCTTTGTGCGATTGCTATTTTGGCGGTCCTGTCCTGGAATCGTCGTTGAGAATGGAGATATTGCTGACTTCATTACGAGATAATGCTCTCCGAAAGTAAAAAATTATTGTGCGAAAATTTTCTCGGCTAACTTCTATTTTTCGAGTAACTTATCACCTTTAAAATTTTTCTGTGGCTAAATCACTCGCCGTATCTTGATGAAGCTTTGGATTTTAGTCCAGTAAGTATTGAAATTAATTTTGACCAAAAAGATAACTCTCGTATCATGTTGCTAACTTCCTCGAGATTGTATTATTCTTTTTAATAATGAAAGAGTGCTCTATCGCGCTCTTGATTCTAATTCAGTAAAAAATATTAATTTGAATAATAGAAGTATTATAGAAATTCTACTCCTTTAAACACTATTGTGTTACTGTATTTGAGGTAATTCTTCCTACAAAACGCAATTTACGTATGGCAATAAATGAGTATAATGCAGCAAGTAATTAACCGTAAAATTCGATCCAGATTTTCTATATTAAAAGTAAATATTAAGTGCTATACTTTCTTTTGTTTACTTTACATCAGGTAGAAACCACGACTTGGAAAGTGAACATTATTTTGCTTTTACCCGTTTGTGAAATTTTATCCTCTCCAGGAGATACAAAAGATCGTTCGATAGATTTACAAAGTGCAAACAATTTCTGCCATCGGCTTACGACGCCTATAATAATTGGTCAAGTGCACGCGAACGTGAAATAAATTGTTATGTACGGAGCTCGAGATTTATGCACCTAAGCAGCGGATAATCGAAGCGAAATATGCGGTTAGATGTAAAATTGTCGTTCATGATACTGCAACTGCTGCTCTAAATTATGGATGAATATAACCTGTTAACGCTTCATTTAATTAATTAGAACATGTTTTGCAGCAATTTGAATCCGCTATCTACGCTTTAGTACCTAAACATTTCCCTCTGGCGCTTTAGAAATTAGGGTAAGATGATTATGATACTGCGAAGAAAAACGAAGTGCTTAGACATAATTAACACCTGTTGAAAAACATGCTATACGCGATACTTGATGCTTCTATCGGGAAAACAAGAAATAACTCAATTTGTTCTTGGTAAAAAACGTTAATAGGTACTCTATTTTATATTGTTTCGGGTTGAACTATGCAAATCATCATCACAGCACGCAGTAACAGTCGACAAGCTTTTACACAAGAACTAGACCCTGGTTTGAAATCGAGCATTGGTCTTCGGCCTTGTTTTGCATTAGTTTATGCTCGTGTTGTTAATGGTTTTGTTCCTGGTGCTGAATATACGTTTCTCTCCAAGAAATATTCACCATGAGATGATGTATTTAGAAACATGTGATGAGTATAAATATTAAATAATTACCACCTTGTAAATATTTATTTGCCCATTCAAAAATGTAAAAAATACGCAGGTGTTCCATTAAAGATAAAAAACACTTTCTACTTCTTCTGCTGCACTTACATGAATCATCCTGTATATTTCAAATTTCGTTTAGGAAGCGTATCTTTTAAGTTAATAGTTAATAACTAACCTGTTTGTTTCATATAAAACCCTAAAAGAACATCAAAATTAATCTTGTTCCATAAGTAGTTACCACACTGTATAACAAATTATAGCAAAAGGATGCGGTTTGCAATTAAAGTAATTTATAAGTTGAACAATTGTAGCCGATTTCGATCTTCTCTTTCAACATCCACTTCAATATGAGTATTCCGGTCTCATTTGCTTTGCATCATTAACTCATCCTTCGAATGAAAGTAAAACACTTAATTCTTTTACATTTATAGGTCAGAAAAACAATAATTAAATTTTATAAAATTGCATAGACCTTGAAAGCACCTGATGAGTCTGCCACGAAGTACCTACATAGGTATAATGAAATAAAAATATAGAAAACATTGTTAAAATGCAATGTGTTCAATTTAAACTAAGCTTAAGCTCAAGGTAAAAGCTATTTTTTATAAAATAGATGATTGGCGGGCGGTTCCAGTTTTAATAAAAAAAAAGCTTTTTATTTTGTCCTCTTTCCATACACGATTATCAGAAAGATACCTAATAAATTTATTAAAAATACTTTATTTTTAAATTTAACCATGTTTTTTTTTTTTTTCAAAATTTCAAAGGCCAATTTCCATAAGCAGTTACAGCTAATTTGGAAGTCCTTGCCTAATTATTCAAACAAATATTTCGCCATTATATTAGATGCTACTTATAATTCTATTAAGATAATAACATTTCCAGCTTAAATTTCACTTGGAGCTGTAATTAATCTTTTGTTGTTTATTTCCTATTTTCCGCTTCAAATCTACACAAACAGAAAGTTAATGAGCAATTAGATATACTGTTGCAAATTTTAACATTTTTAAGGCATGTCGAACTATCTTTCAATAAAATAAAACAACATTTATATCGCTATTACTACAATTGAAATAGGTAGATAATTAATGGAACAAATGTCCATATAATTTCACTGCTGTTAATATGCGATGTTCAACTAAAGAATCTAATCAATATTCAATCAGTATTCACAGTACATTCATTCTCCATTCTAATATCAGAGTTTTAATGCGCGCACGTAGGTATCTTCAAAGTTAAAGTTTATGATAGAGACGTATGAATAATTACAACGATTTCCTTTATGAAGTTTACGAGTAATTTAGTTAATAGCGCCAGAGCATCCCGCGTTAATAGGCGCGCAAAGTGACTACTTACTTTCAGATGCAACTCTGAAGATAATGCTAATGATTTCCTGAGAAAATATTCTTTTTATTGCGTATTATGCAGATTGCTAGAAAAAGTAAAAGTTAAGAATAAAGTATTTCTCATAGAGCTCAAGCACTTTTTGAACTATTCCAAGTAGGTCAAGTTTCACTCTTTCATTGTATATTGTTACAATATAAACAAACACTTTCTTAGGAACAATATTATAAGTTGTTCTTTTTTATTCACATTGTTAGAAACGAAACCTTATCCAGGTTGGTTACGTTTGTTGCTTTGTTATCATGTTCACTTAGTTCGAATTTCTATTAGCGAAGTGGGAGTTATAAGATAAATTTACTTAAGATGCCGCTCCAATGTATTTTTGGTCAAAACAATCGTTACATCCGTTAACAAAGAAGCGAATTGCTTATTCTACCATGAACTATATCGGTCGGAAGTATCTTATCAGCAACACAATTCCTTCTATCTTACCTGTTATCTAATTAGTCATTTCATTATTGATTCTCGCTATTCAGGAAGATTCATCTATTATAAACTTGAATTAAACTCGCTCAAACAATTTTAAAATCTGAAATGTTCAATAATATTTAACAAGCGCACACTTACATAATTACTATTTGCCAATATTCACGGTACATTTCTTTTAAAGAATTTGGGTTTGCGGGTCTACAACATATATTCACGGTAGATTAGTCACGAGTCGCGGGGGTTGTCCTTTTGGTTTTGTATGCAGCCGTATAAAAGGCGCCTGTGGTTTATCGAAATTATTTTTAATATTCATTGAACCTAAATATAAAGTTTCATTAGGACGTCCCGCCGAGTTGGTTTCTGTTTTTGGCAATGAAACACCACTTAAGTTGACAATTTCTCGCTGGTACTGCCAATCTCAACGACGACCCCAAAGTCGAGTTGAAATATAATTTCAAAGTTCTCAATCTAACAAATTCTGCTTGCTGAGTAGGCTTTAGCTTTGAGAAAGATAGTTTTCCACATCCTGTAGCTGAGAAACAAAAAGTCACCCGCGTTAATTGGTGTCGAAAAACGTGGCTCCTGTTCAACGACGGAAATTCCAAAAACATTTACAGTATCATGAATGGTGACGAATTATTATTTTATTCATATGATTTCGTGTCGATTCGCAAAAATATTTCAAGACGAGGAGAAACCAGCAAAAGTTAGCTGTTACCCATGTACATCGAACAAAATGATCGCAACTTTTGTCCCAACTTCGGATCGTCTCGCTTCAATTTCCTTAGAAAATCGAAGAACGGTTAACGTTGATTGGTATGCAGCCGTCTGCTTAGATGAAGTGATTGCCGTGCTCTAAAGAATCAACCCAACGATCGAGCATTTAGAGCAACAGAACATCGAGTTAGTCGCCGGAAGAAACAGTAGACGCCTTTAAAAATGACAATTTTAGCTTTTTAATTAATGACTTACATAACTGCTTTAACTGTTAGTTTGAAAGATTGAGAAAATATATCAATCTTTGTGGAGAATCTTTGAAAAACAATAAAGCGCTTCAAGTCGATCTACTGTTTGCTATTATGGCTGTGCTAAACCAAAAAGGCAGCTCTCCTATTATAGTAATTAACGTAGACGTATAACATGTTTATAACAGAAACCGCGTCCATCTTCCATTTACACCTAGTTTCTTGGATTTTCAACAACAGCGAACACATTTAATTAACACTTAATTTGATAAAGAAAACTTCAATTTACGGGAGCCAAACATGCTTTATTGAATAAATATTAAGAAGAACAATAATAACAGCATATGCAGCTTTTGCATGAACGATGATCAACTCAATGTGATTGTCTACGGGGCTGGGGAATCGAAAAAGGTTGTCGATAGGCTATCTCATCTTCGGACGGGGAGCCACTCGTTTAGTTCGCCTCCCTGAAATTAAAACAGCTTCATTAAGTAAAACAACGTACGTAGGTCCTGCAACTACTATTACAGCGAAAAAAAGGAAGGATAAATGTTCCATGGGAGCATTTTATGATGTCAAACGATAAAATGCTACCCCAAACTGTAATAACTACAAATTAAATTGCTTGGAAAACATCGGAATACCCTCAGGATTTGTTTATTACCCAACTTTTATTATTTTGTCTTTATTTAACAAGGATATAAAACGATTTGATGTGAGATAGTTAATCGATTGCGTAAAAGTTTGGTTTTATATGTAGTAACTATGATACAGATCCATACAGAAAACTAATACTGGTAAATTCATAATAATGTTAAGATCTTTTAATTTCCAAGTAAAGAACAAGCTTTGTGCAGCTTCATTCGAGGATATATGTTTTTAAAATGCCAAAATTAAAAGCATTATGTGGAATTAATGTGCAACTAATAAAAATAGTCAATTTAATTTGTTAATCGTTTCCTAAAATTCCACAAAATTTTCTCCAAGCAAGGTTTCTGTAGCACAAAAACTTGTTCTTTAAAACTGAGCCTGGAGGTCTAAAAAAGTAGGGTGGAATACTATAAATTTGATCCTTTCTCCTACATCCACTGCTTCCTGTGATGATCCAAAACTGATGTAGTTCGTTTTGAGTTTAATGTGATTTCAATTAATTAATTAATTTCATGAAACCAACCAACGATGGTGAACAAAGTAAATGGTTTCTAAAGAGAGAGTTGCATTAAAATCAAAACTGACCATAAAGAAACAAATTAATACCGCTTCCCACTCTTTTCTTTAAATTTATATTACACTTATAATTTTTTTATAAATTGTATTACTTTTCCTTACCCATTGAAGCTCATGCAACTGATGAAGCCGCAATGTGGTAAAACAAACGAAATTGAAACTATGCATTTTACAGAGCCACTTATTAAAGTGTGAAATATTTCCTACTAAACAATTTTCCAAACTCCAACGAGTAAAGTTCTATATTAGTAATAAAATAGGACATTACAATATTAAAAACAAATTAAGTCGGTTTTAATTATCTCGACCTTTCTGCAACAGTTAATAGGTAGTTGTATCTTTCACCTTAACCGCTACTATTTTTACTCCTACAAATTGCATCTGCACACCATCTGACGTTTAATTGTATTATTGCGTAGCCTGTAGACATTTCAATGAATTGTTTTCCTTTATGTATAACAGGCTGCTTTCTATTTCTTGAAGTAAATGTGAAATTTATCCAGGTTGTAACTAAGTCCTTATTTTCGCAGCAACTTTACATACTAAATTTTATTATTATGTTAATTTTCTGATTTAGTACACAATAAGGCCCTGAAATATCCCCTCGTATTAACCTTCGAACAACAGAATTTGGGGTTCTTAGAAGGAATAGGTAGATTTCTAGTTGTTGCGAACCAAATTCTGGCGTTATCGACAACTCAATCGGAAACTCTTATCTTTATAAATAGCCTGATTCTATGTCCACAACCTACTGTACAATAATAAATTTTAAGAGAATCATTTGACGAATGATGTTAATTTACACTAAGATGCCCATAAAACTATTCTAAAGATTGTTATAGAAAAATTTCACTTTAAATGGGATATTAGGATGTGAGGAAATTGAATAGAAGAGAAGTTATTCCACTCTACCACTACCATCGTTGGTTGGACTTAAATTATTTTCCTAACTTCCTCGCTACTTAGAAAATAGGAGATAAAAAGAGTCGTGGCTTCTGAAGACAAGCTGACAGCCGCCAGATGGGTCTCAACTTCAAGCTCGGCTACCTAATCATTACTTTCGCTGTTTGTATCGTTTGAATTCGGTACTTTCGTTACTTCAACGCTGCTGTCGAGAAAGCTATTGTATCGATAATAGTTAGATCATTAAAAATCTAAAATTTCGTTAGTTTTGATGCTTTCGTTATTTTGTTACTTCAATTATTATAGTTATTGTATACACCGCAAGGGAAAATGGTAAGCGCTTTACTTTAATAAAAGTATCTGCGAACGTTATGTTTCACTGTTTGAAAATGTATCGCAATAATGAGATTCCTCAAACGCATCTAAAAGTGAAACCTTCTCAACACGTTTTCTTTTATATTAATTATGCTGGAGTTAATTTCACATTAAATTCATTAGCATTACTCGCAGTTTAAGAAAACGTAATGAGCACGCAGATACTGCACAAAGCATAAAGTCAAACGCTGTGCACGTGACACACACATCATTCAACTTGGCATGTGATGGCAATTCTTTTAACGAGAGACTTAAACGACATGCGAACATTCAAATGAGATGCATTGATATGTGATACTTTACGTTTGCTTGCGATATCGTTTTAATTGAGAGTTATAGAAAGTTAAATGGGTAGCTGGTTAAACTACGAAAATAACGAGCAGCATTCAATAATTCCTATATTTTTGCTGGCCATCTATTTTGTTAATGGAGACAGGAACGGTTTAACGACTAGAAATAAAAAAAAAGCAACATTTTTATGATTTTATGCAAAACATAACATTGCAATGAATTTCAAAGAGAAACGAAAACAACTTTCTTGATTATCTAGAAGAGATGTCTATGTACGAGGTGCCATCCAAAATATCCGATTATTTCAATATACCATAAAAACCAAAAACACTACGCGGTCGCTTTGCTAAGTATCCTTTGGACCACCTTCCAGTTGCCGTTTTGTCAAGTTTCATCATAGTAGGTGCTTTTCATTGTGAGTTATTGCTGATGAGGATGTAACGATAGGATCAAAAGATGGATAAAATTCTCCTGAGAAGAACGAAAAATTATCTAGATTTACTAAACTGGGTGTCTGTTTGAGATTGAGTAGGTTTCGTTGTATCCATAGTGCCAATTTGAAGTAAAGTTGGAGTTCCGCGTTGGCTTTCCGTTACCTCATCTTCAATTACTTCAGTTACTTTAAGCGAATTCAATGAAGATACTAATGAAAATGCAAGTAAAAACGCTGCTTGAAGATGTTAATTCTGGATTTTGACCACCTCCTGTGGAAACATGGGACAAAGAAGCAAATATATCGTTCGGTAAATCAGAATCCATTAACGCATTATTAAGTTCAAGGCCCTTTTGGTTTTCATTTTGTTTATTTTTATTATCAACTGATTCGATTTTATCGTGTTCTTGTGCTTCTGCGTTTTTTCAAATGACTAGAGCAAAACATGAGCTGAACATGTGAGGAATTGCAGCGAAGCTTATTCATCAGTGGCCAACTAAACCTCCGGCTTAAATATGCACAATAGCTCGAGATGATCCGTAATTCCTGTTTACAGCAACTATAGGTGGTGATTCCTGAGTCTATGATTATGATCCTGAAATGAAGTAGCAATCGCGGCAATGGAAAAGGCCACCCTCTTCAAGATCGAAGAAACCGCGATAAATTCGTAGCAGATGATGTTTTGTTTCGTAATGAAGGAATTGCTATAAAAAATCAACAGGACTACTGTGCGCTAACCTTCCCTACTCTCCTGACCTAACCTGCTGCTTCTTCTACTTTTTCCCTAAAATGAAAATCAGCTTGAAACGGCGACGTTTTGACTGTATAAGGGCAACTGGTCTCGATCACGCTACAGTGTTCCGACTTCTAAGGGTGCTTCCAAAAATTAAAAAATCGCTGGAATCGTTGCATAGGTGTCTACTTAAGAAGTGACAGCGGAAAATAGGATGTAGGGTAAGTTTTTTACTAGGAGTTTTCGGAAATTTTTAATAGCACCTCGTATACATGTTGTTAAAGAGGCTTTTATGACACCAAGTTACTTTTACTGCTTTGACTTCGATTTTCCTTCTTCATTCTTCCTTTTTTAAAATTCAAAAGTTTAAATCCAAATCACATTGTATATATGTTGGTTAACAGCATAAAGAAGGTAGTTATGAAAATCACTTAGCATTGCTTAACGCGCTGCATTACACATACTGCGTACAAATTGACATTTCAATAAACCAGGGATTTCCTTTTTGTACATTAACCGACATGACATTTTTACGCGACCCCATGTGTCGAAATAATTAATCCAGTATAAAGAGAAGATGATTAATGATTCTGTATTGAGGTAACTGACATAAAGTCGAAAAAGGTATATTTAGCTGCGTGATATATTACGTGGTTAGTTATTTATTACCTCCCTACATATTTCCTAAATACGAAAGTACGAAATACGTAAATTATCATATTCTGTGCAGCGTTTATTAACTTATGTTTTTCCACTACTTGCACAATGTTAATTTCGGTTATCTGTTACGTTACATAAGCAACGCACAATAATTCTTGTAATTATTCGTCTTTATTGTTAGTAACTGTCAATCATAAAACGGTCAATTTGCATAAACCATTCAATAGCCATCTGTGTGAAGAACTAATATTGTTTAAAGTATATTCTATATTTAGCCTGATGTTCGTACAAACAGAAATAATTATTTCTAATATCCCATTTCGATAATTAAATAATGTTGAAGGTTAACAGTGGTAGCAACGGAATTAATACTTAATACATCGTGAATATTTTCATTTGGAGTATTCCGACAACCGTATGCACATGTGCACACCATAATATGCAATAAAAGAACAATAATTTCGTTAACAAATATTTGCGTATGAGGAGAAATAGCTAATTGCTGATTGTAATAACCTCATCGTAAGCTTCTATCGGTTGTCTTAATAAAATTTTTTTACCAACAATGATGGTTACTTTGTAGACATTATAGAAAATCCTTCACATAGGTAGAGTTTTAGTCTAAAATATTTCTCGCATTTAATCCGTTTATATTTTTGAAGGTCACGGTAAATCGTGTCCGCTATCGGAACATCTTAACAGCCTTTCAGTGAAGCAGATTGAAAGATTATCTAAAATCTAAACTTAATCATCATATATTAAATAATCATCCGAAAGAACAATGAGAACAATCTGGAATTTGTTGATTACTTCCAATTTTAGATGTGAAGTTTTTTCCTTTATTTTAAATACCGATGATCTACTTTCAAAATGATCCAATACTGCCAGGTTTAACGCTATTTGTTATTTTTCTTTGATTTTTTAATTATTTCTTTCTGTCTTTCAGATTAAATGTTACGCATGGCAATAATTATTTCGCAACACGTAAAATATCGCGCGATGTAGGATTAATGAAACAAAGCTACAGGAAATTGTCGGAGACGAGATGTAAGCATATGATTAATGACATAATCCATCTGGAAATCGTGGAAGTGAAATAATAGCCATAGAACCTTCCTAATAAAGTTCTCAACTACCGCTTCGAATAAAATATTCGGATAGCGCCCCATTTTTCTACGTACTATGTAAACTCCTCGAAATTCCTTTGTTAAACATTTCTCTATATTTCGGTTCGTGCATTTCCCTAGTTGGTGCTTCTCAAAAAAGACATATGTATAAAACTTTATCGGCAGATACCAAATGTGAATAGTGGAAGGAGTGGAAGCGTATAAGAAAATGTTCCAAAGTCAATAAGAAACTTCTGAATTCCCTTGATACATTTTTTTTACAAACTAATATCAAAATAAGTTTAAAATAAAAAGAAATATCAAAGGACAAAGTTATTATATCGATTGCTTTTAACATCACGGGAAAGCTAATAGCTACTGCTTTTCCTGAAGAGGTTTTTTTTTTAAGTTGTTGTCTGGACCCTTATTTCTGAGAACAAAAGTAAGTCTTACCCATCTGCGTAGGATAAGAACCTTATCCTAGCCCATTCCATTATTCTAATTTTATCCAAAACATACCCACTTTCTTTCAGATATAGTTTTGAATTCGTTAAGAGGCCATATTTATAACTTTATTTTGTCTCTATTCTACACATTACTTTCTGAAAGGAATAAATATATCCTTCATAATTTCAACTTGCTTCTTCGTTATTTACATTTTCTAAAAAATAATCTAATAAATTAATTATTTACGTCCTCTTCTATACTCTCTCTAGGTAACTATATAATATATTTTGGTCAATTGTACCAAATATTAAAGCTTTCAAGAGAAAGACTTTGAATTGAAGTTAATACTCAAAGTTGCAATAAACGAAGTCATAATCTTCAAATTGGTTTCACTATTTCAATTGTGATGCGATATTTTAAATAAAATAGTATCGTTTTCATTAGAATATCCATAAAAAATATATTTATATTTTAAAGAAGGAGAAAAAGAATAAATAACTGTAAATAACCAAATATTACTTAAAGCTTTTTTTTGTAACAATGTGACGAAACAAAAATAGCATCAATATTGAGAAAGCTTACGTTAGATAGAACTTCAATTTCTTTTATCCCGATGAAATGAAAAGCTGTGCTTTAAATAAGCTTACCTGGCCATCGTAGTCAATCCCCGAGAAATTAGGATTGACCGGGGTCCGCTTTCCAAACCTAGAACAAAGAAATCGCGCTTGCAAGTTGAATGGAATATAAATTTCTTATTTAAATGCAACTATACGAATAACATTTTAAATTTATCAAATCCAACCAATTCTAATTATTCTAAAATACAGTAACACGTTAAAATACAGAGATATAATTAAAATTAACAAAAAAAAAGAATGTAGAATGTTAAAAAATATGAAGCAACCTATTCACCTTTAATGTACGCGAGTACGTGTATTCATTAGATCACAAAAAGCCGCCTTTATTGTACGGACAGATTTTTTTACGATACATAAAAGACTCTACGTAGGCTTATGAAGTGCACGCAACAATAGCTCATGTAGATATGTGACAGCGTACTTGCAGAATTTATTCATCAATCCTCAAAAGAAGTGCACAATGGTAACGGTTGTAACTCATATACCAAACCACATACGGTCTCGATGCGAGAAAAACATGTTCAGCATACAACACACAATGAAAAAGAGCTGAAAATATTCGTAGAAACATGTTGCTTAAAATCCGAAATACATATAATTAACCAGAAAGAAAAACAAGCTTATTATCCCAAACAAGAGAATACAGCGTACTGTTTCCAGCATTATTTATTGTGAAGGCGAATTATTTTTTTTTAATAGAATCATATAATTTCCAATTCTTTGTTACCTTATTACTTTACTACGTAGTATACTTCTTAGTACAGCCGGTGGTAAAAATCGCTTCGTTAAGAGGGTTTCTGTACGTCAATCTTCTAGATGATACCAAATATTCCAAATTGCTGTATAGATGTAAGCTATTTGGTTTCGCATAGAGTTACAGCAGCCAACTAAAAATACCTATTGGGCAATGTACACACGTGAACAGGAAGTAAAAATCAGTGTAGCTGGCTTATTATTTATAACAAGCGTTTACTTTCATTTCAACTAGATTTCGCCAAGATACATAGATTTCGTAATTGATTGAATGAAATGCTAGCGTAATTGAAATTTTAGCAAGTCGCCAGTGCAAAGACCAACGCACATTTGGATGCCAGCGATTTTGGTGTCATACAATTGAATTTTCAAGATGTGGTTTATTTGATGCATTTGGTACTATTAAGTATTGTAACTTGTTAACATCTCAAGCTATAACACTAATACTTACAGTGACTACAGCTACCCACCAAAAGAAATTACAAACATGCTAAACTCAGAAAATTTACCTGACAAGTAGCCAAAACAACATCCTTCTCGATTCAAGGCCTTAATAGCGGGAGGATAATTTTTTCTCTTTCAACCAGCGGTTAATTTTTTTTTTCTCTGTAATTTGTTTTGTGTTATTGTGAAAAGATAGCTTCTGCGTGCTCAGTGTTGACCTTTAGCTGTGTTGTCCCAAAGACAAAAAACAGGTAGCATTCACGCTGTTCCCCATGTCTAATTTTTTCTAAACCCATTCATTGTTTCTTATCCCTCTTTCATAGAGAGATGTTTCTTACCGTTGTTTAAAAGAACACATTTTAGCCTTCGTTTGGAACTGTTTGCGATAAAATGTAATATTACTACCCGAACAAAGCAGCAGCTGTAATCATCCGTATAAGTAGATTCTTTACTTAATCTAGAGGAAAGCAGTTTGGAGGATTCTTTTGGAAGATTGAGATCAATTATCGCCTGCTAACTGATCAGTGGAGGGGTTCATGTAACTCCTTCAAAATTACTATCGCGTTCATCAAATGTGTAATAATGACTCTACTTCGTCATTTCGAAGCATCCACAACCTGCTGAACGATGAAACAGGTACTTCTTCAGAATGCGAAAGAAGTCTTCGTTGAAGCTAGAATTATTGCCACACGTAGACTTAATTATGATATCGTATGGCTCATTGGTCGTTTCTCCAGAATCACGTAATTCGTAGGTTTCAGCTACACTCCATCACCCTGTGCTGCAACGTATTAGAAATTTCGACGATGAAATTTTTCTCGAACGCCCACAATCTTCCATTTAATAGAATCTTTTTCATAAACGATGTCACAAATAAAGCCAACTTTATTATAAATTCCTATATATACAAGTGGATAATTTTATAGTGCAAATCACTAAACCGCTCTCTTCGGCATCACTTGGTATATTTTGACGCGCAATCTGAATACCACTCTGGTCTTGGTCCAAGTCTTAGCTCTCGAGAGTAGCCTTGTATTCAGCTACAATTAAACGCATCCGAATTGTAGTGGAGTAAGTGACGAAATACTTTTAAATGTGGACTCTAATCGTATTCGGTCGGCTGATTCTAGGGCAGGTGATGGATAATTAGTTTAAAAATAGGGAGCATGCCGCAGAAAACCGAATCCATGCTATATCAATCTGTGGTTTTCTAGCACTGTTCGTGCTGTTTCGTAACTCCGATCGCAGCCAACAGGTGCAGAACGTATGTCTTAGGTTTATAAAAAAAACATTGAGTTACCATAAATCATTTATCCTCAGATCTTGAATAAAAATATGCAAATAAACTCCGGTAAGATACAATATTGTTTTAAGACGCTACAATCTACAGAACAATTTTAGCGAAATGCTAGCAATACTTTCACAAGCAACAGCTACAACATGCGTTAATTATATTGAAAAAGAACACCAAAGCTGGAGTTATTCCCAGAGAAGGACAAGAAATTCAAGAAGTCGCCCCCCTTGCACATTCCTTTACTATTATTCTATTTAAACTGAAGACATATTCTATGATTTTCTACATCTAAATTTAGAGAAGCTTTAATAGTGCTGTTAATAACTATTCAATAATAATTGTGGTTTCATATCTTTGCCGTCGCTAATTCACGTCCTTAGCACCCTAGTTTTGTTACGCAAAAAGCTGGGTACATTCTTAATTATCTTAAAATTTACTATGGAATAATCTTCTGGATGTTGTCGTGTTTAAATTCAATGAGTTTACTTTTAGCGACTTCGTGCTGAATCTGATGATCCTTGCTAAAATTGAGGAAAAGCACTTACATAAAGCTTATCTTCTTACTGTAACATTATCCTTGAGTTATGGAAATTTAGTATGCATTTAAGCTTGTTAATCGCTTCGTTATAACGTATGTGTTACGTAGAAGTCAATATTGACTTACCAGATTCGAAACATTGTAGAATTTAAAAGTACATATCCGATTACGTCAATGCACGGTAAAACAATACCCGCACCTTGAGTGTTAACTATATGAATGGCAACAAAACAAGTTTTTATCGATTTATGTTGGTTACACAGTGTACATAGGCGCATAACATTGAAATTCGTAAGGTAATATGATAATGTGTATTAAGATGCTAATATTAAAGATAATATGAGATGCTTGTTTATCTATTTTTGTTACGGAATATTCCTTTTATTCCATTTTCAAACGTAGTTTGAGTTAATTTTAATTTAGCATTTTTTTCTATATTTAAATTAATTTAGTTATATCCTTACCCTCGATTTTTTTGAAAATTCGCTCTTTTCTTTTAACATAGTAAATGTTTGCGTCATTTCAGATTTTTGCCCCCGGTATGTCTGAAGTCAATTTTGGTTCCAAATTTATAAAGTTTTCATTGATTAATTTGATGTATAAAATGTAAGTGTAAAGAAGATACGGACAGTCACAGCAGGAATTGAGGTTTTTATTTTGGGACCTCGCTGTCTTCCAACACGCTTAGTTTTAACGAATTTAAAATAGCTCTTTGCAAAACTATGATAAAGATTGAACCATATAATTTAGAAGAATGTTATCATTGCACATTTTAAGCTACCTTTTTGAATCATGTACATTGATGTTCTTCACCCAAGATGTTGAACGAAAAAAATCTTTTGTTGTAGACACTCTTTCTTCAGCTGTAAGAATTTTTCTAAACAATTTTAACAACATTCTAATGCCAATGTAACAACCAGCAAAAAATATAATATTTCGCTAACTTGCATTTTACACATTACGTAACAAGATATATTTTGATCGGAAGAATTAAATTAAATTAATAATAGCATTGCTTACAATTGCACTAATTGCAATAAATATGATTGATCAAATTAGACAGGAGAATAGGTAATTTTGGTGTAATTAGTAATTTAAAGCTAAGTAAACGAATACACATTACGCAATAAAATTCCATACATCTCCGCGATGTATAGCAATAATTGTGCAAGTTTTGTGAATATACATACGTAATTTTTTACTCTTGATTAATAATAGCCTAATTTTCCTCTTGTTCTTTGACGCGACACATTAATTTAAAGAAATCGCTTCACTTCACGTGTAAAATTGAATTTTACGAGCAATAAATTTTTATCGCTTTTACTGCGCTCAATCAATTTGATCCCAATGAAACATTATTTTGAAATAGAATGATTCAATTCCATTTTCTAAAATATTTTTGTCTATTTCATAGACAATAAAATAAATATTTCGCTAAGAGTTATGCTGTCAACGGAATCATAACCAGGAAATGTACAGCTTTATGGTTTCAATCAATATCGATTAGAACTCCCATTCAAATAATTTTGGGCATTTAATTACTTTAAATTGGAAATCGTACTTTTTCATTGGTTCTTAGGAGAACAAAGTATAGCGTAGTTTAATGATTTTTTTTAATCCTCCAGGTTTTTGGGTTGTCACGAAGCTTCGTTGAAAGTCTACTTATTAAATCAAACAATTTTATCAAAAATCAACAAAAACATCAATCGCGTCGTTTGTCGCTCACCTTGGTCTGGCCCTGTCGGCGTACAGTCGCTCTAGATGCTGCAGTCTTAACATGTTGATTGCGCGCTGCACCTTGGGACCCATGCCGGACGGGCTGGAAGGTCCACTGCGCACACTACCTGCCACCAGCACGCGTTAGCACACTCAATCGCAGTTTGCATGCTCATAATCAAGGGCAGCGGACGTATACGCACCAATAAAGAGACTAAACTCGTACTTTCGCTTACTTCTATGTAATGTTCCGAAGTACTCATCAAAGTAGATACCGTGCACAAACGGTTTATTGCCTGTATAGCAATAAGTGATACCTAAAGCACATGCAGCGACAAACAGTTACTATAGCATAGAAGCATTGCCTTATTACTAAATGATTAGGCTAGGATAAAATAGACAAAAATCTACAGTTTTACTTGTTTTAACTACCAACGAATATGGGGCGCAAATATACACCAGATCAAGTAATAATAAATTATATGTAATATTCAACACTAAAACACTACAACATATGTACTAGATCAATTGCTGGAAACCTTACGCAAGCAATGATCTCTTGAAAATTTTAACTAGAAATGGATAAAGAACGTTCAAAATCTCAGAAACCATTTGGAGGAAAATACGCATTTGGCAAGATTGGATCACGTTAATGTTATAATGAGATGGACGGTAACTGAGGACATAATTAACAGTAATGAAAAAGTCGACGTCAGAATTTATTTTTTGCGTGACGTACTATGTTGCCGCATGTGGTTTTCATGCACTAAGAAAAATAGACAATACAAATGTATAATAAAAATGATTTCGATAAGCTTCGTCATAATATTAATAAGCACACATACAAAAAAAAAATGTTCTAGCTGTCTCTATTAGTATCAAAATTAACAACCACGAATGTCCAAACTTTGGACGAGAACTTATGCAGTCATAAGAAGTACAGAATTTCCGACGGAGTATTCTATATACAATATACCGACATGTACCTTCGTATAGATGTCTTTCTTATTATCAAGTGTAGAGATTTCTTTGAAATGGCAAAATTATTGCAAAGAACTTTAAAAAATCGCTATTTTCTATAAAGTAGCAACGTGTGTAATTATAAAACTAGCTTCGTAAAAATGTTACACATATCAATAAAATTCCAATACAGCTTCCTCATAGTACTGCTGGAATCACTCGCGACAAAAACAATGTGAGGCGAAAAAATATAGTAGCCCGCGGACATGTTTCTGCTAAGAAATGCTCATCGTTTCGAAGCGAGGTGATAAAAACCACGCGGCAAGTAGCGGTGTTAAATGGAGGAAACACGCTCGGAGCCAAGCTGGTGACTCCGGGTAGGCAAAAACATGTCCTTGGGCTAGTGTTTCTTCTCTCCTCCCATGGCTTTTGCTATTATTTTTTGGTTATAGTTTCTATGCATTTTCTGATGTGTTTTTAATGAAATTCCAAGGAAAGATAATAATAACTTGTAGTCATATTTGTTCAATTTTGCTCTCTCAGTATTTATTAAAAAGTAATACCGACAACTGACTCCACAAATTTAGCAGAAGACACAGATTAGAAGCATATTTAATTTTAAGAGTGCTATTTCTTCTGGAGCTACATACGAGACGACAAGGTAATAATTCGCAAAGAATCATTAAGACCGATAAATAAATAAATAAATAAATGGAGCTAAATATAATTTGAAAAATTATTGCATATAATTGCTTATCGACGTTCTCTATCGTGAGATCAAATATAAATAACGCAACAAGAAGAAATACGAAGACGTCGGTGCTATCAGTAAATTTACAGACGAATGGCTACCATCCACGTTTATCGATACACCTCAATTATTTGCACGCAAAAGCTGCCATCCTTAATGCATTCATTAAATAAACACTAATTTACAATATCTTTCATGAAACACCTTGCAATAAGAAATAAAGAAATTAACGTTATCTTCCATCTCTCAATGGCCCAACAGCCGCGATAAGAATATATTACAACAGTTTGCCGTATGTACGTTTATTTTAATTAAATTCACTGTTACTATTATACACCGATGAGCAAAAGTAAACATACGTATCTCGCATAATATTGCCGATACTGTTATGAAATGTTATAATTTTTTTTAAGTAACTCATTATAAGAAACAAAATGGATATATGTGTACTTTAGTGATTTTCGATTTAAGCGGAAATCACATCAACTTTGAGATTCTAAATGAAACGCCCTGTATTTTTTATATTCTGATAGAGCACATAATTTCAATTTCACAGATGTTTGATTACCTACATCTTTCATTATTTTCTACGAAGATTTACATTAATTAATTTAAATTTGGACAATATTTGAAATCGTAGCTGCCAGATGAAATACAAGAAGGACAACCATGAAATTGAAGTTGCAGCTATCAAATAATTAAATTTTTTGGATTGGAAACATATTTTCAGCCAATAGCAGTAGATATTGACTAGCACACGAGATTAAATTTTGAAACATTAATGGGAATCAACTACCTAGCAATTGAGGGTAGACATCTCGAGAGAATTAAGGTAAATACCTTAATTCTCTCGAGATGTCTACGCTCAATTGCTAGGTACTACGTACACTGCGTGATGAAAGTATGGTACGATTGTATAATTGATAAACGACTTAAAGAAAGTATATTGTTAATGCCCTGCGTAAAATAATGAAAAGTACAATATACCTACTACGCATTATAAAATATTTCGTTAAATAATCAGAAATAATGTCAACAAGAAGTTAACAAGGATAAGTCAATGGATTTGGACAATATGGAGAGAAACGATTATACAATATACAGTTAAATTCATTCAAAAACATCCAATGCAATGAGACATTAAAAAGAAATAAAGCTGTATTAGGGCGGCGAAAATTATTCCAAATATGTAAAAAACTTAGACACACGCAGCTTTTTTCTTCGACATTTTGTAATATATGTAGAACCAGGTTTTATAATCTTCCGAAACAAATTCCAAATTTCGCCATTCGTTGTTGTTGAAGCAGTAACAGCGCTGAAATCGACTGAGTAGTTAATAAAGCCTTAATGAAAGCAATTTTGCGAAAAAAATGGAAATTTCACGTGAAGCTTTTCCTTGGATCATTTTTAGTAAGCTTTTAGTAAGGGCCTAAACACAACAGGAATGCCTCGATTCGCTTCGTTCAACTTTTGGTAATGAAGCGCCATCAAATAATTAGTTTGTAGAGTTTCTTGATGAATTTCAGGAAGATCGACCAAAATCGGTTGCTCTTCCAAAAAAGATCGATGCTGTACGCAACACGAATGAAGGGAATCGGCATCGTTAGGGACATCGAATGCAACCAAAACAGAAGATGGACGTATGTCCGAGATAAAAAAAAAACAAAATACTTATTTTCTTCCTTTACCACAAGCATCTTTATTTTGCCTTGTAGAAAATGAGCTATTTAATTTTTTTTTTTTAATCTCGAACGTCATTTGTCACTGGTCCATCTTCTCTTCGGGTTCATAACAAACACCAAATTTAGCAACTTTACCAAGTTTAAACCTATTATCTATCTCCAATAATAAGCGAGACCTCTAGGGTGAGGATCGAAAATGAATCAGCCTGTATACAGTAATAAAAGTTTTGATAATCTGTCGTAATAGGACTATTAGCCAAATGAATAATAAGGGCAAACAAATTTGGAATCAGTGCTTTAGTTTGTCAGAGACCATATTAATTTCTAAGTATTTTATCAAAATACAAAATACGTTACTTCAGCTCAGGCTAAAGCATTGCGAGTTTTTTCCTAAAATTGAATGTTTAAAATATTGATTTATCTCGTTTCGCTGTCATCATAAGAAAACTGGGTGAACCGAAGATAATGTTATTAAAATCTTAACTTTCACTTCATGTAATGCAACTGTTTTGCAGGCAATGCAACCAAAGAACTATTTTAATAGAATATATGTAATTATTCCTTTGCTAAAGATTTCTACATTTACATCGAGACAGTAGTTATTAATCTAATTAAGTCTACGCAAACTATTGATCTAAAATACAGCAATCAATAAAACAATAATATTTGAAAAGCTAGATTACATTAAAATTACTGCAGATCATTTCACTAAATTCTTACTTACGTTTGAGAAAGTATGTTATGGCAAGATCTAATTTAAACTTAAAGAATGTCCGCGCACAAAATAAATTAGAAGCAATCAAAAGATATGGTTTCAAGATCAAATAAGATTCAACAAAGCTGTTGTGGAAATTATCTCTCATTTCAAAGAAGGAAGATTTTTATTGAGATTAAGCTCCACGCTTTTGTTTTGTTCTTTTTTTTCTAGAGAGAAGAAAAAAGGAGCCTTTACTAACAGTGCAACACGACGCTAATGCAGTAAATGACATTTCTTATTGCATTATATTTTAGTATTGGTGCTATTCTATTCGAATTAATACTAACGGTAATTAACCGAATGGTTTTTCTTTGAAACTGAAGTATATTATCAAACTTTTGATAATAAGCTTTTATATAATAATTGACAAGGGCGCGAAAGCACGTAAATATTTTCAATAATAATTATGAAATTCGGTACATGTAGATAACTGATTATGAGGATTAAAATGGAAAAATTGGCATTTTATCCTGACTTCCGATTTAACTTTACTTTAATTAACTTAAATTTTGAATGAAATACTATGTATATTTTTATATTAAGTTCAAAAATATATATTTTTCTATATATATAGCTATAATTACAATATCTTAAAATAGCGGAAAGAAGAAATGAAAGCGATATTATGTAGAAAGCCGTTACAGTGCAACGCATGAACAAATCTACTTCTTCACAGTAAAAATAATATCTGGGATGATACTTCACACTTCTTCCATCATTCTACCCATTAAACCGTCTAAAGTGGCCCGGAATAAACTTCTGACTTTGAATACCCTCACAAGAAATAATCCCTAACAATAAGCAACATGTAGCAACTGGTAACCGGCTCTCCCTTCCTCGTTCAATGAGGCAGGGTTAATTTGCTTTTATTTAAGGGGTTCAAGTTACCACTCCGAGAAGGGTTCGATGATATGGAAACCTTTATATCTAGACAAAAACGAAAAAGTTAAACCGGAATTCAAAAATTTTCAGTAATAAACAAACAAGAATGCGTCTCTTTACATTTTACTTTTAGATTCAAATTCTAAAACATTCTAGTTAAAGCCTGCTATTAGTTTAAGCTTTCCATGAATTAATCTGAAAGATAAACTAAGTATAAAGGCAAAGTATGTCCGGAAAAAATACAAAGCAATTTTATAGAATGAATTAAATTTACGTTGAATAAACAGCTTCGACGCTCCAAACAGAATTGCGTCGGTAAACATTTAGTTTTCTTTGCCGCTTTTTTGTTTTACCTCCTCCATCTTTCGTTACGAAAAATCGCGTTCATCCGCTATGGTTTTATTTAAGGAATTAGATAAATACAAATATTCCAAAGATCGTGAAGCTATCTAAGGGCTGTATGAGAATGAATGTAATTTTTCAACTTATATGCTCAAACCTTTAGATACGCAACTATTATATATTTGTGTGCTATACAAATTGGATTCTGGAAACTGACACTCACAAATACGTAAAATACATAACTGATGACGAAATTTTTTTTTTCAATAACAAGTTAAGCCACTTTAACGCGGACAGCCGGTACCAAACACCACATTGCCAAACTTCAAGTAACTTAGAACCGGGTTTTTCGAACAGCTGTGACAGCTCCCTGGTACGTGAGGAACTCAACGCTTCAAAATGATGTAGAGATGCTGTACATCATAAATTTCAACTAGGAGACGGCTCAACCCAGCGGCCCAGCACCCTTAATAATATTTAACGCCAACTAATTCGCTGATATCAGCGTAGGTAATAAAAAAGCCTACGCCCACCTTTGTTGTGGTCTCGAATAAAAACCATTATATAGAAAAAACAAGAAGAACAACCTAAGACCGACAACTGAGATTAGGAAGGGTTCCAGGTGCTGAATAACTCAATCCGTTGGTCAATGACCGCTGACCCTAGTAGAATAAACACATTGGACTTCCATCTAATAGTTAGTATTGGTGGAACGTTTGTTCTCATTATCATACGTCTATAAGATGTACACGTAAATCAATGTCTTCCCGACATAAATTGTACTATTATGTCATTATCGATTATTTCCAGTTATGCTATTTCTGATATGGTAACAAGCTTGGTTCAATAGTTAATAAAAATTAATGTTTAAAAGTAGATTTTGTACGTTAATAGGACGTAGTTTTTTTTATTGCGTTAATGCAATTATAACTTAGTTTTACAGAGAAAAAAAATCAACGAACATTTTTACAGCGAGCGGCAATTATTTCTTTAAACATAGTAAAGTACATGCATTAGTTTTCCTCGCCATAAAACTCCCAAAACATAAATCGCAAATTAATTACACATCTATATTGCGAATAAGGTAAATGGGCTTATAAAATTACACGTTATCAAGACGAATAATTTTTATCGTCTTAATTGCGGCGAATTTTCTTCAATTAGTTGAATGTTAAATTAATTAGAGCAATTATAAGATGATTTGCATAATGACAAGTCTCATGAGATGTCTTCCTCAGAATAATGACAGTTTAAATAGGCAACCTAAATTGCTATACCTCTAAAACGAAAAACATGCGTAAATAAACCGGAAATTCTTCTACATACCTACGTACTTTCTATTACAATCGCATCAGCAATTATACGAAATTATAGATGTTTAGATGTTATTCCTATTAAAACGCTGTAATTAAATAAAAATAACGTTTAAGGAATTGCCAAGTTAAAGCTATTTCAAGATTTTATATGTGCTCGCGCTATTCGGCTTAATAGTGACGCCTAAAAATTTTGTATGTGGATGTAATTGTGAATGTTAGTTAAGTTTTTTGCAGCGATTCTTAGTGGCTTCCTCGGAGTTACTACCAAAGGTTGTAGTCTCTTCTTGCACGAAAGAAACATGCATTTAAATAAATGTGGACTGCGACAAAATTAGGTGGAAGATTGCTGAATTATAGTGGACCAAGAATTGAACCTTAGAGAATTCCGAAGGATAACATTCCCAAGGATAGAAAGAGAATTCTTACATTAATTGCAATCTATTGTAGAGGTAAAAAGAATAGCAATAGTTGGGCCCATTTTTCGATATAATTAATTAAACAAGATGCTATAACATGCTTAGATATTTTGAATATTGCCGGTAGGGTGCTAATCGGACGATAATTCTCATAATGGTCTCTGAATCTTTATTAAATATGGGCAAAACTTTACCAAGTTGGGAAAATTCCCTGCTCCCGGCACTTGCTTTAACAGATTTGCTGACGTTCCATATGTATTAATATTTTGCACTTCTTTTTGAGTAATAGGTGTAAAAAAAAGATCGTGTCTTATCCAAGGAAGATCCATTCAAGTAACTTTCAAAAGTATGCGGAGCCAGAAATATTCATTGAAATGATCACCTGATAAAGGGAAATCATGCATACTTTATTTAGCAGGTTCTGTTTGATTATGCTTTAGCGACGTTATTAGACTTCAAGTATAAAAAAATTGATTTTTAGATAGCAACACACAAAATTATAATAACCCCTAGCAAAGTCTTCCGAGGTGTCCTTCAAGATGTAAGAATATCACTTGCAAAGCATTAACTTTAAATCGCCATTCACATATCGATCCAAAATCAGTGTAAGAATTAAAGTGAAATTAAAGAATTCAATTAGCGTAATATTGAATTGTGCATAGATCAAATTTTGACAGTACATCAACGAAAACGAAGCAGATAAACGTAAATACAACCAGAATTGTTGGCGAAATTCATCAATTTCCTGTAATATGCGTGGCTTTTTATACTTGTTTTGAATTTATACATCATGGTTACTATAGAAACTGGTAATAGCCATGCCATGTAGAGATTATGTGTAACTCCATACATAGCTAAAGCAAGCCATTTATATTTCGCGCTAATTTCCCACAGACTTATGTATGTGAATGCTACTCAGGCAAGCCACCATGGTCTACTACTACAAACAATCAAGATACCTAAAATTAATTTATTTACAACTAAATTCTTTTCATAATAAATTTTAGAGAAATTGTACATATTATACTTAAGCATTTACTAAATACATGTAATTAGCAATGCTAAATAATAATTTGCATGCGCACATAATTACTATTCAAATACATATTAATATGCCAGATGCTTAATTACCATAAATAAAACAAGTACATAGTTAGATAGAAACTCTCAAGCTTTAACACGAAAGCAAATATCAATCCAATTAGAATTTTCCCAGAGATACAATTAAACAAACGTTGTTGATGAAAGTGATCGTAATTACAAAAAATATTCGGACCGACACTTTTCGATATAGATTGACACTGAACTAGTTAGAATAGAGCATACATATCTATCCATATGTATGGGTATATGCATAATACGAAGCTACGCATTCACGCACGACTTCAGCAAATATAGAGTGGGAAGCTATGAAAGCTTTTAACATTCAAGTGGTGTTAGCGATGTAGGTAGATAGTTAAAAAAAAAATACACATCAGCTTATCGTTAAGTTCGATTCTGAAGAATATCTTGTGATTCGTGATTTTCCTATTCATGTATCGCTTAGCCTGCGCCAATGATTCGTTAGTTTCCTACTGTTCTGTAATATTTTGACATACGGATGGTAACGACAGTGATCTTGTATACATATTGTAAAACTAATGCAGAAAGCTTTTTGTTTTGTGTATTTGTGCATAAAGAATATAGCAATAACATAAATATTTATGTTACTTTATTTGTTAACAGTCTTGTTTCTAGTCCGACGAAGAACGACGCGGTGCTGAGTAACATTTTTGTAAATTTCTTGATCATATTTGCATTGTGTTTCAAACGAATTTGTTTAGTACTGGCAATACATACACTTCTCATTAATTTAACAATAAATGTACACAATATTTTTTAATTATCTCTCCATGCCAGAATTTTTTATGATTTGTTAAGGTTGGCAGATTGATAGAAAGTAAGCAAAGAGGTGGTGAAAAAATGTGAAAACATGCGACATGGTATTTAATTTCTATAAATTGATTAATTTAAGTTCATTGTGCTCTATATTCCCCAGAAAAAAAAAACATGCAGTTATTTTAATACAGTTACCTAAGAACGATTGGTAATCTTAGGTAGCAATATTTGCCGCTTCTACGTTCTCTAATACATTTTCTTGTTGTTAACTTTAGAATTATAACGGTTAAACTTGTATCTACATAAATTTCTAATTCCATTTGTTCCATTCGTTTGTATTTTTTTTTTTTAATAAACAACATTAATTTTGAAAATCGGTGTTGATATTCTTTATTCAAACTACAAGAAAAAAAAAACTTTAAATGAGTAACCCAGGTGACAAAAGGTAATCCAAAAGGTGATAGGAAATAAAAGCGTTGCCAAAACCAGAATACAAAATGTTTAACGCGGTTTACTTCTAATTTGCGTAAGTAACGTTGACAAGAATAAATAGATAACATAAGTTGAAAATGTACAAAGTATTTGAAGAAATCTAAATATTTATAAAAGGAAACGAAAAGAAAGGAGAATTATATATGTCCATAATTGTAGATAAAACTGATGGCGAGAAGTGCTTGTATAAAATGGAACCTTAAAAGGAAAGAGAGGTCATGAAAGAATATAACTACGTACCACGTACATACAACTGGAAACTAAACTTTTAGAAGGAAAGCTACCGTAGATTTCCAGGTGTGTATGCATGTAAATGCACATTCAACTGCTTACAAATTGCTACACGTTTTCCGCAGAATATCGGTAGTAGAATGGGTTAGCGAAGAACTAACTTTTATGCACCAATACCAAAGTTCGTTTGCTCATCCTTTCAAAGCGAGATGCTTTCGCGCATCTGCTTATACCGACTGATGTTTGTTGAATGCTGAATTATTGAATTTTTTTCGGTATTCTATGACGTTCGAGAAATACGAGTGCAATTTTTTCACATACTTAGTACGTACGTACATATTTTATAATGTATTCGATAGATTCCTTTATGTCGATTTTCCGCTTATCTAAGTGTTAGCTTTGTAAAATTCGATTATTTATAATCAGAAATTCGCGAAATGCGTAAACATTTATTTATGTGAAAAGTAGAACAATGTTTGAGAGATGTAAAAGCATAAATTATTATTATTACTTCATTTAGTCGTGTTTAAATAAAGATCTCTGTGTCAGTTTCTTATCTTTATCACAAAATAACACAGATTTCCTCGATGCGGGTACACGAAAAATGGCAAAGAAATTAATCATATTATCGAATTATTTAATTAAATGTGGTGCGGAGATTACCGATACTTTTGTGTTATTTGCCATACTACGCCATAGTGCTTATCATTTTTTTTTTCAAAATTTCCTAATTTAGGCAACCTAATTTACAACAGCGCCAACATAAAAGACTAACAAAAAAGAAAATGGTACCCATTGTCGAATAAATGCCCAATTGTACAACAGCACTAATTAATTTAAAACTCACTTGAACGAAGAAAATACTTGAAAATAATTAAAAAAAAAAACAAATTCTTATGATTTTATTTATATGTCAAAGAGAAAACTGTAACCATATTTTTTGTTGAATAAAGTAGATATTATTTTAGCAGGCAATGGTTCCTAGTAGATACCTACATATGCAATTTTAAATCACCTACAAAACTTTCCTCCGGAATTTTTGAATTTATTTTTTCAAGACAATTTTAATTTAACAAAGGTCCGGGTAATAATATATTAATTTCCTAAGATTTTAGTTCTGAATTACAAAACCAACCAGTTGAATTGTTATAACGGCATCGTCAGCGCTAACGGCTTCGTGATATTATGAGAAAGTGTCATTATTTGTGATATAATCATTATGTATTTTTTTGCCACTTCCAAAATATTGGAACCTCCCCGAAACTTTATGCGTATTTCTCCAAATAGACTAAACCAACTTTTTATAACAATGGGAATTATGATATTCGAGTGAAAACCTAAAAAAATAAAGCCTATTTGAACTAAGAAATAACAGTCGTATTAGGTACTAATTATAACTAAGAAAACAAGCAACTTACACATACGTATATGTATATGTAATTTTTATTTTTATTTAACTAATTCCATATTCTTTTCATAACGGTCTCGTAGTATAGCGAATTATCACAAAACTTAATTTCCTGAATGAATTTTATCATGAGCATACAGCCCGCAGCCTCCATTTCCACGCCGAAGAAGGATTAACATCAACGGAATAATGAAATAATAAAACAAAATGTTCACCTCTTTAACCGCCATTTCATTTTCAAGAAGTATGCTCTCTTTTCTTAATTTAAATTTCTGTGCATGTGGCTTTGGTTATTTTAGTCTAACTGTCTCTAATTAAGCTGTAGAAAAGCTTTTATCCTATTCGTATTACATCGTTTTTCTTAACTTCGTAATAAGAAATAAATAAATAAGAAATATGCGGCATAATCTATACACAGAATTATATTATTTCTTTTCGTTGTGTTGCCAAACATCTTTTTACGTTTGTTTTGTAAGTTCTGCCAGTTATCTAAGAGCATTCCGTATTCTCTTTAATGGATTTAAATCTGGTGGGATTTCGGGCCGTAGTGAATCTGGTAAAGCTTTTTTTGCAATGCGATAAGGAGACATTCTTTTCCCCACAGGTCCATATAGATTTATAACGATAAGGTAAACACGAATTATCGTATGCTGCGTAGCAATCTAGCTAGGAACTGTAGCCTCTAACTTAAAAGCATTATAAATATGTAACAATCCAAAAATTATATCAACAGAAAGATGCTTTGGAAATCCCCAAAGTATCTGTGATTGGAAACAAGAACTTTACTATGTACGTACACGTTCACCAAGTAAGGAAATAGCTTTCATCCAAAAAGCATCATAAATAGAAAGAAATTATGAAAATTGTAAGCATAAAAGTTTATTTAACATGAAGTTTCCTCAAGATTTTCTAAACTAGAAAAGCATTAAGATACTTTCGTTTAACATAAAGGAAAATTGAAGAAATCGACCAGTGCTAATACACCAAATTCCTGAAAAAATCCTGAAACAGATGTACGTGCAACGGTTAATAGATGCCCACCACCACCATCACAATTACAATGATCCAGCGTTTACACATAACAATATTACTGACACCGGCTCAAAGACGGTTGTCACGCGTATTGTGTACTACTGTCTTTCAACAATCAATCAAGTGAGGTAGAGTGTAGGCTTTCACGACCGTAATCCATAGTAGAAATGTTTTTCGGGTGATGTCGCGTAGTTAAAATTTTACTTGACGTTTCGCTGACCATGCTGTCAGCTTCTTCAGAAGATTTCTAAAGACTGTCTTTAGTAAGCAAAATTTTAACTACGCGACATCACCCGAAAGACATTTCTACAATCAACTGAGGTAATTATCTCACCGGCTGCCATGAAAATTTTCATGGCAGCATTTAGGACAGTTACCGTGTCTGTAAATCAAAATAAAAATAGCGGAAATCAAATTTCTTGGTCAAGATCTTGTTGATTTTAGTAAAAAGAATAGAAAATGCGGGTGTTTATGGAACATAAAAAGTAATCTTTACCATGCCGTTTGTATCAAGTTAAGTAATTTTGGAAACTTGGAAGTCTTACAATTGTTCTACGCTTCCTTCGTAGTTATTGAATTAGTAGAATACGCCTGTTTAGATTTTCCAATGAAACGCCAGGTATTAAACTCAAGTGTTAAATTCTTCTCTCCAATAATTACTATTCGATATCGCATTCACGTAAAGAGTCTCGAATCAAATTAAATTAATTCCCTGCACTGACCTAATTAAAAAGCATCTTAATTAATTCTTGCTATTCTGGATCGAATAAGCTTAAAGTTAC
Source organism: Oryctes borbonicus (assembly GCA_902654985.2). Classification (NCBI taxonomy): domain Eukaryota; kingdom Metazoa; phylum Arthropoda; class Insecta; order Coleoptera; family Scarabaeidae; genus Oryctes; species Oryctes borbonicus. The sequence continues at coordinate 5,847,100 of LR736868.1, forward strand.
CGTCAATTTTAGTAAGTACCAACTTATTTATAATTAAATTTAGCTAGCGCCCCTTCTGTATGATTATTTAAGACTTACTGGCTTAAGCTCAGCATCAGATATACATACATAGTAATCAATCTATCAAATTATTTTGTTATAAAATATTAATTCGCTCCCGCATTCCAACTTAATGTTTTCGTATTTTACAATATTCACTATAAATTAAACTTTACTAAACTTTCATACGACTACACAAAAAATTGTTTGGGTATTGTGTTAAGTCTACGCTTATTTAGAATTGTGAGGAACACAATTTTGCGGTTGTCGGTTTGCGGCATCTCGCAGGTTTAACCCAAATTCATTATTTGCTCTATTCAATTTCTTGCATTCGTATTCTCATATTCATACACGCATCAATGCTCCCTCTCGCGTTAACTAGACACGCACAGAAAAATGTACAGGTCTCGACGTAATAATTCTCCAAAAAGTTCTGCTGCCAGAAGACATTTTGACCAAATGTCCAAACAACAACACAAAAATGTTGGAAGGTCTTTTGCGTTTAATATTGAAATGTTTACACGTTTTATTCTTAATTTTTAAAATTGCTATAAGACGGAAAACAATGGTCAGATTAAAAAAAGGTTTCAGTCTTTGATGCTTAACGTCATCCACGAATTTCGTAACACCCTGCATAACTCAAACATTATTATTACGTCAAGACCTGTAACTTATGAATCAATGTGAGATATACATATATACGAGTCTATACAATCATGATAGATATAAGGATTAAAACACTAACTATTTACATGGATAATTATTTTAACGAAACAAATAATACAATGCACTACGTCTAACACATGAGGATTCGTGCAGTGACAAATATCTATCAAAAAAAGTGTGCGTACCTCGGTCTAGCAATAGCGGAGTACATGCGGTCCAGTTCCAATAAAGTCTTCAGCATATCCTCCGTTTGAGGACTGGGCGCTGCGCTGGTCCAGTTATTCTCCATTACGATGACGACGACTAACGCTAACCACCAGAAACTGGACGATTTCATTTTGAATGCGTTGAAGTTTTTCGTGTCACAAGCTGCTTCACCGGAACGTCAGAGTGAAATGAAGGAAGAAAGATTATTTGCAAATAGTCTGCGAGTACAAAAGATATAATCTACTTCACGGTTTTTTTCTTTAACGGAAATTTAATAGATGTAAAGCGCCGAAAGAATGCTAATGAAATGCTTAATTTTATTAAATGTGAATGTTGAAGCGGAGATTTGGTTATGAATACAAATTAGTTTATTACGAGGAGAATTAAGAATTAAGAAAAGATTAAATGGAGCTGGGAAAATTTCCATGGAAATACGTCGAGCTGTACAAAATTAAATCTTTTCTATTGTTTTAGTAAATTTTCTGGAAGTGAAACTGTAAAGGGAGATCCTGGTTCCTAAATATAGTACGTGACAAAATAGTAAATCACTCAGAAAAAGTACAGGTTTCTAAATCAAATTTTGTATACATGTTTAGTGTGTTGAGAAGAATAAATAAATTTTAATTAAAAAAATTCGTCTTCCTTATAAAAAAAATTAAGAATATGTTGCCACTCCACGTAAACGAATACATTCTGCTATTCGCCTGGGCATTCAATAAGATATAGAGAATATTCTCTTGGAGGTCTCGTAATGTAACTGTTGTAACATGAAGACGGGGGGCACAGTTTTTCTGGAATATGGCATTATTTAAGCATTGGATATATGGATTCCAAAACGTCATAAATGTACCTTTAGGTGGCCCCGAAGGAACACTAAAAGAGTTCTATTTCCTCTCCTAATTCCTCCGACTTTCTTATCCTCAAAGTCGAATTCGTCTACGATCATCATGGACACACAAAAGTGAAATTGTTCCACTGTTCATTTCAAACAGACCGCACATGCCGATTAGTGACAGGCACTACGACAGGAAATCAACCCAAACGAACGAATACGGCGATGCATGAAACGCATTGTTATTCTATAGCCTCTCTCTGCCACAAAAAAAAAAATATCTCGTAGAACCTAAGAAACTATGCCGGTTTCTAACGGGAAGCAATGATAACATCGTATCTTCCCATTCAGCGATTTTTCGAGGTCGTCCAGAACGTGTTCTACGATATTCTTGAGACAAATATCTCCAACAATGAAGTAGCAATATTTCTTTGCAATATCCATCCCATGTAGTCCAGCGAAGCAACCCATTTCAGATTGGTTTCGCTATCGTCTTGGAATTCTTGGCATCTTGATAAACTAATAATCACAACTGCAAGCTCATCCAGGATAAATAAATGAAAAACAAGTTTTCTCGTTAAAGTTCGGCAAAAAATGAGACAAAAACTTAATGTTTTCTTGCTATTTTTTTGTCATAAATAATTGTACAAAATTCGGGTGATTCGTTTTTTGTCACATAGTATATTTTACTTAAACAATCTAAATCGCAAGTACAAATTCCACCATCACATATTGAATTCTAATTCATTTTTAAACAAAAATCTATTGTTCTTAGACAATATTCTAATAACAGTCACTAAGATAACGAAAAATTTTGCATTTATTTACAATAACCCTTAAAAAAATATCACCATAAAGATGATTTCCCACGATAGCCTTCTTTATCACCATAAAATAAAATCCAATATAAATGCATCGATATGAAGTTCCATCTTGTAAATATGTGTATACTGCAATGAATCTTATTTTCTTTTTTTTTATTTGAAATGAAAGCTTGGCGAATTATACAGGTAGCTTTCCTGGCATGCAAACCATAAAAACTCTATCCTTGCTTTTCTGTGTCGTAAGAGTGTTTGTCTTGTACATATTCTATGAATTTTAATTATTTATAAGTACAATGGCGAAAAAAGATCCTACAGGTCGTTGAGGAAATATTCACATCACGCCTGCAGGAATAATTAATCGTAAAAAATGCTTTTTCAAAAGAGCTTTTAGAAAATATTTCTTTCTAACAAGATAACGCTTCCTGCCACACAGCTCGAAAAGCTAAAAAGTGTATACACGAAAATGGCAAGTATTTGTGGCACTTTGCGTAAACTCAACGAAAAGGTCGCAAACACTCTTCAAAAATAGTATTTGAAGTCAAAATAAAAGAAGTGCGAAAAATTAGCGGCAATGACTAAATATATGCAGGCTTAAAGCTCGAGGATGTTATGTAGTCACAATTTTAAATATCTTTTAATAAAGTTTTAAGTTTTAACAATAAGGTGCTGCGTTTTATTGATCAAAGCTGTGAAACATGGTAAGCTGGAACAGAAAACACCGCCAAATGCCATAAAACAAAAGAAAAAACTTAGAACTTGACACCTTATTAGGAATATTGCACATAAGAAAAAATAACCGACATTTAATTCCATAAACAATTCACTCGCCTTGGCAGATGTATATTTCTCATACTTAATTTAATATTTTATTTTGCCGTCTCTTTTACATTTGTCTGGCTGTGAGTGGTTGGCAATTCTCTCAAAATGTCGGCTTTTTAACAAAAGAAAATATGTATTACACGCACATTATTACTTCTTTATCTGATGCGCAAAATAAATATGAAACAATCATTCTCTTCACGCAAGACTGGAACATAATAAAGGTAGACATTTATTTTTTCTTCTCCTCATGACTCATTTCGACAGACGTTACTCAAAATATTTTGTTTTGTACGTTTTCTTACGAAATATACTGAAGAATCTGGAAACATTTAATTAAAACCTTCCTTACCAACCCTGTGGTGTACTCCTACTGCGTGAACCGAAGATAATTCCTTCCCTGAGAAATTTAGGGAAAAACTTTTAAAATAAAAATTGCTGCGATACAAGTTTGGTTTATTAAACGTAGCAACCTATATATGACTCCCTATATATGTTTAGCATTGTTTTCGTGAATATTTTGTAATATTTCGGGATTTTCTGCGTTCCGTGTTGCTGAAAAGGTTTAGTGTGCGGCAGCTAAATTAATCTATCTCTAATCAATATGTACATAGTTATTGGACATTGGACACATCAGATATTTTTATAGCTGGGTTGTGCATAGAAGATCTTCAACCAATTGCCTTAAAAACTAATTGTGTCATCTCGAAAAAATTTAAATAAATGTTTAAATTAAAGGGAGGTATTGAATGCAATGTTATACATGATCTCCTGTTTCGTGCAACAGGGAATAGAAAAAAATATCTTAACCACATTAATTTCTTAAATTTCATAGACGCGAATTTAATTTACATTGCTCATATTGAAGAAAAAAGAGATGTAAAGACAATATTCTCGTCTACCATGAAAATGCCTATATTAGACTCATTCGAAGCATCATTCCGCTTATTTTAGTTAAAAATATTATACTTCAAATCTTGTACGTTTTGCAGACGATTTTCATACACTCCGTTTATCGTTATCCATAAAAGAAATTGGGCGGAAGTAATTACACAAACCATTGAGTAAAATGAAAAAGTAAGCAAGATACATCGCTTGCTTGCACTGCTTTCGGCCGAAAATTTAGCTGCGTAAACCAATGATCTAGTTTTGTAACCAAATGTGAGGAATTGGAAAGGATTGAATTGAAAAATAAATTAGTGGCTTTTAATAGAGCAATTCCAATGATTTCGTAAATTTTAACATTTTAAATTTTTTATTTATTTAAAAATGAATGTAATTATAGAAAGAAATGCACTATACGTATTTTTAAATCTAAATATAAAAGTAATGTTGCGAAAGGGGGAGTCACTTATATTAATGGAAACGAACATAAAAAGCAATCAATTAAATATATTGATCTGAACCTTCCACTGCTAAAGATACATACAATGCTAAATATATTCTATATCTGGAATACAGTTAAAATCCATTCTTTAATTAAAATGTTTCCAAAAACTTCACGAAGCCAATGTTTCAAATGAAAGTGTTAATATAGCAAACCTTTTGCGTCCATATACACGGAAACTAATTCAAGGGCAGTTTAAACGATAACGAGGTAGGTAACACAGGACGACAAATAGACTACGATTAAGCACACCGCAAAATAAGCTACCACCGACCCTCTAGACAAAGCTATCGCTGGGGCATGTAATGAACACTTAAGCAATCAATCTGTAGGTGTTACTGGACTACGATCTAATGCATAACAACCTGATAAATCGAAAACTTCTCCGCTCACTGTCATATGATGTATATAAACGAAACAAATAGCTACATTAGATATATTTAGTTGAGCTTATATACTCAAACAACGTGCGTACTTCAGAATCTATGCCAAACGCTTTGGTGTACATACTGCGGAAATACGGAATTAGTGTAGCGAATATAGAAAGTGGGACGAAACTAGCGACAACGAACAAAAACGAATAGGGAAATTGAAGAGCAATACAGTATTATGAAGCCAAAAGAAGCAGATGTTTGACAAGAACAGAGACGACAACAGACCTCAGAAATGTGAGACGTGGGAAAGTAAAGAAAGCAAATGATGATTCCAAGATGGTTTGCTGCGACGGATTCTTACATCCGCTGCCTACGTCCCGTACTAAATGAAAGAATATGCCTTCATCAGTCAGGCGGTATTTCCTTATAATTCTACAGCGACGGATTTCCCACATTAAATTGTTCAAATTACTTATCGCGAACCTATTGCAATTGCCGCAGTCCATCAATGAATCTCTTAATGCTAGATTGATCAGCTCCTAACTCCATCTGTAGTCGCTTATTGGCATTACGATCTTCTCCATTTACCATATACCAAGGTTAAGGAACATACGACACGTTATCGCTATAGGAGACTTGAATCGTCAGGTATAGCGCAACACACACGAAACCGGGCAAAATATTAAATTAGAAATCCTCAAAAATTAAGTAATGCTATAATTCCGCTGCGAGAATTAGACGCTTTTGAAATCATTTATATGAAAGAGATCAAAAATCGGTTACACCGCGAAAAGGAGCCCTCTTAGTCACTGCATATATGCATAGTAATGCAGCAACTTTTCTTCTAGTATCTAGTTTTTAGGATGCTCTAATTTAGGGTAAGCATTAAAAATTACGTACTTGTAAATAAATATATTTTAGAGCAGAGATTAGACGAGCTTTATTAGCACAAAATATCTTTGCCTACTTCGCTAATTTCCGAATTACTAAATATTTTGTGTGGAGCCTGAGTTCGCCGATAACTTTAATGGCTGACTGTTTATACGTTATGTACTCAATGTCTCACATTTAAGCAATTCAAAGCTTTAATAATCTGTAAAGGTATTTGATTTTGATAATTATTGTGCCTCAGTTTTTATGTCTCGACTGTTTAATCTACATTTCTTGAGGTGATGAACGAAGTCAGAATTAAATAGGCCATTTTCTAAATACATTGGAAAAAAAAAATTTTGCTAAAAACATAGAAGTGCAATAATAAATTTTTTGATTACAAATTTTCTGGTACTGCGTATATTTTTTTAACATTTTTCACATCAGAGGAGGTATACGCGTAGGAACAAACTATTCCAATATTGGGATCTTCAAAGGTATTTTTTATAATTTTGAATTTACAATATCATCTCTACATTACTTATATCTTTTTTATTGATCATCCTCTTCGCAATATAACATTTCACAAAGCCATACTCCGGAATATGCATATTAATCAAAAGATAAAAGAAACCGCAAGCCAACCGTATATTTTCTAATACACTTTGATGAAACCCTGCCGATATTGGCTTCCAAATACGAAAAATACGAACAATATTTGAAACTCGTAAAACTCGTAAAAATAGAGTATCTTGAATTAATATGCATGATTGCTGTCAATTGCCCCAAACAAGTCATTTTGAAATATAATAATTTGTAAAATCTGATTGCTTTGGTAGTAGATCAGTACGTACTTTACCTAATTGCTTAGGCGTCAATCTGTTTTACATTTTATTTAGAACTCTTGCTTACACACAAGGTTAGTGTAACTGATAATAGAGTAGCAGATCTTTTCATTTGGGTTTACTACATTGCTTCTGCAGATATACTCGAAGATAGATAATTTTAGCAATACTCAAATCACTTTAAAGCAAAACTAAATTTTGAATTTAAAATTGAAATTTTAAAAATTACCGCATGCTAAGCTCAAACCTTCCAAATACTTCCTTCGTAAAGAATTAAATATAAAAGGCAAGTAACACTCCATATTCACTTTTTCCTTTAGAAAATGTGAGGGCAACGCAGGCAACTAAAAATTAATTTTCGTTATTCAAAAGCAGACGCTACGTATCATCTGTAGTATGAGAGCGAAAGGTTGTGGCAGAGGAATATTTAAGTTGGAAAAGTTTTCTAACTACAACCGCACTGTACGTTTACGAATGCATCAAGTTTACATGAAAACACAATCATATATTCGACTACAGGGACGCTTGGAGCCAGACGCAGACAAACATTTATTTACCCACGGCATAAAGCTTCCTTATATTAGGGAGGGCCTTATTATTCCTGTATCAAGTTCTTTAATAGATTACCACGTGAAGTAAGAAGAAGCAATTGTACTGTTTACGACACGCATTGGAGCAATCTACTACTACCGCCATATTAATGTGATTACAAACACTTATTAAGAAGTAATAAAAAAAATTTAGATAAATCACACACAAACAGGTCGCTTCGGGGATCGACTTCCGATGTTTAAATAATTGATCAGCTTGCAAGCGTATTATACTTCCCGGTGTTTAGTGCATGGCGTAAACTTCTATGACAATTTCCTGGAATATCCGGCCAATTAATTATTAAACTTTATATGCTCTATGCATATTAGTACTTAGATCCACAATGTACAATCTATAAAAAATTAAGGCAAATTGTAGATGCCGATAAAAGCAACATAGCTGGAAATTAATTATTAACGCTACGTGTTCCAATGCTTTTCGTATCAGAAAATAAATGCACTGGGGATTATAAGCTTACTACTTATACATATTCTACCTTCAAGTGCTAATAAAAATACGCGATTGCCATCCCTGAAAACTATTTGATGTAGTTCTTCTAGCCTCGTTAATCGTAAAATTTCATAACGTACGTAGTTCGTTATGAAATTTTACGATTAAGACATGTTTAACATGCTTATTCGAAATTAAATTGATTAAATAATTCCAATTAAGAGAAGATTCCTTATAGCAACTGGTACAAGTACAAGATAGCAGCAGTGGTAGTTTCGTGAACAAAATAATGGAAGAATTAAGCAAGGGGACCTCTTCTTCACACTATTATTCAATGTAATTCTCGAAAAAAAATAACTAGACGTACATCGTAAGTACTTTTATTCACTGATGGCTTTTCATCAGATCATATCCTACGCAAGTGACGTAATAATGTGGAACAATAGCTAAAAATCAAAAGGAATTGACGGCACTGTCGAGAAAAATAAATAATAGAAGTGGCACATCAGATAGCGCTATAAGTAAAAAGGCGAAAGCAATAAGATTAAGTGACTCGCGATAAGGCGAAACTTTGAAATGGAGATACAGCAGGAAAAATTGAATTTGAAGAAGTAGATGAATTCCTGTACCTTGAAATAAGATTAGCGAAGAAAAGCAAACGGATAGGTTAGAGTAAGAAATCACCTCAAACGTTTAACAAGAAGCAAAAAAAATGAGAATTTACAAGACGATATTGACACCAACGTCAACAATTGTTACGACGCGTACGTGTTCAAAATATTAACAAGATGCGAAAGGAGAATAATAGTAGTAGGAAAGCAAATGAGGATTGGTACATACAAAGAACAACAATGTTTAAAAAATAACTGGGAGAATAAAAGAATTTTAACCGAGATCCTCCTGACCTATTTAACTCAAATTGATATTTTTAAGCGTGACTTCAAAATAAATGCCGTTAAAAAAACTGTCAGCAAAATTTCAAATAAAAAGCAGAAAGGCGTTTTAAACCTCGTTAACATGAAATGCGTCATCTGAATCGCCCAGCATTTTTTATGTAAAAACAATATGTAAACCGAATTCAAACATAGTCGATTTCAATATCTACCCGACACTCAGCACTCGACAATGAAAAATGTGCAAAACTGAGTACGCCTTGTAGTGTAGCCTATGCTATAATATGTACGATTCCTAATAAAAGAAATTCTTGGTCATATCACTGAGCTACTTGTTCAGCACTTGCTTTGAAATGTGACATCCTTTATTTAATCTTAAGATTAATGAATGTTTTTGCTCGGCTCACATTGGCCCGACGTTAAATTAAAATACCTGAACCGAGAGAAAATATTGTTTGTCTGGAAAAAAACTACAGATTAACATTAACCAGAAAATGGGCGCGTGAGACCTTAATAAGGATCGGGTATGAAACTGCCAGCTAGATCCGAAAGCGACAAAATGTAGTCCATAGAATATTATTACCGCCTCTTATAATTTCAACTGAACACTGTATTTAAGTATGCGAGCAGAAGGAACCATTTAAGTTTGCAATTTACTCTTGGAAGTTTGGTTACAGAAGTATTACAAAAGAATCAGCACGCCATAGAAATTACTGTGCTCTGCGTAAAGAGAAATAATAATTTAAACAAATACTTTGTCACTGCCTAGTTTCGCACAACTTACAGTTTTTGTCAACTGTTTAGAAAAACCATCCTACTAAAAGAGCTAACCACTGAGATGAAGAAAGTGCTCTATTGAAAATAATTAGCGTCAGCTAAGAAAATTATAACGAAGCTAATTGTAGGAACATTTGTCGAAAAGAGTTCATCCAAATGGAGCAAGAAAGGAATGTTTGGTAGTTTGCTGTTCGACAACTATAAATGGGTATGAGACTGCTAGATCTTATAAAAATAAATCAGGAAACGGACATCCCAAAATAACAATAGGCAAAACAGAACAACAACCAAAGTAGAAGATTTCCGGTGCAACAGTTAAAAGACGTCTAAGTAATGCGGTTGGAAGATAAAATAAGAAATTACTTTATTAGAGTATAATGGACGCGGATATTTCAGATTTTGTACTTCGTATCCATTATTCTGTTATTGTGACATTAACTGTGAGGCAACAGCGATAAAGGGTAGAGATAAAAAATACTCTTGGAACCACGCTGATGACGCCGGGTAGGGTAGGGACATGTCCGCGGCTAGTGTATTTTTTTCTCTCCTTTTATTGCGTCTACTGTGAATTATTCCATCAATAATCCATGTTTACAAGTATTAATACCAGCACCTCCGCCAAATTTAAAATTTACTTCATTTCATTTAAATATTGAAACCAACAAATATATACGCAGAAAAATTGTTTTTCTACTAAATAATGAATTTGCATTTCATATACCTCTATTAAAAAATAAAATATTTTGTTAAATAGAACCACCAGCCCCGACCCTTCTGCTAAATTTGATTAAAAACATACGAATGTATTTGAAAAGAGGAAAAATATGAGAGATAAAATATCAAAAATAGTGCTTCCTATTCTCTATCGAAAATGAATCACTAGTAAAAACGCATATTTTATGACGAACTTTGCACCAACAGGTATAATTACTCTATCACGGTTAAACAAAATGTTTTTTTCATTATCTAAATATTTGAACCTGAGCGTGTAACAATATATAATGCTAGCGAAAATTTATATTTTAAATGTCATCCCTTGTCGTTGTTATCTAAATTGTTTCTAACCCCTTTAAAATGTAATAGTATTCTTAGCTTCATTCATCACTGACAGGCCATCACCATCAATTAAAATTCAAAGCCAGATTACTAACATCTGACAGACATCAGAACTTTTAAACATTTCATTTATTATAATTATTCAGTATTTATTATCCGTAAATATTTCTTGCTGGAGGCGTTCAAATATTTTTAAAGCTGAATAATCTTATCGCAATCAATCTATAAAATTAAATTAGTTCAGTCAGGGTACACCTCGTGACGAATATAAAATAGGATCTGATGAAAATATAACTCGAGTTGTTGATCTCAATGTTCTGCGTATATTCCCCCGTAACATTTTTCCATTATTGAACTTTATCATGTTTAGTTCCGTAAAACATGCAGTAAACATGCATCCATTACCTCACACACGCCTTTATTTACTAACAATTTGTCTTATCGCCTAATATAAGGCTGCAGAAATGTCAGGGCTGAAAGACGTGTTGTTGTGCATTGAAAATAGACGTACAAGTTATGTACATCTTCGCAATGGTAGACCGCTCACATGGTTCTATATTTGAAAATTTACTGTTTCTTTTTTCCCTTTTTCAATTTACAATTGGAGATTATGTATTACCGTAAGCTAATGCTTGATTTATAATGTTTTAGATAAGGATGGATCCCTTGAAAAAATGATATAAATGTATTTTATTTTATACTTTAAACCATATTTAACTGGTATAAGGCAGCGTATTACCTTTCAAAACAAACTATGAATAACGAACTTATATAACTACATCTCAAAGAAAAATCTCTCATTTTAGACCGTGGTAAAATTCTCCTTAAGAAATTATGCCGTCACCACCTATAGCATTTACATTGTAATGAAGGAAAGAAATTTGCACGTGGCAGAGTTTAATTGGCCAAGTACATGAATATTTTAATACAGCTTTTAGAGATAATTGCTTTAATCTTAGATTTTAGTAAAGTTGCTTGCTTTATTTCCGTTTTAACTATACTTACTTACAACTTACTTTATCTACTGATAAAACTAACATGCTAGAATAAAAGAGTAAATGGATGTTGTTACAAATATGCTGAAATTTCTGTCATTAGAGGTGGAGGCATTTTCTGGGGCTTTTTCTAAACCTTGATCAAATTAAAATATTCACATAAACTTAAACAAGAAAATATTTATATAAAAAGGTCTGCAATCAACAATATTTTAAATGGTAGTAACAAACAATTTAAATCCTGTCAGTAATAATAGCTAACGAGCCGCACGTTTTCGCTAGTTATCAAGCAAGACACCCCAGTCCACACCGCCAATAGCAACACAATTAAGACAACGAACTCAAATCCAAAGAATCGGATAATGGATCCGGATCCAAAAACCGAATAGGTGGGTGTACCGGATAGATTATTTATGTCTATATAATTTGAATGAAAATTACAAAATCTAAGGAATATATATTTTTGCCGAAATCTGTTTGTTTTTCACAAAAGTTATTATGTAATTAAGGTTATATGTCACTCATTTAAAATTAAGTAGATTAAACAGTCGATTGTACAATTTTAAGAACCAAACACTCGCATATGTGCATGTTAACAATTTTATGCTAATTGTTTTTGTTGTTACTTTCAATGAAATACTTTATAAGTACAAAAAAGAAGCAGTAAAATATTATCGCTTGCGAGTGTATTCTTTGTGAAAACGAAATTTGAATGTTTATTGGTTTTTCATCGTTGTGAGCTAAAATTTGTAACTTTTTAACCGCCTATTGGATAGGCTGGCACACGGCTTTTAAAGAATTAAACAAAGTGATTAAATTGCTCTTGTTGAAAGATTTTTTGCAGTCAATCAAAGAAAAATGCACTTAGTATTTGTTATCACAGTATTTTTGTTTTCTGGAAACAATACAAAGTTTGTTTTGCTTCGGTTTAATAGAGGTTTTTTTAATTGTGGTGACGCCCCTACAGGATATATAAGCTTTCAAGCTTGTCATTACAGTAAATGTAAATAATTGGTATAAAAATATTCCGTTGCTTTGTGTCCGTAAAATGCGAAAGTTTTACATGATTAGTATACTTTATTATAGTTGGAATTTTTTTTTACTTTGCAAAGCTTTACGAAAGCTCGCGTTTTCCTCATTATAACCTAACTGGTCTGCTTTAGTCGTTCTTACAGAATTATTAAAATTAATTTTTCCATAAACTGTTTTGTCTTCGATTTAAAATTTATATCTCCTTCCTTTTAATTAATTTTATTTTTAATATGCACACATTGAAAAGTTTTATTCAATTATTGAAATTTTAAAATTCATAAATATACATTTGCTTGAACGTATGGAATCGTTTTCTTTTTTTCAATAATTTTATTAAATTGATTTTTTACTTCATTCTATAATTCTTAAGCAGTATATTATTCAATTTAGAATACATTTTAACAATTTGAAGACTTTTCTGTGTTTTATAACTATAAGTATTTAATTTCAATTTTTCTGTTATATTTTTTTTTTTATTTAAACGAGATGCCAAGGGAAAAATGTCACCTTATGCACTACATTACCTTGTTCATAAATTAATTTAAAATTTATTAATGAGCTTATATTTTCATTTAGTTATAATCCGTATATTACTTTACTGATTTAGATATATAAAAAAATATCTTAGAGCTATTAATTGAATTTTTTACATTTTTATATCATCTAATATTTTGTATTAAACGGCTTTGAAATGATGTGACGAGGGCTTTTGCTCGGAACCCTTAGCCTTTCCAATAAAGAGTTTGTGAGATTGAATGTTTTATTGGTGATATCATAACTGCTACAAAAAGCTACTACAAAAAAGCGATGGTAATGCTGAAAAAGTATGATAATTTTAAAATATTAATTGACTTCATTTGAAAATACGAATATTTCAATCATCACCATTTTCAAGACTAAAGTTTCTAAGTAATAAAATAAATTTAAAATTAAAAAAAAAATTACTTTTTTTTGTCACAAGTTTCAACAAGCGACACAAGATACACAAGACACTGATTACTGGTATATCGTAGTGATCACCCTTACAACCACAGTAACATCCTACTATCACAGATTATTTACTTGCCATTTGAGAATAGAGTTGAGACATTCAAATTTAATTATTTATGTATTTGCAACGGCTATTGCCTTCGAAATTTAACGGTAAACTGAATATTGAGATTTCTCTAATCATTATAGGTAAAATTATTAAATGAGTTGAGAAATGTGCATTGCAAACATTTCGCAAAATTCTAAATTCCAAAACATGTGTTTGCAAAAATCATTTTCAAAGAAATGAACGATAATAAGAGATCCTCCAGAAAATTTTTAAAGCAATTAGAAAATTTGCGTGTAAGTAGTTCATACATTGTAATTAATTAATTAATTAATTCGTTTAAATTTATAAAGGGAAAAAAAACGTTAAGCATATTCCTTCGCCAAATCACAAAAATCACTGGGATGAAATTAAAGGCAAGATCTTGCGGAAAATTTGTGAATGGATGCTATTCAAAAAGTAGCAATTATAATTTATAAAATATTCTTTCAAACAAATAACAAAAGTAATAAAAAGAATAAATGCCGCGCGTTCGATTTCATCTAAACGAATCTATTAAACATTACAGAGACTCTACAAAAACAGACACATATCCACGTCCAGAGTACTCACCTGTTGAAAATGTTTTGTCTGATGTGTTGATACTGGCTGACGTTAACAACGTTGGCTTATATAGTGGCTGTAAGCGCACGCCGGCGCCCCAACGGTTTCTGGTTTGTATATATCTAAAGCTTCCACTACCGCGCTATGAAAAACAAGTGCTTTGCCACTCACCCTTCAGATAAATTACATTAATTAACGTTATCATTTCGGTTCAACGACAAGACAATGTGAAATTCTTAACACTCGCCGCGTTTCTTACGTTTTGAGCCGCGCTCTTTCCTAATTGTATTTGCCTAGTTATTACGTATGAATCGCCGTAATTAAATCGTTGAATGAAATTTTCGGTTCCAGCCGAAAATCACTTTATCTATTTAACCTCTGTTATTACATTTTACTGTGTATTTTGTAACAACGAACAGCTCTTCGCTTTGTATTATCTTGCGTACGTTAATTTCACACAAAATTATATTAAAAAACTACTTTTAAGTAACAGATTCTTCTCTTTTGGGCAGCTGTTCTTAATGAGAAAATGTTTGTTCTTAAAGTCTAAGGAAGTTTGTAGAAACAGCGAAAGCTTTCATTCAATGCACCGAAACAAATACAGAAGACGCAAATTAACGAAAGTAATTGGCCGCCATTGCAAGTTTTTTGTAAGAATTGGTTGAAACATGAAACATAAAAAAAATTAATTTAATAAAATATAAATTTAATAAAACATTTGGCAAAAAAATGTATAAACAGAAAAATTTGTTTATTGTATCTTATATAATGTTATGAGACTCTTGTTTTTAATAAAATAGGGTTTATTTTGTAATAAGCATAAAGTGACTCGAACATGGGATCTACTTATTTTCCTTACTTAAGCCGATATTCAGTTCACGTGTTATATGCTTCGGTACGTTTATGAGGCCTGAGTATATAATATTTAATTAAATAGCTTCTCCCCTAATAGCCTTTTAAAACACTATTTTTTGTAAAGAAGAAAATTAAAAGAAGAAGAAAGCGTTTTTCCACCCTAAAAATTATCCAAGAATCTGAAAATTTTACTTGAGTATTTTGAGTATTTTTATTACATCTGAAAAGTCCTTTAAAGGACAACTAAACTAAAATTTACATCATTCATCGCTGTAAATTTGAAACGTTATTATAAAGTTACCATAATAAAATTTCTACCACTTTTTGGGGTGTACTGTGACAAAATATTCGGTCTTTATTTGGACAGCGAGGATACTTATCTTACAGCGAATACAGACTGCTTGCTTTCGTTACATTTTCAACTTCAAAGGAATTTCTCACATTCTAAAATACCTTGATTGGAGCATGTCTATGCATACAGCATATTATTTATTATTAAGTTAGAATTTTCTGTCATTGCAAAATTACACCTTCGAAACTCGGCCAATTCACTTTAACCACAAGATATATAATTGTGTGCGGGTTTGGATAGAGTCATGGGAAGTGAAGTCAGTGAAACAAGCTGTTCCTGTTCATAATAAATTCGTTTGAAATCAAAGGAATTATCTGAACCTGTAGAATTTTATGGATGCTATGAGCGCAAAACATCATAGGGATATTCGATAGCACACAAACATGTTTATTCAATTTGCCCTATGCTAGTTAAGTAAAACTTAAAATCGCGGTGTAAATTAATGAAATGCAATGTACATACTTCACTGAAATTTTTTTATCAAAATAGCTAGTCTGCTGATGGAAAAAAAAAAAGCTCCGGTGAGGATCGAAATGAAAATATACTTTAATGTAGGTTTTTCTGAATTGCAATCGGTCATTTGTTTGATATTAAAATGTTTTAAACAATTAAACAATTCCACAGAAATACCAAGAAATCTATGCAGAGTTTTGACTTGTAATTATTCATGGTCAGATGAAAATTTAGACCATTCCCTTTCATGTAAATGGGATCGTACCTAACTACCTACCTACATTCTATTACTAATTCGTGGAACTTAGCAAACATTATGCAGCAAATTTCTTATTTATAAGTACGCCACATACCTTACACCGAACTTGGCCAGTTTAAAGCCCTTAATTTACTCTTTGTTCTTCCAATCACTAAATAATCTAAAATTTAATTTGTTTTAACATCAATTATTAGCCCATTTAACTTATTAAAAAATGAATTTTTTGTCGCAGCGAACAAGGTAAAATTCTTAGATTAGATTGTCTCCCGGACAACACTGCGAAGCATAAAATCGCATGATACTTGATTAAAAACGAATTATAAACTTCAATAAAGGTTACTGAAAAGTTCTCGCTTAACTCCTTAAGTGTCTTCAACTTCGTGAAAATCTATATCGTATCATTTAAGTTTTAATGGAATGTCAATAATTATTGTAAGGTGACGGGGATTATTTAGCGCCTAGTGGATATTATATTTCAAACATTGTTGCGAAGCGCAATACGCCTGTAGCTTTCAACAGTCCGCACCATTTTTACATAAAACGTATTATTATCGTTAGTACGCTAAATTTGCCATTTAAATTAAGTAGAGAATTCAGATATTCGAAGGTTTAATTAAAGGATTCCTTTAATAACATAGTAAGATGGCCAACTACTGTGTGGGCAAATGGTTTGCGTATAAGAAAGCGCTTCAAATCCTTCGGTTTCTTTACGCTTACGAAACATTCGCACAATTTAACGGACATTTAAGTATTAGACTTGAAAGAAGAATAAAATAATATAAGATGATATGAAATAAAAAGTGAGAAGCAGAAATAATCTTAAGTTGTTTCGGGAGCAATAATTTCAACCACACCGAGAAATATCCTGATAGATCAAAATTTACTCGAGCCATTATCAATCGACTATAAAAAAAACTGTAGAGATTTTGGTTCGTTCACGAAAACGCCAAAATGAACCAATGGTCTTCAGAAAACTCGCACGTGGTAAGAGAAAGAAGTTGAGAAACAACAACATTTTAACAATTTACAACAATTTAAATAGGATGCGTTATTTTGTAATATTTCATACCGTTTGCCGAGAAAATGAAGAAGTGCGGAACCTATGGTATCAAATGGACAGGACTCCCCCTCATTACACGTGGCGTATCAACTATTCTTACTAAAATGTTTATGTAATATAATAATATTAGCCAAAATTCGAATAACCCATTAATTGTAGCAAGTAAATAGATGATAGATCGATACTTACTTCTAGGGTTGCAATAAACAATTTACGATGAGGCACTTCTAACCATTTATTTTTTAATTTTCTGAATAAGGTCTGATCTTTGAAAAGGGTGAGTCACATTAATTGCACGATAGAAATTTCTAGTACCTATAGATGACACATTCCTTTAATATTTCACATTGCACGTATGTACCATCAACGCCCAAACGGTTGCAATAAAAGGTTTTATTTTGTATCTACGGGCGATAGAGGCTTTCTTGAAGACAACTTAATTTAACGATACATTGGAAGACTAAAACTGTTTTCCTACGTTAATTTAATGGTTATAAAGGTTACAAAGGTTGTATAGAAAATTTTTCTAATAAAAATTGTTTTTTTTTTTCACTGGGTATACATTAGGAAATATTTTGTTTTTATTTCTTTAAAACGAAGTTTTGCTTTTTAAATTTAATTTTTAGAACTTAAAGCAAACTTATTCTTAAGAAAATATAAAATTTAAATCTTACCACAAATGTAAGCCCGCAAACATTACTATAAAATTTATAGTAAGAAATACACAGCTCTATACACCTATTTGTACATAGCAAACGTAACAAATATAAAATATAAAAATTGCAAAAATGTGAACCTGGACGATACTGCAAATGTGCTAAAAGATACATGCTATGCCGTCTAGAAAGCCGCGACTAAGCCAACTCTTGACCAGCTTCTAGTCTGCTAGTCCCACGACAGCATATAGCGCTATAGTATCTGCACACGTAAGTCACTTCGACAAGCTTACTATGATGTATTAGAACAATAACTAAAGATGTTTCACGTATATTGATGGATGATCACTCACGGCGTGAATATGTTGCTGGCTAACTTGGAAATTAGTGATATTAGTGAAGCTGAGAGGCAAGTTGTCTTGTAATGGAGAGCCACGCTGATGATGGCGGGCGGGCAGAATCATATCTCACATTACTTTTTCCGTATTACATTAGCATTATCTTTGGTTAACTCAAAGATATTATAAAAACTTAAAGGGAAACTCACATTATGTACAACTCTAATTTTTGTTTTCGAAGAAACGTAGCGCTAAACACTAGCTAATTTAAAAACAAAAAGTAAATTCGTTTACCTTTAATTTCAAAATCAGCCTACATGTAAATTGGTAGCAGCCATGACATATTTTGAAGATTTGTGAGATTTGCGACATATTTTATACACATTGTTTTCGCTCGCTCTGTTAATTACTAAAACGCTCAAATGCTTTATCTTAATTGGATATCTCATTTTCAGGAAATTCAAGACGTAAACTTCCACCTACCTCCTAGAACACCAATATTCTAATTATGTGTTCTTTCTCTTATTCTGAACGTAGACTTACACTCTGCATATATTAAAACTTCTCACGAATGTTTAAGCAAATAAACATGTTGTTATGCGCTAAAACTAAAGAGAATTAAATACAATAATAAGCATGTAGAGAAAATATAAACAAACTCTCATTAATTTATTAGAACACGTCAGATAGCAAAACAGTTGTTCTAGGTAATCGACCAAGTATAATAATAATAATTTTATATTAATGAGAATAATTGCGATAACCAGTGTCTAATTATAATCTAGACAACTTCTATGTTTGTTCTTTAAATTCCGGCTCCTCCGCCAAAATTTTATTGCTATTTTAATGCATCTAGATCTTTTTATTTTCTTTTTACATCTTTAGCCTAATGTTTTTTATGACTTGAAATATGATATAAACAAAATATGTTGAATTTAAATTAACATCGATGACTCGATGTGAGTTCATATTAATAATAACGAAGGTATGAAATAGAGAATGTGAGAATTTGGTCCAGATAGTCCAAAACAAGATTGTGCAAAAGCAAAGTTAAAGCAAGCATCTGTTGTAAGTTATCCCTGAACTAGATATGTAAAATAAAGTTACCATTCGTTACCGAATAATCCTTACTTACACCGAGATTCGAGAATTTTTGATAAATTAATCTTTGCTTATTATCTCTACAGAATACAAACTTCTATGTCTTCGTGTTAACGTTATAAAAATTATTTTTCCAAAAAAGTACAACGGATAGGTTGGTAGGCACTTGTAAGGCAAGTTATCACAAATTCCAAAATAAGATGTTCAATAAAAATAAAAATTTGTTTTGGCAGTGCCGAATTTAATTTTAAAACTATTTACCACAAAGTCTCGTTCCTCGCTGAAGACGCTGCATACAAAATTAAAAATACATTAAATGTATGTATTTTGTACATAACACTTACGTATTGTTTTTTATGCTTACAACATGGCACAACAACCAACATATAAACGCAAAACGTATTGTATTTGTTACAAGCATAGTCAAATACCACAAAAAGGTTAAGGGTTGTATATACATCAATATTTCAACTTGAATTACTGCCTATTAATCACATATAATATATTAAAATACAGCGTTTTCCCATGATTTCATGAATATTAGAGTACGTTAGGGAAATTTATTGCATGGCTGACATATAAAAACAAACGCCGTATTCCTTATCTGGGAACGGTTGAACAAATATCATTATAACAGACGGGATAAAGTTGATTCACAAATTATACACGTCTCGCAATAATTGTCAACTTCCAGATAAAACACATTTACATATTAACTATTTGCACACCTCTTACAATATCCCTTTATATATTTATTATCGCAAAACAGGATATTATTTCACAACTCACATATTCCAAATCACAGATCCCATAACAATTTTACAAAATTACAGTTGCAAATAAATGTACCCCTGCATATACGGAATGTTTAGAATGTAGAACAGACGACAGTAAAATGTTAATAACGGAGATGGAAATCTAAGATTAATTTCCGAACATCTGTAAGACACATACAGGTAAGCCGACATTTATTTTTTGTTTCAAGTGTTCACCTTAAACATAAAATTAAACTCAAGTATACAGGGCGTTCAATTTCTTAATAATTCTAGTATGTCACCAAATAATTTTAATGCATCTTTCTTGTGAAGCAAATCTACTGATGATATGGTACAACTCAGTACCTAATCTTTGAATATAGGGACTTTCCCCTTCTTTTGTTTAGGTTTCTTTTACATTTTAATTTATTTTGACTTCAAATTTGATATTTAGGTTTGACAATTTTATTAGTGATGATAACTTAATCTATTCTAAAACTACATTTACTAAATTTTTATATACTACTTAAACTATTTATCAACGTCCACTATCCTTGGTATGGTTGTTTTACATAATTTTGGTAAATGGCATTATACAGGATGTCTCTATATAAGTTTACCTTTAAAGAATTGTGTTGGGTATCTTTTTGAATGGTTTCCTTTGATCTTAATTTCTACCTCTCCATGGAATGGCGTAGCGGGTGACAAATTGCAATCGGAGCTACGGCAGCTCCTTTCTGCGTAGCCGCATGATTGTCCCAGGCTTTCCTTTCCGCTTCAACTGGCCTAAAAAGATATTTATTGCTGGTGATGGTGGTTCCGTCTCAATATATTCTCTTATTTATGTTCTCCATCGCTAATGATTTAATTCTCTTCCTCTTCTTCTTCAGAACCTAGTAATGAGAACCCTTTTCTGTTGTAAATGATGATTATTCACCATCATATGGCATCTTATGGCAATACAAGAAATTGTAAAACTCGACTATTATCAATTTCCATTGTAATTTAATGTTTGAAAAATTATCTCAACATCTCCAAGAACTCACTTAGATACTGAACTGCGACCGTGAAAATCTTTATTCAAACATCTAAAGAATTAACTGACAACATAAAAAAAAAATAATATTTTTGACTGATACAGTGACAGTGAGAAAATTCAATAAAACCGGCATTCTTCTTTAATGGGATTTCAAAGAACGAATTTACGCTAAACATTTTATCCATGTAGGGTCAAATTGGCAAAGGATTCTTTTTTTTCATTTAGCATTCTGTTTAACAGCATCGACGAAAGTGTTAAATTTCTCGCTAAAATTAAACATTCCGAACTCAACAGGTACTTGCAAAACTTATTCACCTACATCAGTGCATCGCAAAGTAGTTCAACGAATAGAACGCAAAATAAAGAGTATTTTTACCATACCTGAATACGTGAAAACTCGATTCCAGTTAAAAATTCAATTCATCCGTCCAATCCACATAGAAGTGCGCTCCATTTATGTCGCTCACGCGATTCGATAATTTTAATTCAAACCTTCTAACATTGTTTTATTTTCCATCTGTCGTTCTAAAAAGCCTTTCGTCGTGAAAATTTAAATTGAATTATTTCGGCATAAAATTTCCTGCGTGTCACTCCACGTTTTGCACTTTCTTCAGAAATACATTTGAAGTTTCACCCCTACGTGTAACCAGACACATCGAGGATAATTTAAATTAACATTTAAATATCTTGAAGTTACTCCACAGTCTTGTTAATGGAAGATTACCGTTCTGGAATACAATTTCCAACCTTCCGTGTACGAAATCGTTTAATTGCTAAACAAATTGACGGCATATGAACCTACAATAACTACTAAACACTAGTTTATGTTTAAAAAAAATAAAGTTATTAAGGTACTTCTGGTTTCTGGTGTTTGCCGTCGTCTATCCGGTCCTAGTGTTGAAGCACGTGGAACTACGATGCTTAACTTCAGAATTACATACAACATAAAAATGATGAATTCATGGAATAAGGAAGATCGCGAGCGGAGAAGAAAAAGCGAAGTTGTCGCTAGGACGAAGAGCATAGATCGCGGTGGCGACGCATTCATGGGATGGTTTCGAACGCCAGGTCGTTGTAGCATAAACTAAGGTAACGCCGTAATCGTTTCGGGGGTCCTATTCTGAAGCGGTTGCAGCCGCTCCAGGTAGCCTTTGGTCGCTGTCATCCACGCCATACCTAACGCAGGTTCTATATATGATGGTTTTGGTCTCCACGTCTATAGCACTAACTCGATCTAGTAGAGCCATGAAGAAGTTTCTGGGTTTGGGCATTTCTCTCTGAAGTACCCAATGTGGGGACCCCCCGTCGAATAACAGCCCCTTCACGCCAACAGCAGCCTCCACGACACGCTTTTTCTGCATCTTATCGCGACTCGGTCAGCTCAACGAGATTCCGGTTGAACCCTATATTAGCCATCCTACAGATCAACCTCCTATACTACACTCTATCAAAGCGTGTCCACCTTTGTGTGAGTGGACGATCCTTTCTTTCTCTTTTCAACGATCTTAGACCATATGTTTTGCAGCATTTCCCTCCGAATATTTTTTGTTTGAGAACTTCTTCTTTAAATTGTTCAGAAAATGAATTATCTTCCGTCCACGCATTAGGCAGACACACTATATATGGTAGCATTAATTATTTATTAATAATTGCGATTTACTAGTACTGTTGCCAAATATTTGTATTTCTTTTATGTAATGTTAAAATAATGCTAGTATAATCGCTACTTTTAGCACTTTTCACTTGCGTACATTCAGGTACAGCATCAAGCTACGCTCTTCCGATGTCGAATGCGACGTTTCATCGACTTATATTGCTCACTAAACGCGTATATAGTAATTACATTTTGCATAAGATAATGTTTCCCTAAAGTTCCCCGAAGTCCGAAAAAAAAAGGAACTGAAGCCAGATTATAGCGTACCAATATTAATCAATCCTCAAGTCTTAGCGTAGATAATATCCATAGACAAAAAAGATGTCCATTTGATATTAATACATAAGGTTTGATTTCAATCGAATAATCTTTTTACCGAGGGATGTCCTCCAGAGACTACCAAAATAAAATCGATACGAAAGCCAGTTATAATAAAGTTCGTTCCAGTGAGAAGATATGTGGATGTAAATGGGCGACGTGGTAAATTTCATGTTTCAGATGCTAAAAACCAATGCCATTGGTCCAATTAATAGAACAACTGTCTAACTATAGAATGAAGATATGGGTGAGTAGTCAACATCAGGGTTATTACTATTTATTGTAACAGTTTAATTTTTTTTTGTTTAATGCGCTTGCATAATTATAAACTACGTTTGAACACCTTTGTTTTATAAAATAACACCTCGAGTTAAAAATAAGGTTAACGAGGCGTCGTAATTGGGTCACACCATTTATTAGTAAGTTGTCAGGATCTTCTTCAATCTCGTCATTTACGCAGGTAAAACAATTCTTCTGTTATAGTTATCTTCCGACCCTTTTTTATGAGACATAAAACGTTTTGATTGGTCCGCGAAAATATATGTTAACTAACTCGTTTGTTAGCTAGTCTGCAGAATTTAGTGGCCGTAAATAAAAGGATACAAAATGAATATCGTCAGAATTCCTTTCGTCACATATATAAATAAAAAATGCTTTGATAATTTTAAATGTGTTAATGTAATTCTAACAACTGTGGTCCTATGGGTAATTATTATACATGAAAAGAAGGAAAGATTTAATATAAAAACGATTATTATATATTTTTTGACTTTTTCCAGCACGTTATAAGGAAATAGGAGAGTTTGGATGGAAACATTTCTAACTATTGTAATGATAATATTGGAATGTTAGTGGTGATAATCTTTTTCTTAAACATCCCGACAATTTAGGGGTAGCAGCTGAAGAATCTAACTGCTAACAACAAATCGTTAATGAGTTCAAGAAAGAAAAAATTAACCGAAATGAAAATTTCACTTTCAAATATTTTTTTCGTCGAGGTCAGCATGCGGCATAAGGCGTAGCATGTTTTTTTCAAATATCGCCAAAGAGTCAACCAAGCGGACTTAAATCGGAGCACCATCGTACTGCAACTGTATTTGTTGCCTTTGGTTCGAAGGAATGTCGTCTGAAAAGTCGCCCGTTGTGTTTTGTAACACAGGTAACAGCGTTTGTATGAACCGGATCTTGTCAGTAAAAGGAATGTTGGTAGCAAAATTAGGGTCTTTGCGGTAAAAAAAACAAGAGTGCTTGAGGAACAGATGGATTTAAGGTCCCGCTTCCGGTATCATTGGGTTTTCCAAGTGAACCGGTATCACACAATCTTACAAAATATTAGAAAAACAAGATGAACGGAACGAGCGTCAAGATAAGGACTTTACGCTTCTTTGACGTTCCCATTAACACCTATGTACATGACTCTACATGAAATGTCGGCTAATTGAATGTTGGAACAAACAGGTATAGCAAGAATTCGTCAAATTGTGCAACATCCACTACATATCAACTACAAACTGTATGTTTGAGAAAACCCATGTCAATAAAATGCAAGTTTTTGCGAATAAAAGAAAAGATGAGTGAAAAAAATGCACAAATTCTACATAAAGGAATAATCCTCCTTAACTCCGAAATCATCCATTTGCAGACCCGTATTCTTTAAAACTTTTCTGCTCATTTGGGGCCATACTGTCCTCCTTTATAGTCCTAGTTACAGTGAACCAGAAGATGATCATTACAGACCGATATAAATTGGCAAAAGTTCAAATAAAAACAAACTATTTGTAACCACTGCAAATTATTACGAATTATAAATATAGATGTATCTGGGGAGAATTACTTGACAAATACGCTACTTCATTACTATAATAAACTTCTTGAATCCAAAGCAGGATCAACCAATTAAAATCGTCGTATTATTGATAACAACAGATTAAAATAGAAATCAGTGTTTGGGGGCAATTAAGCTTTTAACAGCGAAATTACAGCTTCGAAGTTATCTGCATACTATCCGTTTATTTATTCTGCGTCGTCAAAACAGAAATCGCTACCTGCCTTTGTGCACATAATAAATACACCGATGCGCGCTGAGCCAGAACAAACACTATTTATTGAATTTGTTTTTTCAACGATTACAACAACAATACAATTCCGGACAGATATAGCGTCGATTAGGATTTTTGCGTCAAACACGCACCATATTGACGGTATTAATATTAGTTTACAGTTGAATGGCACGATAATCTAGTGTGTATAGCGATAATATTACATGTTAAAATACATCAATGAGAAAAGAACGCTGCAAGCTCGCGGGAAACAAAACATCGTAATAATTATTGGACAGTTTAACAGCTTTAAAGCTTGATCTTCCACGCATTTTACGTTCACCTCCTTTGTATGATCCTATAAGTAATTCGTCCTTTTTGCCTATCTATCTTCAACATAATATTTAATAAGTATGAATAAAGGACAATCTCTGATAGTAATTCAAGACACAGAACCATTCTTCATTAGGCGTAATCGACGACATTTCCTGAGTGTTGGGGCTCAGGAAATTAAGAGATTTAGTATACAGCAAATACAAGAGCCTCTGCGCAATTTTCTTAACAAAATAGAGGGCGATACCATCTGGTCCTGGTCATTTCCCACAATCGAGCGTTGATAAGTAGGATTCAGTTTCGGAGCAAGTAGAAAGTTCTCCAGTAAGACATTCATTGCAACCATTGACATTACATCAGCGTCGCCAGAATTCAGATGACTGAAAGTAATCGGCGAATAGACCTACTGTACCTTGCGAACTTCTACCAACTTAACCTGTGGAATGTCCCCTTTATTTGTCTTTCCTTTCCAATTATCCAATTATATTGTACCGTTTAATAAATTAAAAACTAATACACTGTCGCCTAATTGTATATGAATTGGAAGCTAATATCCTTCTCCATAAAGAACTTAAATAATCTGGGAAAGTTAAGAGGATCCTGACAACGTTTCTAATTCAAGAGGCTTGTATAGCATGGATGAACTGTTCACATATTTGCATACGTATATCAAGTTGTATGTCTAAGCCTTTGGTTTATTATTAGGTGGTGCTGCGTATTGTATGATATGCATGCAACCTTCATAACCGCGGTTCCAATTAACGTTCCCCGTTATCCTTAACAGTAAGTATAGAATATTACACCTTCGTTTATAAATTTCATCACATTTTCACATGTTTCGCCATTTGTATTTTCTATAGCCCAAATATATCAAATGTGAAGGAATTAGTATTCATTCAAATTAAAAGAATGGGACAATAAAAACGGGAATTCTTCATTCTAATGAGTAAGTTTTCTCGAGAGCAGAAGTGAATGTAAAATTCCTTCTCAAGATAGATGGTACGTGCGTCGCTTTCTAATTTATAATTTGTCCTGTAATGATAAAGAACATGTTTCGTATATCCATATTATAGCTGATAATTCAACGTTTTCATTTAAAACGCTGCGTACTAAATCATCTAGGGCGCTCTGCTTATGTTACCTACGAAGAGAAAACTGTGACGCAGCAGGACGTCTCCTCTCGAGGGGCTACATTTTTTCGATAAAATATTAAACGGAAAATAACAAGGGTCCAAGTAATAAATTAGTTTCTTCTTTCTGCGTGATGTAGAGATGCGCGCTGAAAAATACTTCATAGTTATTTAAATGTGTGTGCGAAGAAATAAACTTAAATTAATGTAAAAGAGAAATAAAATCCAATCTTTAAAACTCCAATATTGAATGTACCACGTTACCGACAAAAATATCTGCATATCGTTCATTTGCATTCAGACAAATGTGCTGAAGCGACGATTTTAGTAACACGTTAGTTCTTGCAGGTAACAGTCGAAACGATTGAACGCTATGCGAAGACGTGCGGGGAATAAACAGTAACGTAGTGGTAACATATATCAAAAGAAATCTAGCTCGCTTTCCCGAACAATCACCTCTTCGTGATTGGTGGAGGTGCCGGGTAGCAATGCCATTAATTGCATTGATATGAATTATTGTATTTTACTTGCATTTCTGATTATATAGAGAAGAGTCTGCCTTACATACCTACCATGTATACATAATATAACGTAT
The DNA here is from genome assembly GCA_902654985.2 of Oryctes borbonicus. Lineage (NCBI taxonomy): Eukaryota > Metazoa > Arthropoda > Insecta > Coleoptera > Scarabaeidae > Oryctes > Oryctes borbonicus. The sequence goes on from LR736868.1 coordinate 5,874,333, forward strand.
ATATAATATAAATAACAGTGATACATGTTTAGAGAAACATATAAGACTAAACACGAACACTAGACAATAAAATACAAATGCATCGTTTTCTAGCTTTACTTGTCTGGGGAATTCCTCCAATTCTCGCAGAAATTGATGAATTTGAAAGTAAGTTTCAGGCTTTATTGGATAATATTAAATTTTATACTTAGAGAACTTCCGCATAATTAAAATGAAAAAAACATGCTATATATAATGTTAAGGACTTAACATTTTATTTTTTGTTTTATTTTATTTCATAAATGTAACCATTTTTATTTATTTGAAAGTAATATTTTGTTTGCGTCTATTTTATCATAAATTGAATGTTTCTTTTGTATATATTTATATATTCCATATTTATCATCATTTAAACTTTAACGTGTACGCATTCAATGTAAAAACACGTATAATTTCTTATAAAATTCGCAAATATTTAAAATTCGTCAATGTTCTAATTAAAAATATCTTTAATATTCATTTATTATATCTGTTTGATGAAGCTCCTGCTAATTCATGTATTAGATCGAGTGCTAGGTAGGAATGTCCGCCAGTTATCGCCGGTAACGTACACTTACGTACAATTTATCGAAACTTCGCGCGGAAGTGAGTCGCGCAGCGCTCAGGCCCGCACTATCGTTGGTTTCTGATTTTTTCCGCTTATACATGGGGACAGCAGCTCGGAGCAAGATACCAGAGGTGGTGTATCAAATAAGTACACGAAATAACGCGAGCGTCTGGGTAGCCGTGAGTTGTACAGCATCTTTTTGCGGTAGTGATCGGTTATTTGCTGCTGTCGCCCAACCAGACGCTCGTGCTCCGGTAGGGTTTTGTGGTGGCCCTGGCGTTAGACATTGAACGTTCCGATACATTTGAATGCGTCCACAAAGAAGGAACCGAATTATGAAATCTATATAGTATGCTATTTATGTATTGGAATTTATATAAAGGGAATTATTTAATAAATATATTTTGTATATCTACGTGCTGTGTTTAATTAGAGATCAACTGATTAAGCGAGTAAACACATAAGAATTACATATAAGGAATTGGTCCTTTCGCCTCACAAGAAAGATACACCGAAGCAGACGACTAACGGCATTGTTCTTCAAACTAGGAGAACGTAACATATAACATTGGAAATACAGGAGAATTTCTACATTTCTATAAATATTTCTATAAATTTCTATAAATATTGTATAAATTTATATAAATATTATTTTAAAGCATACTTTATGCAACATTTTTAAATATTTAAGAGCATCTTTATTGTCACGTTTTGTATGCAAAAATAAGTCATTCTGTACACCTACACCTACTCACTATACAGCAAATTCCGTATTTATTAAAGCATTGACATGTAGCTTGGAAACTTACCGAGGCATACATATTTCCAACGAAATACCATCATAGTATCTGGACGCTAAAATCTATCCCATCGCACGAACAGCGCTATAAACGTAGGCAACGGAATAGAGAAACGACAACATTTTCAACTTCGTAGTATAGAAGTTAGCATAGCGCAAAATATGACAACCTTATTTCCATAGAACTTGCTAATTATAACTAATGTCCTGGGTGCCGCAAATCGACGTGATGCATTTGCATCAGTAGCAGCGCACCTATGGATACGTATTTACATTGCAGTGTTACACATGCATGTGTGTGCTTGTTAGAACAGGTTGCTATGTGCTTATTAAATAATGAATTTTCACATTTGAAATTTTAAATGTGAATATGCAATATGCAAAAGTATTTCAAATGGGTTTGAGAGATGGAAAAATTGCAACAGAATTACATTTGGTGATTGTTTTTGTCGAAACATCCAAGAAAAGTATGCGGAAAAATTATTCTATAACAATATAAAGGTTTTAAAAACTTAAATGAATTTTAAAGCTTATATAGAGCGTGCATACTTAGTGCGTAGGTAGAAGATAATCGCTTTCTTAAGCATTCGATGCAAGTTCTGCATAGCGAAGTACAAGTGAACAGGGGTATCGGTGGCAAAGCTAAGGAGATAATGATGGTAGCACATCCGCGATTTAAAAAATGTACAAAACTTGGCTGAGAGCAATCACCAATAGTGTCGTGATTAGATTAAATCTTGTTGATAATGTTTTTACAACCAAAGTGTATGAAACGAGAAAGTCTAAAAATCAATAAATGGATAATTAAATTGTATTTAACAAGTGGATTTCTTCGTACGTAATTATTAGGGCGCGATCTGATGGCTGTCCCTATTGCCTCGGGAGGACAAAAATTTTTATGACCACTGTTGGAACAGAGAATAACAACGGCGTCCCTTTGCTCAAACTTGCTTCGTATCAAAAACCCACCAACTGAGGCCGTTTAAATCTAACCATACCTTTAAGTATAAAATCACAGAATTGTTAAAATATCTTATCCGGATTTCCACAGGAAGAATCTGAAGCTGCTGATTCTTCCTGTGATGGCCATTTAAAAAATAACTTCCATCCATATTACTTAATCAATAGCATTTTTTCCATTCCTCCAATCATACAACTTTCACGCCACACTAACTTCAACACAATCTCTCCACCACATAATAACATCAATAGTAACGTAGTGGCAGATCAGCAACACGTGGAAGTTAGCACTACGGAGTCGTCATACAACGAACGACGCGATTAAGCGGAATGGAACGGTTATGAATCAGCAAAGCGGAACGGTTAAGGATCACAAAGTGGAACAGAAATGGGATATATAACGAGGAACAAGAGACAACAACACCAGTCTTTAGAAATCTTCTGAAGAAGCTGACAGCATGATCAGCGAAACGTCAAGTAAAATATTAACTACGACATCACCCGAAAGACATTTCTACTATGGATTACGGTCGTGAAAGCCTACACTCAACGTAGTGGTTTATAACAAATTGCGATATATACAAAAATAACAATATTAGAATAGTTTTCTCTAAACGAAAAGATAAGATGCGCCAGCAAGATAGATCTGATGTCGTGTGTATTGTTACTTGCGCTGATTGCGAAGGTTGTTATTTACAAAAACGTAGGTTATCAGAGTACGGCCCTGTGCATTCATTGCAATAATATTGGTCATACCTTTGATTTTTACAGTGTTCAAGTTGTAGATGTTGAACATAATTTATTTAAAGGAGATTTCATTGAAATTTGCAAATTGTAAAACTAAAGAATTCCATTAATTACAGGAACGACGCAGACAATTTAAGTAACGCGTATGCAAGTATAGTAATACCCAAATATTACTATTCTGCCGCTACTTTCATATTTATTCGTCCTATATATCAAATAAATCAATGAGATTTTTTATACTTGATTTTTTATACTTGTATCTTTTCCTCTCTGCAGTCTCATTTCGCACGCTCTAGGCCGCTGTATTTTTTAAATTATAAATTTTCATCACATGATGAAAATTTAAAAAAAAAATTGGCGATTTAAATAAAACTTACCAGTTTTAATTAAGTCGATTACGTTTCTTACTGTTTCTTTAATTAGTAGATTTCATATGCTGTAAGTGGATCGTTTTACATTCTAATCTTATTGTTCTTACCTAACTCACAACGTTAACGAATAACGTTGTAAATAGCCCTGATTAAAGTCACATATACGACAGAAAATTCAGCTTATTAATAAAGAATTAAAATCTAGCCGCTTGTCTCTCCTCGCGGTAATTAAGGATCAAAAGAAGTTTTCCGTTTTACGCTAAGCTTAACATAAACTAAATTAGCTACGTCAACACCTTTTCAATCCTTGTTACGAATCTACAAACGCCTTACGTTCGAACATTTCTAAAATTCCACCTTACGCCCCGACGCGACCACTGGCAGGCCCCAAGTTATATTCTTTGTATTAATCAAATTAAACCAGACATGAAGTAATTTGGTATTTTAATTATATGGCAAAGTTTTAATGAAAAAACAGCAAGATTACCGCTTGATGAGAAAATTAAAGTTAAGATTAGTGCTTAACAATATTTCATCCTGTTCAGCTTGTTCTTGAATTATCTACTTTTAATGTAGTTTCCATGTTAATAAAGGCATTTGTACGAAAGTAAAAATGAAGATTGCATGAAGAAATATTAAATGCAGTATTAACTTTTGTACATTTTACTACCTACATACAGTGTCCGTAGAAAAATCTGCGGCAGATGGAAACTTTTCTTATTACTTTAGTTTGAAAATAACTGCGTTTGTAGTTTATCTGTGCACCGTTAGACTCCAAACAATGTTCTAAAATATTATTTTATATATATTTACAGCATCACTCATGATACTATTGTGAAAAAAATCCACCAAAATATAATATAATAAGGATTTAAGTAGTTTCCCAAGAAGGAAAAAAATCCAAAATCAATTATTTTACAATATTTGTAAATATGAAACTAAACGTGTTCCGGGTTTGAACCGTGTCATGTCGTTAGTTAAAATACAACTCGACGTTTCGCCCACAATCGTATGGGGCTTCTTCAGGAGAGTGATGGCAACAGTTAACACAGTAACTCAACGTGTGAACCACGCCAACGTCGAGTTTTATTTTAACCGACGACATGACACGGTTCAAACCCGGAACACGTTTAGTTTCAACTGACTCTGGCCGTGGAAGCCTACGTTTTTATTTGTAAATATATTAGGTACTTAATAAAACACTGTTTTACTGGAAACCTATTTACCTTTATTTAGTTTAATACTTCTAGAAATAGTCAATAAAATAAAGTAATCGAGTTAAAGTAAAAAATTGATAAATTTGTGGATATGCTTTATATTACTTTCTTTAAAGTACAATTCACTCCACAAGGTCATCGAGAAGGAACCCCAAAGCATCGAAGGTTCCCACAATTCCCATTCTGATTGTTCTGTGCTTTTACACTCATTACTGCGGTACCAACCCCATCTTCCTTGCCACCTTAGCCAGTGGCATCATCCGCCTAAATTTAGGCAACTTAATCGACACTAATATTCATCGCGTATTAAAAATAAGATAATATTAAATTCCTCTTAAAATTAGAAAATTAGAAGATATATGTTTGTTCTTCCAATATGATGGGTAATTCTTTCCATATTCTATAATCCGTTGTTAATTTTGTTTTATATTTTTAATAGGTTGGATAAAGCATCAAACCTAGGTTAAAATCGTCATTGTTTTTTCTAGGATATCGTAAGGGAGCCGAAGAACCCACTGAGAATGATAGTGAACCGTCACCCAGCAAAACGAGAAGACGAGGTAACATGGATTTCGAAAATGCGTGTCAGATGTTCGTAAGTACCTTTTTACGTATGGCAGATGTATCCGTACTACATCAACAAACCTTTTATGTACGCAGATTGACAATTCAGCCAATGTTTTGAAAACAATCAAGAATTTATACTATGAGCGACAAATGTGTGATGTTAATCTAATTGTTGGGAACAAGGAACATCCAGCTCATCGGCTAATTTTATGTGCTTGCAGCGATGTTTTTCAGGTTCTCGCTTCATCGTTGTTTATTTAAAGATGATATAACGATACATACACTTATATTTTTAGGCAATGTTAATGAATCCAGAATGGAACGAATGCCACAAAAGTAACATTACTCTTCAAGAATTACCTCATTGTGAACGAGTTTTTCCCAACTTCTTGGAGTACTTTTATACAGGAAAAATTATTATAAACCAGACAAATGTTTTAGCCATTTTATCTCTAGCAGACAAATATATTGTCAAGGTAAGTTTTATTAATTTATTTGTTACGTTTGTTCAAACCCGCAGTTCTAAACAATTGTAGAACCAGTGTGCAATGAATTCTCCCAAATTTATATCTTCGTGAAATCTTGCTTTTCATAATTCTGAAAGCACTCTTCATTCATAATTAAGATGCTTACAAATTCATTCGAACGCCCTTAAACAGGCTGATTTAATTTCGACACTTATCTTGGGGATCTCCCCTAATTATTTGAGATAGAGGATAGATTTAAATATGGCAAAATTTTGTGTTTGCCGCGAACTCGAAGAGAAAATGGACCTATGGCAACTTAGAAGAATGAAAAAACCCATTTCCTTCTTTTACCTGTAACACCTATTCTGCACGAGCAGTCATCACCTGCAAAAAATCTATACTCTTGTTATACCATAATTTGCTTGTTGGCCGAAAGAAATGAATTTTCAGCTATTGCCCCGTTCTCCGACGAGGCTTCGTTTTCAAGAGAAGTTATCTCTAAGGAAATCAGCGTTAAGCAATTTTGATCTACGCCAAAGATAACCAAAAATAACTATCTTTGTTCTCTTCACCATTCCTCAAACGTTTAAAAAATATTTTTCGGCACTACACAAAAGTGACCGTAAAGATAGGAACCAAAATAATTACCAAATAATTTTTTTTCCAATTCATAAAGAGAAATAAATGAGGCGACCCATCTATTTTTACAATATAGATAAATTGAAAATAATAACAATTTCAAAAATTCATCTGGCCATAGACATAGCAACTAAACGAATTCACCTATTTTTTGTAGAAATTATCCTTAAAATTTAATATTTCATCCGATATCTTACTGTTATGCCAAATATTCTCTAAAAAGATATGCTTTTAAAGTTGCTATCATTTCGGCCAGTACAATATCCCGAATAGATTATTTTTTATAGGATGCATTAGAATGTTATAAATGTATTAATACATTTTCAGAGTTTAACACGATTATGCTTAGAATACATGGCAACTCATATTCCACAAGCCGCAGCTCACAGCGTGTTATATTCCTGGCTTCAATATACCACATCTTGTGGTCATGAAGTATCACATCACTGTTGCAATTATATAAAATGGAATTTGTGCGCTGTAGCGAACACCCCGGAATTTAGCGAGTTCGACGTAGAATTTTTGGTGAACATGCTTCAACAGAGTGATGTCATCGTCTACAATGAAATGGTACTTTATAATTTTATGGTTCGCTGGTTAGACTTGCAGAAAATTAATCTGCAACAATCGGGTCTCTCCAAAGTGGAGGTAGAAAAACATATGGATCATTTAGTAGAAATAGTGATGTCGCATATTAGGTTTCCCATGATGACACCTAGAGAATTGGCAGAACTCTTACTATCGCCTTTAATAAAGAAGTACAAGGAATTCTTCGTTGAGCGCATGGCTATTGGGATGGCTTTTCATTCCGGTCAGAAGGAACGTGTAGAAGAAATATGCGTCACAGATGACGGAAAACTCCTCTTCTCTCCAAGGTTATATGTTTCAGATAGTTTTAGCTCGATACTATCAATAGATAATTTCAAGTCTCTCCCATGTTACCACACGTGTACGTTTGTTTTCTCATCACACGTATCGGTGACCGAATGCGAGACGGATAGAATAAACGAATGGGTCGTTGACTTATACCCAAAAGGAGTATGGTTTAAAAAATGTTTTTTAATTTTATGGCAAGGCCCGATAGAAGTACCCGAGGAAGTCTTGCCTACAGTAAGACTATCATTGTCATGTCGCGAAGTACCATCATATGACATTAAAGTTAAAATTGGAATTTTGCTTTACGCCAAGCAAGGAGGTATCGAATATGTAGTCAAAGTGATAGAAAAGGTACATTATTTCAACGCACACAATCGTATTTGCAATATGGATAATATAATTCCCTTCGAAGAATTAAATCCAACTGCCATGCAAGCTGGTGATTTTGAAACAAAGTATCTTATTGGATCTAAAAATGATCAGTTAAAGATTAATATCGTAATTACTCCTTTATCGCCACAATGACATTTACTAAAGCTAATATTAAGAGGTTAAGGTTTCTACATTTTGTATATTCTTGTACATAGTTTATGATATAATAAATCTAAATATTTTAATTTAACAATATTTCTATTTGTGACTGGTGCTTCGGTTTTCTGGTGATTCTCATGACTGCTGCGGGTTGCCAAAATGTGGTTTCTTTCTTCTCCACGTACTTACACTGGTGTCAAAACATGACATGCATGTTTTAATTCAAGTATTCTCTGGACTGGAAGTTGAACACATCTGCCAACATTTCGCCCACAATTACACGAAGCTTGCTATACTGGTGCATTTGGCTTCGCATGCTACTTGGGAACTGATCTGCGCAAGATGTTAAAAAAATAACACGGCTTTTAAAGAAAGATAATTTTATTTAGAATTGTAGTATATGTATATATAAATATAGTAACAATGTATATCACCTTATATATAAGTACAACAGTGTATTAAAAATTGAGCACTTCCGTCAAAAAACGACGTCTTAGTATATACTCGATTGAAAAAGTATGTCGAAATATTTTGGTGTATAAAAAATAAGTAATATAAGGACAAGCTCAAAAGCATCACAATAGTCTTCGTTTACCTTAATACTTAATCTAATGGAATGTCTATCAAAAGTATATGCAATACTTTCACAAACGAAAAAAAAATATAAGCTTAGAATAAGTATTTGAGCCTAAAGGAATAAATAAGTACATAAATTTAAGTATTTCTAATATAAACCAATTCACAATGCACAAATTAATATTATCCGATAAATGATAATGAAATAACAAACATTCCGACTCAATTATTGCTGGTTAAGAGGCACCGATTGACAAAGATGGAGGGAAGACCTTCATCGATGTGAAATCTTTAATAATTGCGACGAACTTATCCGCTAGTGGCTTAGGCACTTCGTATTGAAAACCTAAATTCCTCAATTTGCTTCCGTTCAAATTTAGGCTTTTATTAAGTAGCAATTCAGGATCCATATGTGGCGTTAGAGGCGTATTCTGAATGCCATCTTTTCTACAAGCTTCCGCCCAAGGTTCCAAATGTTTATCGTTGGCTTCATCTGCGGCTACATTTAAATCTACAACGGTTGATACTAGGTTTCCATAATAATCGACTTTTATATTAAAAATATCTGCGATTATATCCGAAATTGTTCCTTGTGTTGAAGAATTTTCATCCACAACATTATAAATCTGTAACATATAAAGTAGTGGAATAAAACAAAACATATTTTCAATAAGATATCAAAATCTTAGATATGAGCCGGCGCAGGCATGTCACAAAAACCTACTATTTCGAATTTCAGAATAATAGAAAAGATTATCCGGGTCTTTCCTTACTGCCCGTACCTATCAGAGAAGCATCGCTCTAACCTGGCATAAAGCAAGCGAATTTAATAAAATTTGGAATAAAGTTATATAAAAAAAGGAATGAAAAAGGGGCAACTGGTGTGTTCACATAGACGTTTGAATAAAATTCAAATTTCAATATTTCAAAAAAATCAATATTTCATTGAATATAATCGTGTGTTTGTAAGCTAGACAAAACTAAAATAAGGTAAGTAAATGTATAAATAGTATTTTATCTACAATTGTTTAATGATCCTCACATTTCTAGTTTCTTTCCAAAATTTTAACCAATTGTTACAAATTTGGTGACAATCGTAAGTGCAATAAATATGGAAGTTGATACATCTCTGCATTTTGTAACAAATATGCCACAACAAGCTAAATCAGGAAATAAAAGATTTAAAATTTGAACCATATTAGTGAAACGTAGTAATTACCTAAGGTTACTCTCCCTCGATAGCTCAGGTGAAACTGTAATTTTCACCTGAGCTATCGAGGGAGACGGTACTTACTTACATGGGTTTCCGGAATTATGCATAACTCCAGTAAGCTTCCTGATTTTTTTTTTTTACATATTTCTTATAGCATCCAAAATATTTCTATTGGATTAAAAAATTACTATTATTTACGTTTCATTTAAAACTGAATTTATAAGTTATTTTCTAATGGCTTTTGTAATTTGTTTGATAATAATAGTTGTAAACATTTATTAGGGACTTAAATGAAAGACAGGATAGAGATGACTTACCTCTCCAACTGTATCTTGACGATTGCACACATACCAGATAGCTCTACAAACATCATCTACGTAGACCGTGTTTAATGGTAGATTTGCATTCCAAAGGAGCTTCATTGTTTCTCCCAACTGCTTATATACTGCACCGATTATTAAACGTGTAGTCATACCCGCTTTATCACCAAGTCCATAAATTAAAGCTGGTCTAATAATCGTATAATTTAGATTTTCTATTTTTGCTAATTCTTTCTCTACCTAAAAATATATTATAGATATTATTTTATTAATAATACCAAAAAAATAAACTATACCTCAAGTTTCCATTTTCCAACAAATGACCATGGGTTAACAGGTCCATTTTCCACATGCGGGGTTTTCTCACTTGAAGCGATTTGGCCGGAGGATAGTTCGACGTAATGCATTACTTTTAAAGCAGCTGCTTCTTTAGCGCAATTTATACTTAATTTAAAAATACCCTCTTTGTATACTGGATCTGTTTGACCCATTTTGGTCTCGCCTGCACAGTTGATGACAAAATCCCAGTTAGCCCCGTCTGTGGCAAAAGCTAAGTTGCAAGAATCTAAAACATGTTTTGTAAAATCGACAAAGCCATACTTGCATCTGCAATCATCACCTGGATTAATTAGGTTGGCGCTTTTAAATTCCACCAAAGGGCTATCAAATATTTCTTTATGATAGGCATCTAACCAAGCTACTTGAGGTGGCACTTTATCGACAACGCGGACAAGACTCACAAGCTTATTTGATACCAAATTCGCAACGAGATTTCTTCCGACGAACCCACATCCTGTAAGATAACAGTACAATAGCCATATTATACAACAAAGAAATTATAAATAACTAAAAGGGTTATGCAAGAGGTTAAGATTCAAAGTTGTTTTCGAACATTTAAATACATATTTAAGAATGTTCGGCACTCACCTCCCAAAACTAATACTTTAGGTAGAGCCATTTCTGATAAACCCAACGGCAGGAATTATTGTCGTTTCTTATCTCTAGCGTCTAAAATTTCACACTGAACTCGAACGATGACACAACGTGCAATAACCAATCCACCAAACTGTAAGCAACGCCGAACGCCGGTCGGTTTGAAATATTTTAAATGATAGCCGGCTATAGCTACCGACTTAGGACTTTGGCGATTTAACTATTATGCTTTAAAATTGTTATAATTAAAATATGCGCCGAAATATCCTAAAGAGAATAACTAAAAGGTAAAATAAAATTATTTATCTTGGCTAAACTTAGTTTAACGTGCTTAGGCAACCAACATTACACCGCCGAATAGATGTAGTATACACTAGATGTACAATAATGCTACATATCTGGTCCCCAAATTTCCAGTTACTTAAAGTTCTTTGGAAATTCCGGATCCGTGACATGACTTACAGAGAATGAAGGAGAAAATGCCCAACATTAGTTTTTTTTTTATCTAAATTTATGAGATACTGAAATAAAACAAAAATTAAATATCATCTAGATTTTTTTTGAATTTTTTGGTCAATTCTGAGGGAGGCAAAAAAATAATATATTTGTTGGGAATAATTTTTTTAAATTAATCCCTATAGCCGCACCTATAAAAAATTACTAATAATCATCTATTGATTATATATATCTGTAGTATATAATGATAGCAAGGGCTGTGACCGGTCACCGGTTGATGATGAGGACCATTCGTGTTCTCGAAACGGCCGTCCCGGATTAATTATTATATTACTATATAATAAATTAAACTTGTGTGGTGCGGAGGGTGCCGATACTTATGTGTTGTTTATATCTGTAGTATGTCCATCGATTCAACGGTTAAATTTCTGATGATTTAAAAGAATTATCGAAGACCTTCCACTACCTGGTGCCGCAGGTATATCGAGAAATTAAGTAAATAAGATAATGGGCAGTATATAGAGAAAATTGATTTCCTTAAGACCTACACACGTGTATCATTTTTACATATGTACATGCACGTGTGAGAACGATTGATCTGATATGAATAGTGCTGCACATATTGACGTTGAAAATTCTATTTCAAAAGAATGCCCAAAATTAACGGAACGGTATTTAAACCCAATAGGAAAACACGAAGTATACAACGTAGATTTTTAGTCGATTTGTTTACGCTGCTTTGCAAATGCAAGGCCATAAGTAACATGAATACAGCAGACTTTATTACTTTTATGAACAATTTGTTTGATTCGTTAAACGGATTCCGGTCTTCTCGGCGCCGTTAAAAATATCACTGATTGCTCGTTCTCCATATTTTTGAATTCCTTAAAATTCAAAAAAAATGATGAATTTATCCCTGTTCCTCCGTCTAATTTACGAAATATAAAAACATTTAAAAAAACCTCAGTATTCACTCTTTGCTGACGAGGACCTTAAACCAGGGCTATAAAACATTAAATTTAAACTCTACTAATTGTGAAAATAATACCGCTTATTTCCTTATTTTCTTTTGTATACATTTTATCCGGCCCGTCTGTTTCACATTTTGATGACTCACTTCCTTCTTTCTCCATTGCATCTCCACTTAATTTTCAAGCACATGTACCAGAAACCGCAAATTATCACAATTGTGCGCTTATATAGCCGGTTTTATAATCCGCAAACGTTAATGTTCTTTACGTACATATAAAGAAAATTTTATTTTTTTTATTTTATATTTATTTTTATAGCATTTAATCTTCGTTATTTTGTTGTTTTTTGTTTAATAGACATTGGGTAAGTGAACGAAGAATTATATCAGAATTACATTCTTTATTTTTAACCGTTGGTGAAGTCATTAAAAGACCTCAATTACCAATTTAATTTTCCAGAATTCTCTTTATGGTGATATGTTTTCATTACTGCAAAAAGACAAGTTAACGAAATTGAAACCACCCCAAAGGAAATAGATGCAACATAGAATACCACCGAATAGGAATTCCGGGGATGTTTTGTCATAGGGAATCAGAAGCACATGAAGGTTACGCGCGTTCAGCGTCGCCGTCTCCAAGCAGGGTTACTACCCTTACGATTTAGCAAACCGACGTCACATAATTTGGTAGCGTCGCGGCGCTAATGCGATATTTTATTAGAGCTCCATAAACACGCAGAGATGCTTGATGGCTTTTATTATGGGGGTGGCCAACCCCTTTGGCAAATACCGCGCCAACATAAACTCCACCTATTTATTGATTCACGAGGATAGGCTTATGTACATACGTACATGCTGGTGCAATTCGAATTAAAAGAGAAAAGCTCAATTTATTACATCGGCAGATTTTATTGCTAATATATCTTAAATAGTAATTTAAAAGTTCTAAAATAAATTACATTACGCAAATCATCTCAATAAAAAGTAAGAAAATAAATTTTCTTAATTCAAGTCATATCATATAACTATTATCCAAAACCATCTTAAAGTGGTTTAAAAACAAACCAAAAAAAACCATGGTTATGTTGATTATCCATTTATGATAGACATTCAATATGTTTTGTACATTTATCATATGCTGTGTGGTTTAAGCAAACAGAACAAATTAATTTTGTAACTCGGGGATTATAGCAAAATCACCGAACTAGAGCGAGTTTTGCTTTTCTTTGAGAAGGACACGTAATAATATTATGCAGTTTTCTGTATGGTTATCAAACAAACGCATGTTTTGGTCCTCATTTCCTAACATTTTAAGTGAAAAGAAGTCAAACTAATCAAAGTAGCACATTTTTGTTAGTCATATCTCAAAGAAAATCAATCTGCTTCGTTTTCGGTGAGCCACGCAGCATTTGTCATAATATATCAAAGTACGCGCTAATAAAGTTTAACTGGAATGCAAATGCCTCAGTTTTTATTACAATATGCATAGTACCATTCAAGCGAAAGTTATTCTGAATGCCAGCAAACCAATATCAACTATCAGTCTAGATATACTACAAAGGAAATTTTTTACTCGTAAAATTTGACCTTTTAGCTTTTGCTTTCCCGTTTACATCGTATTTTGACTAAAACCATTTATTTCAATAAGAATTAAAATTTAATTAAATTAAAATTAAAATTAAAAAAATGAATTGTTTTCTGAATATACTACATTATGTCATATGTTTATCACATCGTAAAAGACTTATATCAAACTTTTTACTTTTATTATAGCTACTGTTTAAGCAGAAAACATAATACAATTATGCAAATAAACTTTTAAATCACAATATTGAATTTTTGGTTTCATTCTTTAGAAGAAAAATGAAAAAGCTCGCAATAAAGTTTAAACACGTCCTTGCACGAACTTCCAAAGCTTTAGCTAACTTACAACTATCTCTTTTCAAAAATAGCGAGAAGCAAAGTATCTTGGCGATACAAAATAATAACTTTGATTTCACTATAGTCTCTTTCTTAATTCAAAGAAGTACCCGTTCCACCAAAAAATTGTTGTTATTCATAGCATTTGTCAAGAAATTTAAACATTATTATTACAAAGATAACACACCACAACAGTTATATGTTATAGAAGCAAAGCGAGAACTAGAATACTTAGTGAATTAAAAAGTACACGCCAACAGCAACTCTTATAAGAAGATGGTTTCTTTATCTATTTTCTTTTTCTTTATATACCCAATCATGAAGCTGTTTTCCAACTGTAAAATGCACTCTCGAATTAATAAACAAACCATAAACGTTGTATACAATTTAGGTAGGAAGTATTATTCAATTTCTTTCCTAAAAAAGAAGTGTAAGTTACTTGGTCTTTTCATCATTTCAACTAATTTATATTTTCATTCTTATCCTTTCTACAATCACAGTTTTATTACGTCTTCATTAAATTTTTTAACTTGAGCTGATAAATCAGCTCTTATATTTCAAAAAATAAAAAATCTAAATAGAAAAAAGTGAATAGGTTAATCACTTTCAAAAGTCCTATTTGTATGTTCCCCTAAAGAAATCACAGCAATATCAACGGTACATTTTGAACTATTTATAGAGGTTTCCTGCATAATGTCTTTCTCCTTATGAGTATTCAAAGGCACTAATATGCATAAGACAGCTCCTAAAAGTAATACAACGGAAACTATAATAATAACAGTGCCGGTGTCTTCTCCTAATAACATACTGAAGACCATATTACTTGCAATGGCGCCAATTCTTCCGGTAGTTACTGTAATGCACATCGCCATCGCGCCTATAGATGTGGGAAACAGTTCAACGACGATACTTCCGATTACCATATTTCCGGTAGCCATCGAGGATTGGAAGATGGAACTGACGATTAAAATGCCGAGCGACGAGGATATCCAATAAATTGAGAGCGAACTAATTCCTCCGAATATCATGGTCAATAAGGCAAGATTTTTCACGCTGATTTTTCCAATTAGCCAACCACCGAGAGTGTTTACCACTAACGCCGATGCCGCTACTATCAATGTATTTTGGAATATATTCAAATCGAAAGCTACCGGACAAAGCGTCGTAGAATTAGAGTTCTCCGTAAATGTTAATTCTTTCAACGTAACTGAGATGTTGGGATTCAATTGATAGTGTTTCTCGAATCTGATGAAAAATTCAGGTAACCATAATCCCATGCCGAAATAACTGCAACAAAAGGAATGCGATAATACATACGGCTCAATACCTGAAATACATTGCTATTGACTAAAATTACAGTAGCGAAAAAAAATGTATGAAAACGAATGAAATTTTATATTTATTTTCAGCTTTTCCAATTTTTTGCTTCACCTAATCGACTTTTCTTTTTCTTTTTAACCGTTTTTATTCAAATATTTAAAATCCTTTTTTTCTTTTTGGGTCTCGCTAGTTGTATTGTTTAAATAAGTATTCTTTTACGTTTCGGAATTTGTCTATTCCTTTTTCAAAATTTTCTTTTCTCACTTTTACTAATTATATCTCAGATTGTTTGCTGTAATTATTCTCAATATTAAAATTTTGGTTTCATTAAATTTGAATTTATGATTGTGATCTAACGCATGTTTCACTAAAGCAGTAGCCCCAAAATTTTATGTGCCGCACAGCAATGGTTTTAGAAGGGCTTCATGGAACGACTCTTTGCAAAATCGTCCATAACGTGAGGGTCACCCAATACAACTTTACCCTTTAGTCCAGCAGTCGGCAACCTTTTTTACCTTGCAATCCATAAAATACTGCTGAATTACGCGATCCATGGTCAAGCTTATGTACAACCACTTTTAGCTGGTCGACAATAAACGAATGTTGAGTTTTGAAGTTCGCGAAATATGGGCGCTACGAATCCTTGTTTTGGAAAATTGTACCCTTTTGGGAACTACTTTTGTCAATCCTCCCAATTTAAACGGATAAATAGTAAAAGAAGTTGTATAGCTATATGAATCTTCAAAGGAAGATATTTTTCCACAATCCACTTTCCAAACCTCGTGACCCAATGGTTGCCGCCCGCTGCTTAGTCATCTGCTGTCTGAATTCATTGATATTAATCATAGAAATGAATCTGCCGTTTTACTTTTTTATTATTGGAATACCTATGCCACATTAGTTAGTGTTAAAGTAGAATATTGCAATTGGGTAAAAGCATAATCACGCGATAAAAGCAATCTGATATTTTCACAATGAAGCAAAAAAGACGCGATTGTATCAGAAAAGAAATTTATTGACTTACCCGAACATGTTCGAAAACATTATCAAACACATAAGAAGCGTCTTCGTCCAAATGTCAGGCGAAAATAGTTGTTTGGTTTGAGTAACCATGTCACGAAGCAATCTAGCCTTCTTTCCTCGGCACTGCTGCAAATTTTTCACGTCTTTTTGAATGATGGAATCGTGTGATAGCTTCTTCACGGAAAATCCCTGGTTTTCCTTACTCATATTTTGGCAATAGATATTGTTTAGTATTTTTAAAGCTTTCTCATTCCGATGCTTATCGTACAAGAACTTTGGACTTTCCGGTAGCTTCAATAAGCACAACCCAGATAAAAATTCTGGAACGGCTACTACTATCAGAAATACCCTCCACGGTGTGTAAGGTACGTCAAGTATGTCGATTTTAAAGTTTAGCGGTAAGATTGTATATGCCATTACGGGAAGTAATACCCATCCAGCGATGAAAGCGATACCAGAATAACAGACGCTTTTAGCTTGCAGCTTCGGTGAATGAAATTCAGCTAAGTATATGTAAGTAACACTACCACCACAGCCGATCAAAACTCCGTTTAAAAATCTGCATATCATAAGCCCGCTGAAGCTCTGCGTGAAGGAACATCCTAAAGTAGTAGTCGCATCTAGCAAAATGGTCCACACCAAAATATTTCTTCTACCCTTTACGTCGGCAATAATTCCCCAAAAGAATGCACTGATTGTTCCTCCCAACATAAACGCAACATTTAACAAACCAAGATCTTGTGATTTGAAACCCAAGTCGCACTGGGCGGCTGAGAAGACGTAAGAAGTAAGTCCGTTTTGAAAACCAACGCACAAAATGTTTAAGGCACATACCGAAAATACTTTATAATGAAATCTTCCATATCCTGAAATATAAAAAATTGTGAAAATACACCGCTCCCAACCGTTTGTAAATTTACTTCTTTATTTGATCACTGTATATTGTGATAATGTGAAATTAACTCTGGTACATATGTTTATGGAAAAATACGAATTTAAAAAAAATCTTGGTGATTTACGTTTTTTATCGAAGGTGACTAAATAACTTCGGTCAACTTACACTTCGATAGATAGATAATCTAATTAGCGTCGCATGACGAATTCTTTCCTTTGCAAAATTAATTTTCCCACAGAATTTTTCAAAATTATTCAAATAAACGTGTTAATTATAATAATCAACTATTTGGAAGTTTAATAAATACCTCAGTATCTCCTTCAACCTTCAAAATTAAATCTTTATTCACGTAAGTGCTCTTCGCAAAAAAATGATGCAGAATTAAAATGGTCTCGTGCGACAACAAATTAACGTTATGAGTCACAAAATTTACTCCCACCTACTTATTTAAACTGCTATTTTGGTTTACGATTCTAAAAATTAATGTTTTCCTCAAGGTATAATGATGAGTGCCATATAAAGATATAACAATCAGATATTTTACGTAATTTTCAAAGGTTAGCTTTATTAGTGATCCCTAACACCGTTATTCCGAGTGTTATTTATTGCATCTAATCAATTATTCATACATTATTAAGTAATTTTGACTTTTTATAGTTTTTACCATAAAAAAATATATTCGGCCATAAATATAAAGTCAGGTGAAATTTCCATAAAATCTTTGGGAAAAATTAAAAAAATAAGCTTTTTTAAAAAAATTCAAAGTAATGTTTCTAAAAAGAAAAAGCAATTACATTAAAAAACTATCCAAGCACAAAGCTTTTTCTTCTATACACATGCATGGTTATAATTTAATTAATTAATTGTATTTACATTATTTTTTTAATTTTGAATAATTTTAAAATCTTCATAGTTTCTTTATATCGGCAATAAAATTTTCAAGATGTGAGTGTTTAACACTTTTTAATTTAATCCTTTATTAAAATTTAATATTATCAAACAATATTAAAAATATCTGAAATAAGTATCTACCTGTTTCTGATATCGCCTCATCGAACGTATAAGATCCTGAGTATTCACGGCACTTTTTGGTTGCCATTCCAACTGTGATACTAGTGTTACATTGATCTAAACGAAATGGTGAATGGCATTGGATTTATTATTATTTATACTGTCGTGAATTTGAAAAATTACATAAATATTATTACAGAATTTCTTCGAGCAGAGCGGTAAATTTCCACTACAGTGTACAGAAAACTATTGTACGTTGCAGAGGCGAAACGTATCGCACGTATGTGTGTTATGCAGAATATGCTCTCAGTCGACTAAATGAATTACTGTTGATATAGCCATATTTTAGTAGGGCCGCTATCGTAAATATTGAACCTCTCAAAGAAATAATTGATCGTTCTTAAAACAATACAATTACTTTAGTAAAAGAAAAATTCCATTAAATGCGTAAGACCGAAGCGGCTGAGATTTTCCAAAGGTGGGCCCACGATCCATTAAATCAATACTATTCTGATTAAATTATCGGTTTATTATTCTTTTATATTTCTACCCGGCTATTGTATTAAGGCGCACAATGAAAATATATGGACCCACATGCGCTTCCGTTCGTACCAATTTGAACACTTAAACTTTAATTTTTATCCTAGACATTTTAATATTTGTAACTTTGAATCGAGTTTAAGCTCGAATTAACAAATTTTATTACATATTCGTTAAATGACGATTTTCACTTACACTAGTTGGAAATGGAAAATCACTATATCTGAACTTCTACAAATTTCTAGAATTTATTTACTACGTTATTCAGCAATCCATTTTTAAAATCAAATATTTAATGTCTTTTAGGTAAAACAAATATCTTGCAGGGAAATGAGAGAAATTCAAAGAAATAATGATAAACAGGTAAAATATAATATACAGAAGTTCCTGTGAATTTCTGAAACCCTTTAGCCCTCTACAGGGTGAGTCGAACCAGGGAGCTCAGAAAATTGTGCCTTTGCAAATGAGTGATTATGGGCATTGTTTAAAATAATGTTGAAACCTTGAAGGTGTATTTTATTTGAATAGAACATGTTACATGTTATTGCATTTTTGAAATCCCCGTTAAATTCTGAGGGAAAACGTAAGAAGCTACAGTTATTAAGGCTTTCTGAAAAGTCGACAATTACAGATATCCTAAGAGGCACCTACTTTAAGTTGAAGTTGGTGTAATATATTCTTATTAAAAAGTATTTTTTTTTTAATGGAACACCTTGTATATCATAGAAAAAATTAGTAAATACAGGAAACTCGTTAATTCTAATATTGCACGTGCGGATAATTCTTTTTAAACTGATCCGAATAAGTTATGCGCTTTTATAAACGAACGCGAGAGTCAAACTCGTAATCCTGGGAAAAAAATTCGAAATGTTCAATTTAAGGAAATTAAACAGCCGGAATCAAACAAATATATTGTTTTCGTGGATTGTACGACGGCGTAAGAATTTTCTGTCTTGCAACAATAATAAAATTACAACATTAGGAACAATACCACGTGCACCAGTTCAAGTGATTAATACATTTTACAAGCTTATTTTCGAACAAGAATGTGAGAGACTTAGTAGGAAAAAAGTGAGCAAAATTTCTGGTTTTGAATTTGAGAACGGTAGTGATGAACATTTAATTTATTCGTGCATTATCCGTGTTCATTATAATACAAAATCAGATAAACTAGCTAAGACGATTTGTGCAAGTTTGATGGACATAGCTTCCTTGATGTATGCGAATGGCGACCAGGATGAAGATGATGAATAGAATGAAAAATAGGCTCACAACGTTATTGCTGAAACTATATACGACATATCGACGAACTCCTGCAATTCTACACAAGGGATTCAATTTGCTGAATTTAAGGGATCTTAAGGATATCCTATCGAAAGGTGGGTGACTGAAATAGAAGATCTACTTTTATTTAAGAGACTTAGCTAAACTCTTCATACTAAGTGAATTTAAAATCTTGGAGTTCACTTAAGAAACCATTGTTAGGAGAAGTTAAACAGTGGACAAATAGAAAAACCACAGCGATGTTTCAATTGCCGAATTGTGGGGCACAAATTAAATGGACAAATGTAAAAGTCTTGGAATAAAATGATTTAAATGGATCCGTTCTAAGAAAAATCAACTTTACATTGAAATTATAACACTTTTATTTCTTCGTCTATACGTTTTAGTATAACATAAATTATTCGCTCATTAGCATTGGATGTTCTTAGTTTATGTTGTGACAAACTGCGCAAAAATTATTCAAAATTGATAAATGTTAATAACGCCGTCTTTTCTTTACTAACAATCTGTTATCAAAATGGGAAGTGTTCACATTTCTTTGTATAGTGGTAGAATTCTGTTTAATCAACAACTATACAAAATTTCGCAAACTGATAATCTTAAAAGCCGCCCGCTTTTTGTGTAACCTTTCCTCAAAGTCAAAGATTACTTTAGTATTAGTTTATGTTCGAATTAGGTCGTATGTCGTATGCACAATAGCTTCTATATACATTACAGCTAATTAGGAGGATGAGTAGTTAACTTTGACAAAATTGATAACGGAGAGTGAAAAATCATTCCCATTAAAGGGTATCTAACTGTGCCAAATGTGAAAACGACCGCGTTCTTTCCTGATAAAAATAATAACAAGTTCCAAATTATTAATGCGTCAAGCTTACAAAAAAAAAATAACGAAAAAGACTATTCCAAATTTTTTAAGACACAATAAGAAAATTTTCTACAGCATGCAACTCTTCACCTTCACTTATGTGAAATTTGTTGAAAATCAATTTGTATTGGAGAATGCGCATGTTGATAATATGCCTGCATACAGAGTCTTTATATAATATTTATAATATAATATAATAATTTTCAATAAAGTTGATCGAAGAGCTACGGACAAAATTGTTCTCGAAGAGTGAATTTTCGCCGATGAAAAAAAAAAATAGAAAAATAAACTTGGAAACCATCTTCCTAAAATTCAATGGATATGCTGCTTATTAGGGATTGCCACAGCTTGATGTACAATATACTAAATTTAACAGTTTAAACATTACATTCTGCGCGTCTCACCAAGAGTGAGGTCGGCGATATCTTGGAAACTACCACAGCTATAGTGATGGGAAAATTTTTTTCATAATTAAAGTAGCAAAGGGAAATTCAATAAAAATATTTTTAAATTCAAAACAGTTGCTAGAATAAACAATAAATTTTAAAACAAAATATTTGAAGTATTTCGACCATCAAACACGGTCAAAAGAAGTTTAAAAACCATTTAGAAGTAGAGAAAAGAAAAATAACACTGAACATCAGTTGAAACGGAACTGAAAGCGATTTTATACCAAAAAATTCATCAAAAAGACCGAAAACATTTATATGCCTCTTCTACGCATTAAATGTGCATTTCTCGCGTAAATTTAAATTTTCCGCCTGCAACCTCATTAAATATTCAAATGAAGAAAGCGAGGCCATAAAATTTCAAGAGCTTTTTCATTTTTTATATACTCGCAAGGTCGTTTTCATATCTTCCGGGAAAGCTTTCCGATCAGGCTCCCATAGCTGTAGAAGGGATACTTCGAAGCTTTCACCACTAACTAATCAATAATAAGCGGAGCTTGAACTTCCATTTGTTTACAGAGCAAATATTTTACCTTCTAATTTGTTCGAGTGAATAGATATAAGAAGGCGGCAAAAACTCGAACCAAATTGATGAAGCTATTGAAAAGCTAAAAGAAAATGTGCGAAATTTCTCTATTCTGCGACAGCGCCGATTTGCAGGGCCTCTGTGTTGACGGAGATCAAAGCAAAGAGAAAATGCACATGTACATTAACTTGGAATTTTCTTTAAAAGTCTATTAGTAAATTTCAAATGCACTCTAGCCTAAATATGACTCATTTTTTTATAGTAAACTATTAATATAGCGTCATGCCTTATCATTAACGTTTACGGGTTCGCACTGATAGCATAACTGTAACAGTAATGACGTTTTGAATGCTGCGAATAAATGGCAGTAATTCTTAAACTATGTAAATGTAAATATAACTCATGATAAGGATCACGAAGACAACACACTGAAATAAGATGACATAAATTACACATATCCAATTCTATTATAGTAAAACGAAGTCGGGGAACTGATAATATAGCAATCGTGCTAAATTTAGTATTTAAATAAAATACGCGTCTTAATTTAGAATAATTCCTTTGTTTAATGTATGGCAGCTCATGTATGATTATTGCTTTGGCCCAATTCGTACGTCTCTACATATATTTTGACGGAAGCGAGATTAATAATTAGATAATCAATCATTAAATAAAATGTTACTTTTTGCAGTACGGATTGTTACATTGTAAGGATATGACAACACCTTATTCTATTCTGTTTTTTACAATTGCAGTAAAACTTCCAACATTTTTCTCTCGATGTGTAACATTTACCGAAGCCTGTCTACATGTTAAATGTGTCCGCCACTTTGTTCTACAACAAACACAAAAATCATACATCCACATACCTAAGGCATTAATGTTTTATGAGAGAAAGAAGGAGAACAGAAATGCATTGTTATAGCACAGTCTTCGAACTTATATCGAATATACGGTATCTCTTTCCAATACAAATTGCTTATCGCACTTGCTTCCTTCTCCAAACAAGCGCAACTGATTGTTCTAATTTGATTGTAAAAAATCTATCCTACTTGTAAAACTGATATTTTTCCAATACACGGGCAAGGAAGGATAAATATTTTTAATTCTTTAAAGAGATAACGACATTACGTTAAATGAGTAACGTACAGTGCGCTCGTAATTACTTTTTTTTAACAAAAACCGCTGATTGCTGCTAACAGTCGATTCTCAAAAAATCTGGTGCCAAGAAATACATGCCTGCCATTTAGAAAGCAGCGACATAAATCCCATCCCTCGAACAGTTCTTGGACTGCTTACCACGAGATGGCATGTGTACATTGCCGTTCAGAGAAGTTCGGTCGATTAGTAAAAAACATGAAAAGATTACAGAAACAAACGAAACTGAAAACAAAATGCAATTTTATTGTATGTACAGGTAAAAAAGACAAAAATAAATAAATAAATATAACATACTGAACATTATATTTTTTTTTCATCGAAAAAACCTCCTTTGCTGTTAATCACCGCTCGAACTATTCTAGGCATTCTTTCGATAAGTTTTGTTAAAACGGATTGTGGAATATTAATCTATTCATGTTGCACAATATTCCATAAATGTTCTTGTGAAGTTGGGCATATTTTTCGGATCCTCCTGTCCAGTTCATCCCACAACAACTCTATAGGGTTCAAATCTGGGCTTTGTGGGGGCCATGTCATTACTTTCAGGGTGTGCTGTTCTTCTTGCTCCTTTAGATAGTTCTTACACACTAACGCAATGTGTTTTGGGTCGTTGTCATGCATGAATGTAAAGTTACGGCCTATTATACGCAATCCTGATGGCACTCCATGATTCTGGAGTATTGCAACATAATTTTCCTTCCTCATTACACCCTGCACTCTGCATAAATCTCCCGTTTCAGCAAAGGAGGAACATCCCCACACTAACACAGAACTACTCCCTTGCTTCACTGTTGGCACAATGCAGTGCGGGATCACTTTTCGGTTTTAGATCTTCGGACATAAACTTGTCGATTTTGCCCAAAAACCTCAAACTTTGACTCGTCACTCCAAAGCACGTGTTTCCAACCATCTAACGACCAATCTAGAGGAGAACGGGCAGACTGTAGCCGTTTTGCTCTGTTGCCCAGACGTAATAAGGGTTTTCGAATGGCAATACGTCCATGAAGGTCCGCTTGTTGAAGTCGCCGAAAGTTTTTCTTCACGGCCGCGATTGACTTCGGCTGCTATTTGTGGCGCTGTTAATTTTCTATTGCATTTGCTTAATAATACAATTCTCAAATCTTCAGCTTTTGTTGTTTTCCTAGATGCTCCAGGACGAACACGATTTTCTATAGTTCCAGTTGTCCGATATCGCTTTATGATGTCATTTACTGTTGAACTTCTCATATTTATTTTTTCAGCAATTTGTCGCCCCGAATATCCTTCTTCAAACAGCGTAATAATGCGTGAACGTTTTTCTACACTGGTAGGCTTGCCACGTGCCATTTTGAAGTAAATTTTCTTAAAACTTTCGCGCAAAAACGACACCAACACACGTTTAACAGTAAAATGAAGCAAATTTATATCTTTATGTCTGTGATAAATAAACAAAAGTGATACTGCGGTATATTTCCTAAATGTATTGTTCGTTAATAATCCCCAAACGACCCGTTTCAAAAGATCGGTACTTCCGAGAAATTCTTGGAATGATAATAAAAAGGACTTCATTGTGGTTTTCGCAATATTTCTACTTTACATAATAATTTATGGCTTTAATCCCTTAGAAAAGAGTGTATGCTTGATATTTTTCTAATTTTATGTATTAATAATTGTATACAGTGTGATATAATAGTTTTTTATTGTATGACCGAACTTCACTGAACGGCAGTGTACAACAATATAATATGGTAAAATATGTAACGGCATAACTTATGTTAAATCCAACTAATTTCGTTGGAGCAGCTACATATTCTACTGGATTAAATAAACACGTTGTAATTGTTACTATAAATTATCCTTATTTTAAAGATATAAGGAATTGCTGTCCCAAAAATTTTTCTTCGTGAACGAATAACTAATGTGCCTCTTCGGATGGTGAGAATTTAATTGGCGTTCGAATGGGTGAATGGTTGAGACGTTTATACGCAGAAAACCACTATAATTCGGGGTACCTATTTTGCAAACACCTTGTAAAGTTCCAAATAATCACTGAGTATTGTTCCAATTGCACTCTTTGAATGTCTGTTATTTCTGCTGAACGTTTAAAGTTAACCGACAATCTTCTTTCATCAAGTTACAGACACGATCAATATTTTCTTGAATACGCAGATATTTACGACATGATACATAGCATAATACTCTTACAGCCTCCTTCCGTTTCAGGAATACTTCCTGGGTCTGAAGTAAAATATCTTAAAAATTATTGAATTAAAATAATAGAAGGAATGCAGCATAAGAAAGTATATAGCACACAGGGTACTCGCCTGTATGTTGGGCTTGCTTTTTCTTTGCTTTTTCTTTCGAAATTCATGTTGCTAGATGCGATAAAATAATTTGAGCTCTTACAAAAGTCTCCTGCTAATAGTAACTTAAAAATTATGGTATTTGCTAAGCTTGCCGTTATTACGCCAACGTCACTGTATATTACATCTAAATTTATTTGTACTGTACTTATTACATTATAAAGTATAATATATTAACACATTCTAAATGTATTTTTATATATTATGAGTGTAATTTGCATTTTCGAAAATGTCCAATTTCAGCTAAAAATCTCTGGCGTTATCTATTATTTAAGCATTACGTGCAGCCACATAGTACTACTATTATAATTTACAATCTGCTTACTCTGATTGCTGCCTAGTTTATGGTGGAAAAGTATTATGTTTTTGCTAGTTTATCGTGATGTTATAAAAACAGTGGAAAACTAAATGGACACATAGTATTTTGCAAACCTCACCAATAATTTAACTTTCCTTTCTATTATTTATTATACTTTCAAAAACTTAAACAATGAATATCCACTAACTTACGATAGTGCTTGCCTTCAGGAAGTTATCGCACGATGCGGAAATTTCTTACCTTTTTTAAGGGAACGACCGTACGTTGTTCGGTAAATATTTAACTATTATTGTTAACGTAAAATTTGCGTTGTAAATTTTTGCGAGATTGCTGAAACAATATATGACCCGCAAATTTTAAGAGCAGATACGCATTTGCAATTGCATCTGTAAGCTATTCGCACCTGTTGTGTTCTTTCCCCTTTTTCAATCGAAGTATTTCTTATGGCTAAGTGTATCGAGAAGACTCCAGAAAATTTCGAAGATGCTGTTACCAAAACGGGTAAATATCTCGCAAATTTCTTCTATTGCAAATAATGATAAGGAAAGTCTGTAATAATTTAGATGTTTTTTGGATTTTTTTAGTATTTTCATTGCTTTTTATCTAGATTAATAAACGAGTTATTGTTATATTAAAAAAATTTATATATTACAATAGACAAATAGTAGAAATAATATGTATATGAACAGGACATTTGACGACGGTAACACTCAGAGAACACGCGTTAACAAGGTCTCATTTGTATACGGCGAAAGTAATTTTGTTATTCTTTTAACAGCATGCAGTGGTTGAAATATTGTTGTTGATTTAATGCATGTACTTCGATAAAACAACAACAAAAAATGTCAATGGAAAGATGTGGTAATTCCAGCTGTTCTTTCAACAAAAAAACGCAGTTTTGAGTTAACAAAAAGAGTCAACATTAAATATGTTAAATTCAAATTATTAAACTGACTAATATCGTTGTTCAATCAAGTTTTTGTTGATTTAACAAGCGACTTTCTCTGCCTGTAGGTTTCTAAATTTTTCCCCGCACCTTCAAAAAACATAATTCCTGGAACAAATCTCTATTTGGGGATGACTATTCAAGTGTTAAGTGCCGGGGAACAATGGTTAAAGTTTTAAAAAAATTAACGTGTTTTGGAACAAAGTCGCGAATAGAAACAAATAAATTTTGCGATGTGCAGCGCAGTTATCTTTCCATAAGGAGAGTGAATTCTTCCACCTCATTACAATTGTCCTTCCGGAAGTATCTTCCGGAATAACAACGCGTTGTACAATTTGCGATTAATTACTGATACAGCTTTTTTTTTCTAGGCTTCGGAAAATTTAATATTTTTGTCCTACTTATTGGTGGCGGTTGCGTAATGGCTGTAATAATGGAGACCATGGGTATGATGTTTATAATTCCAGCAGCTGTTTGCGATCTAGAGTTAGATCTAACTGCAAAAGGTATACTGGCGTCCATCAGCTTTCTGGGCGTAGTATCCAGCTCCCACCTGTGGGGCTACTTGGCAGACACCAGAGGAAGAAAAAACGTCTTACTTGTTAGCCTAGCCTTAGGTTTTTTAACTAGTTTGCTCTCTAGTGTAGTCCCATCGGCGTGGTTATTTATATTAATTAGATACTTGAATGGATTTTTGTAAGAAAAACATTTTGTATAACGTGAAAACGTAGTACACAATTTTTTCACAGCATTGGAGGAGCTTCTGCGGTGGTTTACGCGTACGTTGGAGAATTCCACAACGATATAAATCGGCCTAAAGTGGTATCATGGATAGCCACTTTCGTTGCTCTTGGAAACGTCATGTTACCCGCTTTATCATGGATAATATTACCTCTGGACTTTAAAATAGACTTGCACCTAGGTTATAAATTTAGATCGTGGAGACTGCTTGTGATATGTATAGGTTCTCCAAGTTTACTGGTTGCAATTGGTTTGTATTTCTTGCCCGAAAGTCCAAAGTGTCTCCTATCGTTGGAACGCTTTGATGAAGCATTAGAAGCGGTCAAAAAAATGTACGTTTGTAATACTGGAAACGGAGTAGACAGTTTTCCCGTATCAAAGATAATATGGGATGAAGAAGGAATAGGTGAAAAACATAAAAAGACGGGAATTTTTAAATCAATTGCAAATCAAACGATATCGTTGTTTAAATTTCCATATCTGACCAAGACATTAATGGTATGTTTGCTGCAATTTGGAACATTCGCAACGTAAGCATTGTTTTTAATTCAATGTGTAGATCTCGTTTTAGAGGAAAATACACTATACATATTTGGGTATCTTTAGTGATATTCTGGAAGTTTCTTAAAAATTAGCCAAAATTAGTTTCACTTTTAAAAAAGGCAAATAACATACTTTATAACTAAGCAAAGAGTGGCGTTGTTTTCACCTTGGTGGGAATGTTTCGTTTTTGATTTTCTTAACAAATTTTTAAATCGAGATCGAAATTTTTTGTTATTTTGTGCATTTTATGCAATTGATTTTAGTTCTTCTGGATTATTTATGTGGTATCCAGAAATTTTAAATAACATAGAACAATATTCAAGTGATACTTCCATGTGCCAAGCGCTAGCCAACAATACCTACGTTAATAATAAGGAAATAGTAAGCAACAATAATGAACCTTGCTTAAAACAGTACTTCACTATTTAAGTTGCAGATAATGGCAAACGAAGAATGCTCAGACACCATCAACCACACTGTTTATGAATCATCTTTGATCGTTGGCAGTATTCTAGCTGCGCTCTACATGATAATCGGTTCCGTCATCACTATCGTTGGAGGGAAGAATCTGCTAGTTTCGTTCTTCGTTACCACGTCCGCTTGTGGCATCGCAGCGCAACTAATCAAAGGCACTTTATTGATAAAAGTGTTAATTGGAATTTTCCTTATGGCAAGCTCGTGTGTTGGCATCATAAATACGGTGGTCGTGGAATTATATCCCACACATCTTAGAGGAATGGCATTAGCCATTTCGTTAATGGCAGGAAGGTGCGGTGCTGTTGCCGGGTCTTACATTATTGGCCAGTTAATTTACAAGTTGTGCGATTTCACGTTTTATATATTTGGATTAGATCATTTAAGTAAGTATCTAGAAGAATATTATTTAAAATTATTTTCTGGACCTCTAAGAAGTAGATACATAGGTACCAAGTACCAAATAGCTTTTGACTATTACACGAGATTTTATTGAAACGATATGAGCCATATAAAAAATTATTGAAATGATTTAGTGGCTACTCTGCCTAGTAAATATTAAATATGAATTATTTTCAATACGTTGCTTCTTTGTTTCTCACTCGTTACAAAGTAACCAAAAGAGTACATGTGGTTTATAAGATAACAAGAGCAAGAAAAATGCGAAACAAGCAAGATTTGATGATAATAGATACTGAATAAGAATAATTTACCCTTTTAGAATAGCCTTTGCCTGATTAACAATTACTGTGATTATGTTGCCCAGCAATGGGCTATTTGGCTATTTTTAAGCTTTACACGAATTGCACCAATTGTAGTGTGTTGTTTATTTTATATATGCACATTTTTTTTCAGTTCTAATTATCACAACCCTGTTGTTACCAGCGCCTCCACACTTACACAAGATGATAGAACCCATGACATAAGAAATAAATATAATATTACAATTTATTATTAACATTTATAATAGATGTTATAAATATTTATATGCAATAAATTATTGCTTGAATAGTTTAAATTTTTTGAAAAATTTCTGAACTTCTTCTTTCGGGTAAGGTTTTGCTACCAAACATGTCGGTATATTTTCCGGTTGTTCGATCCATAACTTATGTTTAATATCCGCTTCGTTCAATTTATTCTGCAATGTCGTTAAGCTGTCTTCATTAGGTGCTTCTAGTACTACCTTGTGCATATTATCTAAATCCTTTAAATAGCGTTGCGTGCATTCATCTTCGTAGAATAAATGCGTGGTCGCGGTGACAGCATGGCATGCTTGCGCTATTAATGCGCCAACAGGCCAACCCATATCCTTTAGTAAATCTCCTCTAACGACCACATATTGGATAATCGCTGATGTTGACATTTGTATTGCTGAAAACATAAACAGTTTAGCAACATGATTTAAGTAGCATCTACATAGGGTAATGCGAAAGAATTAATGAGAAATTAGTGCGAAATATTACATTAATTTGACACCAGTGATAATTTTATCATAACGTGACGTAAATTTATCTGTTGATAATAATTTATTTTGTAAAGTGCCCTATTACAAAGAAACATTATGCTGTACATTTGCGCGAATTTGTGCATTAACGCAACGTCAAAGTTTGACGTGTGCATAGTTTCACGCTGCACTAATTCTTAATTCTCCACTACACTGCTATGTAAACGGTCGCTTTTAATTTTTTTTAAAGCAAACTTTGGTACTACACCTTAATTCCTGCACTAATTTGGCCCTATACTATCTGAACTATTTATCTTTATCTAGCACCGCTTTTCAACAAATCACTCTAGTGAGGCATTAACATAATTTAAAACTTAATCTCGGACTAAGTCAAAATGTTACGTAGAATGAATCTTTCTACTTAACCCAGCAATTGAAATGTCGGATTTGTGAAACCCAAGGAAGTTTGTATTTATGAATTTTGTATACTCCTTAATCCTGCCTTCTTCATCCCTCCCTAATTATAGATTAAATTTTAGTTCATGTCGATGCAACTGATCACTAGAGTAGTGCGTTTCGGGTACATTCAGCTATTGGTTAATTTTCATATTCCATTGTGAAATACATTAAAAGTAATTTCATCTAAGTGTAAACAAAGATTGAAGTTGGTGTAGCCTAGAGACAGACTCGTGTTTATTCGTCTTACGAGGTGATCGTGTTATCTCCCGGTTTCCCCGAAAGTCGACAGAATACGAATCTGTCTAATCGCTGTAAAAAAGTTTCGCTTTCGCCTACCGCCACTGGTGTAGACAAACTGGGGCGTTAAGGTTGACTAGAGTTAACATTGTGGAGACTTTTGTCGGCAATAAGTGAAATCATATCAGAGATGGGGAGGGGTCATGTACCCTCATTGACCCCCCACGGCTACGCCCATGGATTTTTAAAAGCAGCATAAGCAAACGGAGTAGACACAAATGTATTATTTTGTTCAGTAAGAGGGTGGAACTGTAGATATGTTAGCCATGTTGGCCTTTATAAATTGTACACCAAAATTAAAAAATACTTTACTGCTAAAAAGATTCATATTTACCTAAACAAGTTTCGGGTAGTGTATTGCTCCGATATTTTTTTAGGTTAAGGCTGAGCTTTCTAATTCCGTAACACGAACTAAAACATCTTTTCGTTAGAAAACTACTTCTCAGATGGCGCGGAATGTAGCATATCGCAATTATTTAGGAATTACGTTAATGGGTATCACTGTGATTTTTCACTGGTTCTAGTAACTTTTAAAACTTTTGCCAAAGTAATACAAAAATTATTGCTAGAAACAGATATTTAAATTCAATTACAGATTCAAATTACATTGATGTATGTAACTAATCCCTATCACATAATCAACAAGTTTGAGAAACTAATCTGTTATGAGTAAGTACTTATTATAAGAAAAATCACACCTTTGTTATAACATTGAATCATTA
Organism: Oryctes borbonicus; assembly: GCA_902654985.2. Lineage (NCBI taxonomy): Eukaryota > Metazoa > Arthropoda > Insecta > Coleoptera > Scarabaeidae > Oryctes > Oryctes borbonicus. Next base: position 5,905,845 of record LR736868.1, read on the forward strand.
ATACTTCAAGCATTCTCCCTGTTCCTACAGAAATTGGAAAATTTGGCCAGATTATACCAGTGACGTCGTTAAGTGATTTGATCAAGCTACATAGCTTATCCAACGTCGACTAGTATTTTCAATAATAAGTTAAAATTTATAGTTAAAAATTGTCTGTTTATCACAGCAGAAATTAAATAAAACGTATAATTTAAATTTGCATTGACTAAATAAAATACCACAGGTCTGTTAACTGTGTAAATACTTAATTTTTTATATAATAATTATTATGTATACTTTGATGTTTTTATTCAAGCACTCGGTTCCAATGAGGAAACTCGTAAACCCGAAAATTAATTTCTTATTCTGCTTTATTAGCTTTTACATAGCTAGGCTGTAAATCACAATACCTATGTGTGTATCTTCAATTAATGTAAAATTAATGTTAATTCATATGAGGCGCCATCCATAGGCTCCTTTAGGCAACATCGGAATTAGTTTTGGCAACGTCTATGAGATGGCGTTTATGATCAGTGTTAGACTACTTTTTTTAGAAATTTCTAGTGATTTGTAATTTAAAGTGTGGGAGCTTTAACCTCAATTATTTATTGCATTTATTCCATTAAATATTTATATTTTAAAATGCCAGAATTAATTAAAGACAGTAGTAACTTTCAAGAAGTTATAAAGTAAGTGGCAAATTAACCAAATGACTTAGTTTTTAAATTTTACAAACATTTTATTGTTAGAGGAAACCAACTATCAGTTATTCATTTCTCTGCTGATTGGATTGAACAATGTAAACAAGTTGATGATGTAATGGATACTTTATCGCAGCAACCTGAATATACGAATGTTAAATTTGCAAAATGTTTGGCTGAAGACTTAGCCGAAGTATCTTTAAAATATAACGTCGAAGCAGCCCCAACTATTATTCTCTTCCGAAATGGAAAAGACATCGATAAAGTTGATGGAGCAGATCCTGCAAAGTTGACAGCTAAAGTAAAGCAAAATAATACAAATACTGAAGGCATCAGCAGCAAACCAAAGGAAAGTTTAGAACAAAGACTGAAATCTTTAATTAATAAACATAATGTTATGCTATTTATGAAAGGAAATCCTGAAACGCCAAGATGTGGTTTCAGTAGGCAAATAGTGGAAATTTTAAAATCAATTAGGTAAGATTACGAAGACTGTTTGTTAAAACCACGCACATTCACTTTTTTTTAATCATTTTTAGTGTACCATATGATAGTTTTGATATTTTGACAGATGAAGAGGTTCGTCAAGGATTAAAAACATATTCGGATTGGCCTACTTACCCGCAGTTATACGTTAAAGGAGAGCTCCTAGGTGGATTAGACATTATAAAAGAAATGCAAGCCTCTGGAGAATTAGAAAGTGCATTAAAAGGATAAAATTTAAAACCTGATTTGTCAAAATCAGATTTAGGAAAGTTATGAGCTTTGGTAAACTTTACATGTAGCTAATGCAAATTAGAATTTCTTACTTGAATCACAGCTTTATTCTCAAATTTGTTGAGCATACAACACATATTCCCTAAGTGTAGTAGTTTTGCATTAACTATATGTAATGTCGGTGTTCCATGTATACTTATGAAATGTGTTTCTTTTTGTCTACTTATTAGCCTGATAAAACATTTTTTGGTATCTAGAACTTTGTAACTGAATTAAACTTTTGGACCTAAGTTTCATTATTTTTATATCAAACTTCCTCAAACTTTTGGCTTTACCAACTTCAAGTTTATCTATGAACGTGATTCTGATAATACAAAAGATTAAAAGCTTGAAAACAAGTTAAATATTAAATGTTGATAAGTTTCAATCTTTTGAAAAAGATTGAGCAATTTAATTTGTGAATATATCCAGCTGGATATTTAAAATAATACTGGAACAAAACAGACTGAATTACAAACAAATAAAATTTCAACTGAAAAGTGTGCAATATAATATTGAAACAACGAGATAAATTTAATCACTTTAACATACGCAAATAAAAACTCCAGAGCATAGTTAAATATTTTAATGCTTAGAAGTTCAGTGGACAGGGGAGCAGAACAGTGGATATTAATAAATTTAAATTTATGTATAGAAATGATAAAGCTACAAAGTGATTAATATAAATAGATTAACAGTATCCCCTATCCTCGACTCTTTTCCTTGGCGCGGCTTTAATAATATTATCAACACGTAATATCATTTCTGCAGCCTCGGTGGCTGAAAGCAAGACCTGCCTTTTTACCACAAAAGATTCTGTGATGCCCAATTCTTTCATATCACCAACAGTTCCTTTTTCCATATTCAATCCCATGTTAGTTTTATTATTGGTATGGGCAGCCCTCAATTCGCTGATTAACTGCGCAGAATCGTAACCAGCATTGTCCGCAATAATAGTGGGTAGTTGTTGTAGGGCTCTTGCATACGCTTCCATTGCTACGGCTTCTTTACCCGGAGTTTTGGCTGCCGCATTAGAAACAGCAACGGCCATTAACATCTCGGTGCAACCGCCTCCATATACTACTTTAGATTCTCTTACAGTTGCTGCTAATACACAAAGTGCGTCATGCAATGACCTATCTGCCTCGTCAATAATCTGCTGCGTTGCTCCCCTGATAACAATAGTGCAAGCCTCTCCTAAAGCAACACCCGCAAATCTAAGTAGTACATCTTCGCCTATCATGATTTGTTCTATAACATCGCAAGTGCCCAATTTCACCAATTCTGGGTTATCAAAAGTTGATACAATTTCACCACCGGTTACAAGAGCTAATCTCTCAATACCATCGAAGTCAGCGTGTTCAATTGCCATTACACCAGCATCAGCAAATAATTGTTCTGGATAATTGTAGATAAGTTGTCTGTTAATGAAGACGTTACAATTATGTTTCAATATCTTATTTACTTTATCCTTCATTTTTTCCTTTTCGGCAACTTCTAATTCGGCAATTTTGGCCATCGAATCAACTTTTATGTGCGATCCAAATACCTTAATTTTATCTGTATCCATAGGAGTATTAGCTATCAAAATCTTTGCGTTTTCTACACGTTTAGGTTGATGAACGCCCGGCTTCTTATCTAAAAGGAAACCATTATCCAAGAAGGAATCGTCTAAGGTACCGCCGGTTTTTTTAATAATTTGAATTGCTGCTAAATCACCAGATCCTTTCAATCTTAATACTGCGTCGACGGCAAGTTTAGAGAAGTGCTCTTTATGTTGGGAGAGGATTTTTGAACTTAGTGTTGTTCGAGCTATATTCATCAGATCTTCACGAAAAGCCTCGATATTGGAGCTGTTATCTCTAGTAGCTTGAAGTAAGGCACTACGCGCCACTTCCACAGCCTTTCTCCAGCCTCCTATTATTGTTTGTGGATGAATTTTTTGATCAATCATACGTTCTGCTTCTCTTAAAAGCTCAGATGCTGAAATATATGAATAGAGCATTATTATTATTATTAACACTAACATATTAGGTTTGTAAGTTTCAATTTTTCGTATTCTTTAAAAACAAATCATTTAGATAAGCACTATTCTAAGACATGCATCATGACTAAACCAAGTTGTAGTTTCTCATAGTGACTTTCTTTAGAAACTAACGATGTTTAAATAACTTCTGAGGATATACAGAAAAATTAGGAAATATGCTAGAGAAGCATATTCCGGAGGATGTGAAGAGAATTTTAGCATATTTAGATCCAAAATTGACACAAAGCAATCAAAATCGAATTTCTACCTCATCTTCGTAAATCAATATTAGAAAAAGTCAATGAACCTTTGGGAGATGTAGAATTAGACATACCTAAAACTGTAACAGATGTAGTACCATCACCAACTTCATCGTCCTGTACTTTCGACATATTAACTAAGATCTTGGCTGCGGGATTATCAATACCGATCGATTTCAGAATAGTAGCACCATCGTTAGTTACTTCAACGGAGCCAGCGTTTCGTCCATAAGAAACGAGAATTTTGTCCATACCTTTCGGTCCCAAGGTACTCTTAACCAAATCTCCAATCGCAATTGCTCCGATGAAACTTGAGAGACGAGCAATTTCACCTTTCTCCTCTTCGGCCTCTTGTTTGAGGACCCTCACCGGGTTTAAAGAAACCTGAAAAGATAAAGGAACTAATTCGCGTCGCTTGAAAGCACGTGGGTTTGCCGGTTTTGTAAACCTCCATGACACACCTGGTTTTATAAATCGTTTGTACAAGAAACAGATAAAGAAACGGAAAGAATTTACGAAGATGTATTAATTGTAAAGTGGTAAATTGACGAGAATTTACTTACCATGTTTTATATATTTTTCTTTATTGTTGATAATCGATGATAGGATATAATTATGTTTGTCAAACGACTTTTTCCAGCAGAGAGAGCATTGAATGCTATTATAGTCGAATAGCAAACGTCTAGAAAATTCCTAATCCCCGCTACATTACAGATTCCTGTAATTGCCTCAATTGTTTATTTACAAGAATTTCATTACTATTGTAGGAAACTACACTACCTAGGTTAGTTAACAGTAAGCCTGCAGAAGCGAGTGCTTTCGCAGTAGCGTACGGCTCGGTTACTATTAAGATTTAAAATAATGTATGTAATTAACAACACATAAGTATCGGCACCCTCCGCACCACACAAGTTTAATTTATTATATAGTAATATAATAATTAGTCCGGGACGGCCGTTTCGAGGACACGAATGGTCCTCATCATCAACCGGTGACCGAATGAATGTATGTAATTAGTTACTATTTTAGTTTGATGTGTGTTATTGATATAGACTGACGTAAAAATTCGCTGAAGTATTGTATCATTAGCATGGCTTCCATTGATGCTCCTACGGTGAGGTAAAAATATGTTGGTGTATTTGGAAAATGAGCACTCTACGTCTAATGATGTGATGTTCGCGAATTTAAAAAGGTCGTTCGCATTACATTCACACTCTTGGTTTTCACGTAAACGCTTGTCTAGTTTGAAAATTGAAATCCTTACTTATAACCGCGCGTTATTAACATTCCTCTATCATCTGTTAAATTTCCTAACGAGCCTTTGAGGTCATCTACTATATTTAGCGCTTCATGTAATGAAAGCTTGGTGCTCTCTGATTTGGAAATAGTATCTAAAAGCATTGAATAATTTTTGGAAATTTGCTCTCTTTGAATATGGATGTCAGTATTTGAAACCAGCCGCTGGCTTACTGAAATTGCTTGGACTTCTTGCGGATTTAAACTTAAGATACAAGGTGTAATGATCTGCAAAAATTTCTCACAATATAAAACAGCTTTAAGCCACGTTCGCCATCTCCTCAATACCGGCTGTGGTGGCTGAGAAATGCGCGGACAAGCCTATTTAAACTAACGAATGCGTTTCGCAGACTTAATAAAAACTTTTTTAGTAGAAATTATTAATTCTCTACTTTTGTTTCTAATAAATTCAGCTACAAGATGACATGCATGGAGCAAAGAAGTTACATGAAACAATTAAGGATGAGATTGTTTTAGTAACTTTCCAGCTTTAACCATCTCTAACCAACATTTCAAAGTACGCCGTCGATTCGTTATCATTAATCTAATCCATTTTTCATACAAATAGTAACCGTAACCCGACGTCGAGTATGTTTGACCGCTTTCGAAATACATTATCGTCGCCAGTGAGTGAGCACTCGTTTCTGCAGGCTTAGTTAACAGTTGATTTTAGATTCTGGTTTTAATTATAAGATGTCGCCAGTATGAAAACATGTTTTATTTCTTTAAAATTATTATAAATATTTAAAGAAACATAAAAGTTAGCTAGGACTACAAATTTTTATGTAATTCTAAAACTCCACCACATAATATAAGATATATTGATAGACAAGCTAAAGAATTTGAGAACCTCTAGCAACAGTATCAGCTACAACTCCAGCTTCAAAATCAGAAAGCAAACGGTTGCTGTATAAATACAAATCTGGCATTTTTTAAAATTCAATTAAAGTAACACACAAGCATATTTATTAACATAATTTATAGAAAAATTGCGCTTTATATCTATTCAAATTCTACTAATGTTATCAACAATCATCCTTTATTGATATCATCTTGTACTTCTTGGATTGCTACTTCTTTTAATCTTTAATAAGATGAAATTTTTCCTTTCGAACTTTGATCTTTCTCAGGAAAACATTCAAATGATACAACAAAGAGTTCTTTAAATAAATTGCATTAAAATAGCACGAAAGCACGGACGTTTCGTTATGTATTTTTGCTAATTCGCCAACTATCTGGGGATTCGATATGCACCAATTAAGTTATTCTGTAATAATATTGAGTGAATTTTCGTATTTAAGCAAAGTTACTCCTCCCTCATATACGGAGCCACGTGATCGAATACTTTAAACCGGACTGAGCTAATTTTGGCGCTCGCTATAGCGTCGTGGTGCCCTCGAAGACGCCTCCTTTTGCTCGTTTCAGTGTTATTTCGTATTTAGAGATTCGTGCTAGATGCGTTTTGTGTTTTTTTTTTTCTATTTCTTTTATCTTTTTTGATTTCATCCTAACGTAATTTAAAATAATACGGTGTGCTTGTGTGTGTGTGTGTGCGACTTCTTGTATAGGGCTTCGGTTTATTTATATTTTACAGAGCAAGGTGAGTGCGTTCAACGTTCAAGTATATCGTTTTTACAATTTTTTTTGAGAGATTTGATGCTTCTTCTCGCAAGATTAGTTGACGTTTTCTTTTCAATCTGCATCAGATACCTATGTTTCGATTGACAATAACACAAATGATCTTGACGAGGAACTTTTTTTTTAAAAACCAACTGTTGAAGTATATATAGCTGGCAGATGATAGATTTGTTTTTTAGTTTTGTATTTCAAGTTATAAATACATCGAAAATAGACAACATTGAGATTATTTACATTATCATTAAATCCATTATTGTGTATCTTCTCATTATTATTTCTGTTTATCTTATAGAATCCAAACTATGATTAAGGTAGACGAAGATGATCCTATAGGAGGTAAGCTGATGCTACATTTTATGTAAATATTAAAAGCTTCAATAAGCCCATTTTCGAAATGGAAATTGATACAGTTTTCGTTACACTAATTACCTAAACATAAACAAATGGTACTATTAGAATCAAATTAAAAAAAAATACATTATGTTTCACTAAAATATGTGGAAGGAAACTAATACTAAACATATAAAAAACGAATACAATCAAAACTGAAAAGTCAATTTTGTATGTTTAGCACATGTAATAAGGCGTACTACGTTTTGGCGACGATTATATTTCACGATCTATTATAAATAAACTTACGCAATTTTCGAGAAAAATTGCAGACCAACCTACTTATATCACTCGGAATTCGCAATAAATACATCGAATTATCATTTTTCTCTCTATACCCCATTTATTTCTTAAATGTTTGAAATATTAATGGTTGCCAATATTTTTCGAAGAAAAACTACACGACAATTTACAAAATCAGGAATCTATAAAAAAAAATATTGCTTTTGATCTGCCAAAAACCTCCTGTTTTATAGTTTTTATGGTATCAGATTACCTTTTTATCTGGGAAAAAACGCTTGGAAAAATAAAGGAATGTTTGAAATTCAAAAGGGTAGCAGTAATTTGTTTTATGTCTATTGTGGTGTGTGTGAAAGAAAGTATTATGCTCAAACAAATTTTTATGTTTAATTAAAAAACTAAACATTCAACAATGTAGATTGCGAACGTTGTCAACAACCTGTTTAAAGCTTTAAAATGCCATCTGTAAGATTGGCTGTAATTAAGGGGCCACATTAAATGGAGAATTTTCTTTTGGTCAGGTTCTCTATTGCTTCCCCAAAAGATTACCCCAAACTTTAAATGCAGATAGCAGACAGAAAATAAATCGCTCGTAGTATATCAGCGCTGACCACATCACGTAGTATTCGTATACAATAACAGAAAGTACTTACCACCATACCAAAAGACGTGCTAAATGTTATACATCATAGTCATGTTTATTGAAAGAAAAGAGTTCAGGATAATTAATTTCCTTTGCTTTTAAGAGCATAACGTTGGTTTTACTGTGATTAAAAATTAAGCGACTAGACATTAACCATCGTCCAAGTAACGTCAAGTACCTGGAACCATTGTCAATGATTATCATAATTGTAGATCCCACAACTACTAAAGAAGTCACTAAAGTCATCATTAAAATGAATGACAAAAAGTAGTGGTCCCAACATACTACCCTGAGGCACGCCCTTACAAGTATAGATGGGATTTGAATGAAGACGAACGCCATTAGAGTTGATCTCAACGGTCTGCTGATAGATGTATTGGCTCGTTTTTTCCAATTAATATCTATCCGCCTTTTTTCACTGACCATCAGTAATCTGCTGGCACAGCAGGACGTCACTTTAATATCAACGAATCATGCTTATATAATATGTTTTGGTGAAGATTCTCTCCGAAGCGGTTGTTAACTTTTTATTAATTTTGAAACACCAAGAATAAGAATACTGTCATCAGTAGAGATGACCAAGGCAGGTGCAATTATTACTTTTTTGCAACGAGTAGACAGACTCATGTTTATTCGTCTCATGAGAGGGGGTTCGTGTTGCCTACTGGTTTCCCCGAGAGTCGACAAAACACTCTATCTAGTCGCTGCAAAAAGTAATAATTTCACCTGTCTTTGCCATCTCTAGTCATCAGTAAATGGTGTTTTCTCAAAGCAATAACTCTGCACTATAGAACAACCACTTAAAGGGAAATTAGACGAAGGAAAATTTAAGGCCTTAACTGGAAAGATACGCCCGGACGAAGTAGAGAGAAAGGGATTCACGTGATCTCTGTCGCACGCAGAAAAGTGATTCTTCGATCCAAGAAAATATATTTTCTTAGCTTGGCTACAGAATGATTCATAAAAATTCATAAAAAACTCCAAGAAATACTCAATGGAATAAAATTTGAACCAATATTGAAGAAAGTTAACATACATTGAAGAGAGGCATCCAAGAACTCACTAACACATGTGTTGTTCCATTGAGAAAAAAAACTCGTATCGTTTGTAGCGGGTACTGAACATCCTGTATACTTGGGCATAAGTTTATGTTGTGCAGAACTAACCAGTTCTGCACAACATAAACTTATACCCAAGTATAAAGTTCGAATATTTTTTTTTTAACTTTTTACCTAAATTGCTCAGAAAAGGAATTATCTTCTGCCCACGCGCAGTTTTTTTTTTGAATGGGTAAACATTTGGCGTACAAGGAAAATGGCTTTCAATATAGTTGAAATGATTCTATACAATTTTTAATTATAATCTAAGAGATATCAAGAAAACTATAAAATTATTAGGCTCAGCTTCAACAACCTCCTATTTCAACTTGATACACTTAACGATTTACGTAAAAGAAAAACTGAAAAAAATGTAGCGATGCTTTTGTCTTAAAACAAATCTTACTTCGTAGTAATTGCGGTAAACAATTTAATTAAAGCGTTTTTATCTTTCTTTTATTACGAATCCAAAGCAGGTTAATGAAAAGAGATAAACAACAACATAAAACTAATATCGAAATACTTCTGAGGTTGAGACCAGAGTAAAAATAGAAATCCTGTCATTGATAAATTCTAGGGGCCTTTGCATACTATTGTTTATTTTAGTTACATCTATTCCACACGTATGATACGATCTTTTTTTCATTTCGCGTAATAAAAGCTTCGAGCTTCCCGAGGTCAAAAGCATAGGTATTTCATTTCTATCGAAACAAACTAGTGCTGTTCTAAAAATATCCTATGGGTTGTTTGCAATGGGCGCGGAATATATGTATCAATTAATTATTTTATTTAAATCTAGTCTCCATAAAAAATTTTCGCTACGCCATTTTTTTTTCACGCGTATACAAAAATAACTTTCAGAAGGCGACATTTTTGATGTAACGAAAATATATTTGTACCCTTGAAAAATAATGGTTAGTTAAATTATAGCATATTGATTAAAGCTAAATTGCAAAGTTATTAAAATAGCATCTGTCTTTTCATTGAATAAAAATGTTATTGATTAATCTGCAAAAAAAAGAAAAACAAGTTACACGAGGCACGTGGCCAACTGGCTATTCTTCAAACATTTATCCTGAAGATGGATTCACGTGTCGTACACACATTACTACAATACCAAGGAAATGTCAGAGCGGTTATTATATGCGAGACTTTATTTACTTTGCAGAAGTTGAATTGAGTTTCCCGTATCGCGATGTGAAGATTAAGAAAGGTGTCGATCCCAGGGATCTGTATGAACTCGAAACTGAAATCGGAAGGTAAGCTAGGGATGTGGCGACTTTCAGTATACCTGAATAATGTTAAGATTTCTAGAGGTAAATTCGGCACAGTATACAGATGTAGGGAGAAATCGACGGACCTTCTATTGGCAGCAAAGTTTGTGGGAGTACCGAAGAAGGAGGATAGAAGAAACGTTGAACGAGAAGTCGATATAATGCGACAGCTGCAGCATCCTAGGCTGATCCAGCTTTACGATGCGTTCGAGAATGGAAAAGTTATGTGCGTTATACTAGAACTGTAAGTTATTTAATTTCAAGTTTAAGTAATACTGAAGTATCAGCACACACTACACCACACAATTTTAATTGGTTAAACAGCTGTTTCGAGGATGCATGGATCCTCATTATTAACCGAATAATTGATGTGGGAAAAAAGTTGAATTTTGATATACCTACACTCTAACTAAGACATACGAAAAATATGGAAAAATAGACGAAAAGGTCTCTTGTCATTGTAGCACAAAACGTAAAACATACGGTAAGACAGCGATCCGTCTTGTCTATTCATTTCTCTATTTGTCTATTTTCTAATTTAATATAAACGATTCTATCCTTCCATAACTGTAGCACATAATGTGCTCATTAAATCTGGTGCCAATCGCTCTTTTTTGATTTATTAGAGTAAGGCATCCTTTCGTCTATTTTTCCTCGCACTCCCAAAGTAGAAAAATTGTTCCGCGAATATTCGGTTTTTTTAAATTTGAAAATGTCCGGGTTTTATCCTGATTTTTCCATTTTCCAAATAATCCAGGTCCAAGGTCCAGCTTTGCCCTTAGACTTTAACTTTACATTAAAGTTAACATTTGTGCTGAAAAAAAGGCATAATGTTTTATTAAAGACTTCTCTAAGAGTACGCGCTGTTTCATTGCACTCACAGTTCTCTGCAGGGCATTTTAATTTTGTTGAAATATTGTTTACGATGAAATTCATCACAAAACATTTGTGTAAGTTTAGTTTTAAGCATGTTTTTATTTTATTATGTATACATGTAGCACTTCTGGGTGTGTAGGAGGAACGGGCGAGCTATTTTCAGTAAAACTGGTATACATCCCGGGTTTTCCAACATTTATTAATAGTTGTTAATTTGTATTTCTTTACGGTATTTAGTTGTAATATTTTGTAGGACATAATCTATAATAATAATTATTATTATTTGTGCCATAAAGATTTTATTTGGTACTAATCTCCTTGAAATAAAAAGGTGAGGGGACAACGTGAAATTAATCCCCGTTTTTCCAGCTTAATTATTTTAAAAAGGGAATGAGCATTTGTGGCACAAATTAATATAAAACAGGCTCAAACCGATGACATTTTCAAATTTAAAAAAATCAAAGGGCCGGGGACAAACTTCACGCATCCCCATTACCCACTTAGCAGGACGTAGAAAAACATATCTTAAAAGGAAAAGTTAACGGATAAAGTGCCTTTACTAAAAATTATTTATGGTTTATTTACCTTGTCCCTTAAGCTATTATTATTGCAATAAGAACGGAAAGACGGTTACTTCTTCAGTATGCTGAAAATAATAATGTATCCGGCATTTGATCTACGCAAATGCGTTGTTTATTGACATAGATATCTGTTTCAGAATTGAAGGCGGCGAACTATTTGAGAGAGTCATCGATGACGACTTCGTCCTAACTGAAAAAGCTTGCACCGTTTTCATGCGGCAAATATGCGAAGGCGTAGATTTCATACATAAACAGAACATTTTACATCTGGATATGAAAGTGAGTGTTTGTCTAACTGAGTAAAATGAGGCGAGGCGCTGTTTATTTTGAGAACGTGCGATTTTCAGCCGGAGAATATTCTGTGCCTGACGAAGACCGGAAATCGAATTAAGATAATCGATTTTGGATTGGCGAGAAAGTACGATCCCGGCAAAAAGTTGCAGGTCCTGTTCGGAACTCCCGAGTTCGTAGCGCCGGAAGTAGTAAATTTCGATCAGATTGGATATGGGACTGATATGTGGTCCGTTGGAGTCATATGTTACGTTCTGTAAGTCTTACTAATAACAATATAAGGCCTAAGTTCCATCGACTTGCACTTAAATGTGGCATATATGCATGTGATGGTTTCTTCATTGTTTCTTATTATTATATTTGAAGGTTGTCTGGTTTATCTCCATTTATGGGACATACAGATATCGAAACGATGGCCAACGTAACCATTGCAAAGTACGATTTTGACGACGAAGCTTTTGACGATATTTCCGATAATGCCAAGGATTTCATCCAGAAGCTGTTGATCAAGGATCAACAGTAAGTAAATTCTTTAATTTTTTTTTAGTATACTATTAAGCATGAGTGTGTAACTGCGTGTGAAACTTTCAAAAGGAAGACAAAGACCCAAATTAGTGTTTCTTTAGTCACAATTGCAATTTCTACTAATTCTACTGTGCCTCCGTTTTCTTCATGAAATAACTACTTTCTTTACTAATTTGGGATTTTGTTTTATGGGAGAATGTGATATAAACAAATAAGGCTAAACTAGTCGAAATTATGCAATGAGCATTGTTTTAAATCGGGTCTTTGTCTGCCTGTTCACAGTCAGCGCATGTCTGCTGAACAATGCTTGAAGCATGTTTGGTTACATCGGTCGGAACGTCCAATACCAAGACATCCGTCAATGGACATGACTAAGGATAATTTACGGCAATTTGTGGAACGTTGGAACGATCATCCAAATTCGCCGTATGTGTTTGAAGCTCTATCCCACGCTATCATGCCTTGCATAGGCACCGGATTACGTCTCTCAGATTCCCTGAATTCTCTGATAGTGTTATCGCCATCGCCATGCGAGTCTTTAGCCTCGTCACCTGGTTCCGATAATGCTTTCTTAAACACTGAGCACATGAATGGAAATTCGTTCATGTCAGATCATTTCAGAAGAGCATCAGATAGTACCTGTGTGGTAAGAGCACCGGATATAACTGAACGATTGAATTTAGCAGAAGAAATAAGGAAACTATCGGATAAACTGTTTCAATTATCGAATATGTCGACAAGTTTGCTCAATAACGAACCTATACTCTTTGAGAATGAATCAGAGATATCTGTCAGTCGTTCCAAAATCAAACCGAATAATGAGGTGCAAAATAATACTCCTCCAATCGAAAAAAATAAAAATCCATTGCCTAGAGATCATCCAGATAGTTCAAACTGTAAAGTTCCATGGAGAAAATCGAAAAATAGGATAAATATAATGAGCAGAGACGTTCCACTGTTACCAAGACGCAGCTCAAATTCGTTTAGGGAGCAATTTCATTCTAGATTATCTGCTTTCAATGAAATGTGCACGCCGGTTAGGAAGCAATCCGATGATAATCCAAACAGCACTAAAGATCTCCTGCTACAACTTCTGGATCATTGGGATGGACCAAAGGGGCCAAAATTGCGGCATTCTTCCATATCCGCTGAATTTACTGATTCTGATACATTAGGTCAAAGGACAATAAGCTCCTTAAATACATTCTTCCAGTCAAGACAGACAAATAATATCAGTTCCTCAAAGAAAACTTAAGCTCACAGAGATTAAGACGGATGATATTCTACAAATTTGTATAAATTATGTATATTAGTGTACTTTATTCGTCGTATTTGTATTATTTTTTATTTATGTTTTAAGTACATTTATTTCTTAGTCGAGATGACGCTTGCATTTTCATGGCTGTTATAAAAAGACATCTGAGTTAAAGGGACCATAAGCAGTTTTGTTTTGTTCTTGTTCGTTTTGTTGGTATTGTGCAGTTTAATATTTTTAGTTTACGTACCAGTTTGATATTGATGTGCGAAATTTTAGAGGTTTTATTTTATTTTCTTTACTCTACTATTGACTCATTTGTAAAATTAAATTCACCAATATATAGTGCTTTTTAGAAAACATTAACTGAGTGTTTTTATTAAATTTGCTCACCAAATATAGCTTGTATTGGATTGTTATACCTTCAGATTAGCAAATTGCTATATAAATTTGTATTTTGTGTTTTTTTTTCATCGCATTTAGTAAACAAAATTTAGCATATATTAGCCAAATAATCTTTCACCATTCACCTACTGTAGGTGCGAGGATACATAATCAAATTTTCATTATCTGCATACTAATCCTGCCTACTCTAATATTTAACTTATATAAAGTTAGTTCCCTTCTTTCTATCTTGCGAATTGCCTCGATCCAGGTCCTTTCCTCTCCTTTTTTTTTATCCTTATTAGAGCCCCGAACCATTCTAATGGATGCTTTAATAGTGTACGTCCTATTTCCAGTTTTCACTTCTCTGTATCTTAACTCAATTATCTCGACGTATTATTCGAAAGAATGAAAGAAATATTTGCATTTTATTGGAACTTGCAGAGGTTTCTTAATGATGGCTGACGACTACCATCTTCAGAAACCTTGTATACTTCATCTAGAGACATGGATGCACCATAAAAGTAAATCCAATCTTTATCGTCTATTACGATATAGATCGTTCTAAATCACATCGCCATATTATCCTGAACAAGGATCATAATTTGTCCCGTTTAAACTGGACCATAGGTGACACCGAAAACGAAATTTATTTCTGTTAAACATTGTTTTTGTTCTTGAAAGCTGCACTAGTGACGAACACACTAGTCTAACAAGTATGCGTTTTTCAATACCGTAAACAATACTGTATTGCTCTATTACTTCTTGCATGCTCAAAATTAACGAATAACTATAAATAATGTTCTAATCTGTGTTGTAAAATATAATTTCAAGTTTAATTTGAAGTTTATTAGTCTTTATGTGGCCAACATTCTACAGAAATCACTAAAAATTAAATACATAGGTTTCATGTAATTCTGGCGACAAAACAAGCGCATTTAAAACATTTTTTTATAAATAAAAAATATTTTTCCATCTACTTGAAATAAAGTAGAAGCATGAAAATTTCCCGAGGAGGTGAATAGGCTCTCTAGTTCTTAAAATACTTTTTTTTGCTATTATTTTAAACTATATAGTAGAAACAGATTAGAAATATTAAATAGATATCAACTCACTATTTAAATTAAACTAAATTGCAATTTTTGTAACTTGCATTTGAAACTTTCTTATACTGTTGGCATACGCTTTTTTGCAACCGCTTTTAAGATTTCGTGAAAAGTAAGTATAAAGTCATAATTTTGGTTGTCATCTTCGCACTTCATTGCACAAATTAGTCTTGGTATTTTCTTACTTATATTTCTAGTGCTAGACTGTCAGCTGCTGAAGCAATGAAACATACCTGGATGTTGCAATCATCAGATGTGATCATCAGTACCAAGAAATTGAAGCGGTATGTCATTAAGAAGAGATGGATTAAGGCCGTAAATACTATCATAGCATTGCGACGTATGGGTGCAAAAATTGATGCAGATCTTGTATGAAAACATTTCCAAATTTCTAATAAGAATTTCTCGATATTCCACTGTGTGGAAACTGCTGTATATATTATAAAAAATTCCATTCGCCATTCTGATTCAAGCTAGTTTTATTTTCAAATTATGATTTATGTAGTGTTTATACATGAGAAAATTAAGGACTGTTTAGATATGTAATTAAATAAGTTTATGAAATAAAGCCGTATTTTTAATTAAATTGATAATTTCCTTTAAACAGATTAAAATGAGAAGATACTATAACTAGATGTATCAAAATAACAAATAAAAATATAGAAGAGTGTTTATTACACTAATATTACCGTATAAATACAATAAACACCATGAATGTTAACGGTATGATTTTTGATAACGTGCACGAGCGCCTGGACCTCCGAACTTCTTGGGTTCGCAGCGACGTGGATCGGCAACTAACAGCGTCCTATCATATTGGATTAGTATATCTTTTAATTCCTTCTTGGACGCTTCATCAACATCTACAAAAAAATTAAAAAATAGTTGGTTAAAGCATTACATTCGCTAAATATAATTGATAAAGTAACATACATTTTTGATAATATGCCACTAATGCCTTTGATATGGCCTGTCTGATGGCATAGATTTGTGACACATGTCCACCACCATTTACACGAACTCTTATATCAACTGCTGCAAATTTATCCTGCAAGTAAAAAATTACAGTTAGATCGTAATATGACAATTTCCACAAAAGAATTTGATTTCAATTAAAATCAGTGAATTGTTTTATTTCAAAAATGACTCAATTTCGGGATAAACGTTCATCATTTAAGTAATTACAAATGCAAAACAATTGTACAAGAATGGCAACAAAATTACCTGTCCTAATAAAAGAATGGGTTCATTCAGCTTATCTTGCAGCATTTTAGGTTCAATTTGAGATAATGGGCGGCCATTTACTCTCAATATTCCTCTGCCCCTTTTACAATATGCAACAGCGGTGGCGGATTTCTGGAAATAATGAAATCAATACATTAACACGTGTGCCGAATACTGGCATATAAACAAGGTTATTTCCGACAAAATACACACCTTCCTGCCAAATACTTGCACGGAATGCAAAGGTTCCCTCTTTGGCTATAATTGGAAAAATAAATAAATATAATTTTCTCATGTTTTTCATATTTTTTAAACTATTAATTATACAAACCTTCTGCATCTTGGTTATAAGACGGAGAGAAAGGAAACAGTTCGCTATCGGAAATTCTGTCAAAGTCTCGGGCAATGGTTGCCAACTCTAGATTTAAATTTTTAACTGTTTTAATTATTATTATTGTTCTAATTATGCATTATAGTATTAAATATAGTTTTAAAACATAAAAAGAAATAATATGTTAGTATATCCTTCTTATAAATTTAAAATATAAGAATTAATGTTAAATTTAAATTATGAAGTAAAATAAGTTGCATAACTTGTAGTACATATATCTCACTATAATGTGGCACCTCCATAATTTTATATGAATTATATTAATATAAAATTAATTACAATAACAAATAAAACATACACTGAATCATCGTCAAAAGCTACAAACATCCTGCAATGTATGCGGCTTTTCTGGCCAGCTTGCCCGCCTTTTCATTACCTTCGATCCCTTGATGGCTTGGGACCCACCGCAAGGTAACGTGGGCCCCAATTGCCCACATGGTTGTGCTTCGTATGCCTATCTCGAAGTTCTATATGCCCCACAATATATCTCCAACTTTGAAAAGAAAATGGCAACTCTTATGGAGTCTGAAGGTTTTACGGATGTTCGAGGGTCTATGCATTTTCTATGTCTATGACTATTATTCGAATGTGGTTTTGTATACCATCAGTGGCGAGTCGTTCATATGCCGCATAATAGCGTCAAGCTTAAAGCTTAAAACTTTTCGCTTAGTAACTTAAATTTTAAACACTTTATTTGAAATTCAACAAAAAAGTTAAATAATGATAGCAAGGACTGTGGCGTAGTATGGTAAACAATACATAAGTATCGGCACCCTCCGCACCACACAAGTTTAATTTATTATATAGTAATATAATAAATAGTGCGGGACGGCCGTTTCGAGGACACGAATGGTCCTCATCATCAACCGGTGACTGAAAAAAGTTAAACAATCAAAGTTAATAATTATTCTGGGACGGCCGTTTCGGGGACACGAATGGTCCTCATCATCAACCGGTGACCGAAAAAAGTTAAACAATCGAAGTTTATAGAATAATGGAGTGTTTAGCAAATTTCAGCCGCGTAGTAATTACGTCACCTAGCCTGTCCATC
Organism: Oryctes borbonicus; assembly: GCA_902654985.2. Taxonomy (NCBI): domain Eukaryota; kingdom Metazoa; phylum Arthropoda; class Insecta; order Coleoptera; family Scarabaeidae; genus Oryctes; species Oryctes borbonicus. The sequence continues at coordinate 5,923,829 of LR736868.1, forward strand.
CAAATTAATGGAGCAAAGTGAATAAATTGGAAGTTCTCATGGAAATTACTTAGAAAATTATATAAAAATACGGTTTACATTGTTTGTAAAATGATAAATCAAAGGATTTACTAAAAACAAGTTATGGGCAAAATAATTTTGGCTTAATGCACATAAAGACGCCAATCAGTATTTTACACGACGACGCCAAAAGAACTTGGCACGTTTCTGCGTAACATTTCACGAACGATTCTACATTAATAATATTTTCTTCACTACGATTATCTGTTGCTAGAAAGTTATGATTCTCTTTGTGTTAAAACGCAGAAAAGCGCTGGCATAATGATGTGGTATTTTGGAAACCACATTGTTTGTATGAATATGTGGACCAAGCAAAATGTGTGCGTGCTGTATTATGAATATCGTGTATTAGTGTATATATTTTGAGCGGTCTAGATCAGTAGCATCGTACCTTTTGATACATACAACCGGTCAATATATGTGCGCTGCGTACTCAATTAGCGTAAACCTATCGTCGTAGCGAACGTTGTAATACGAATACCTCGCCGGTCATCAATGAAGTTGCGAACGGGGCATGCGTTGAAATGTGGCAGTTCGTGTTGTACGTCGTTCGCGTGGTGACGAGGAAAACGTTGTTTATTTGCTCGCCATGCATCGCAAGCGTTCCCGTAACGACGACAATTCACCAGCGAAAAAACGCAATCTTATAACGTTCGAGATGAAATTGGATATGGTGAAGCGTTTCGAAAATAAGGAACGGCCTTGCGATATCGCCCGGACATTAAATGTAAGTCAATCCACTGTACGAACGATCCTCGTTAGAAGTGAAAAAATTAAAGAGCGGTCGAAGCGGCTACTGTCCTTGGGCGGGACGAAATTTATACGACCGCGCTCGCACACTGTAGAAAATATGGAAAAACGACTCGCGGAATGGATTAAATTCGAAACGGAAAGGGATAACCGGCCCTCCATAGCGCTTATTCAAGAAAAAGCCAGAGAGTTATACGAAACTATAAGAGTCGAATTGAATGACGCTGAAGCGAAACCGTTCGCCGCGAGTTTCGGTTGGCTAGATCGTTTCAAGAAGAGAATGAAACTCTTCCAACTAGACTCTAAAGAAGTGGTAAAACCAGCAACCGTTCGTGTCGTCAACATGGACATTGTAAATAAATTCCCATCGATATTTAAAGAAATCCTTGATGAAGGTGGATATTCCCCCAAGCAAGTCTTCAGTATTAACGAGTTCGGATTGTTTTGGAGACGATTACCTACGTACGATCCTTCCTCAGAAATTGAAAGCCAGCCGGATAATGATCGTTTAGTTTTGATTCTTGGTGCAAATGCTCTTGGAGATTATAAAATAAAACCTGTTGTTGTTTTTCATAAATCCAATCCTGTCGCTCTAGCAGGATACTCCAAAGATCATCTGCCTGTAGTATGGAAATACAATCCAAAAGGAACCATCACATCCAGCACCTTTAGCGAATACTATTGCAACCGTTTAACCAACGAATTAAAAGATTACTGTCTAAAAGAAAACATCCCTTTTAAAATTTTGCTAGTATTAAGTAATACTTCCCATCATCCGGAATGTCTTGAAGATTTTTCGGAAAATATCAAAGTTGTATTCCTACCTCCAAACACTGAATCGTGCCTGCTTCCTATGGATAGTGATATCATACATTTCTTTAATGCCCATTATTTCCATTTGTTACTCGAAAAACTTATCGAAGAAATGGAAAACGACGAACGAAAGAATCCAATAGAGGTGCAAAGACGAAATTTCAATATAAAAAATGCCGTAGATATGATAGGACAAGCTTGGACGAAAATTAATCAGAACAGTTTGAAGTGCCTTTGGTACAGACTATGGCCAGAACATGCTGGGAAGCATAAATCATTCGAATTCGTAGACGGAATTACAAAGCTCAAACAACAGATTATATCGTTAGCTGAAACGATCAACATTGAGATAGACATTTTTAAGGTTTCAAATGCCTTAATGCCACCTGAAGAGGAAATAACGCCCGAGGAACTGAGGCGTATGATAGGTGATGACGATGAGAATAACGATGACGATTATGCCATCAGAACATTATCCTCAGAAGACCTATACACAGCTTTTGCACATATACAAGCAGCTGTTACGATATTTGATGAAAATGATTATAATCGAGAAAGGAGCTTTAAGGTAATGCGACAATTGGAGAGTGCCATCGGCTGTTACAAACAGATGTATACGGAGAAGATAAAAAGCTCTGCGCGAATTAGTTCAGTTAGCTTCGTAAAAGTGGAAGCTGTTGACGATGACGAGAAACTTGAATATGATGAACCAGAAATCCAGTCAGCAAAAGATGGTGATAGTGTTGGATCGGAAATCGAATACGAAGAAGACGCACATGACCCAATCGGTTGATAATAAATTTGTGAAAGACAGAAACCTTGAATATGCCTATTTCTTATGTTTTTGTACGAAACTATGAGAAAGAAAGGTATGTATCCGACTTGTTAAATATACATATAATAAAAAATGTCTGCTATCATTGTATTGTATAATTGTATATATATTTATATAGATAGTTATCTAGCGTCATTTTAGAATTTAGTTAATTATAGAATTATATTAGATTAGATTATTATTTGGCCCGCAATTGATATCTTTTTAGGACGGTCGAAGCGGAGAGGCAGTCAGACAGAGCTGTTATAGACTCGATTGTAGGCTATCACCCACTATGCCATTCCGTGGAGATATAGAAATTAAAATCAAAAGAAACTATTTAAAAAGATACCCAATAATTTCTTAAATGTAAACTTATACAGAGACACCCTGTATAATGACATTTGGAGGGAGTAAATGTAATTTTAGAAGCAGATTAAGTTAAATATTCATAATCATCACCACTAGAAATGTCAAACACACTCTACACATTACCACTTGCCGAATAATAAAATCCTTCCAGGTTATTTATTAAAGTAATAAATCATTTCGTTAAAAATTTAAATTTGAAAAATGAGCTTTAAACCAATACAATGAAACTCTTTCCTCTTATTTTAAGTAACACCGTACGTAATATTTTATTCCGAATTTCAATATTCAACATACCCTCAACGTGGGAAATAAGGTGGCAGATGTCTCAAAGCTCTGATTTCATAAAAAAAAGCTTCCGAATACCCCTAACTTTACGTATTGCACCCGGAGTAAGCTCGACGAGAGTGGAAGGGGAATTATTTAGCCAATCGCACCTTTCCCCCACTATTCTCGAGATTCCCACGTTGGTAGCTGTTTGTCTAGCGCGTATTACGATTACCGAATTCAAAAATAACACTACATGCTTGTTGATATTTTACGGTGTTGCGGTTAGTAAGTTTGTTTGAAAAAGAAGCACAATTGTGGTAGTTTAATTTTCGCCAGAATTTTCGCTGATTGGAGAAGATACAGGTGTGTGATTCCTGCGATACGAGGTAAGTGATCTTTTAATTATTTGCGCTGCGCGCAAATTTCAACTTTCACGAAATATCAGCGATTACTCCATGAATTTTTATTTAAAACAGGATTGCTTAATTATTGCATTCATAATAGTATATAACCGCGCACGTAATAAGCAAATAATGCAGTATACAAGCTAATTAATATTGGATTCCACTTTCTTTATTGTTGAAAGCTCATTTCATTTTCGCTTTCTTTTTATTTGTAGCGTTCGATCCTTTACAATCGTTCATGCAACGCATTCAACAAAAATCTAGCGAAACATGCGACCTTTAAATTCTATACAATGACGAATTTATTACATATTGACAAAGGAAGAAACGAGAATAATCACTCTTTCGTAGAAATAATTATGATAGACCTAATCGAGTTAATGGCTGGATATTTAGAGCTAATCTTTCACTTACCGCTAATCTATTAGTGCTGTGGTTATTACTATTACTACAGAAATGTGCCATAAGAATTTTTTTGTAAATACGTACTCCGGGGACTTCCAATTTAAGATCATAGCCCTTGGTAAATTAAACTGGAAAATACATTGTACACGCACGGAATTTTACAGGGTCGGCTTTGTTTATTTTTCCTAACGCATATAAGATACATTATACACCATATCAAGTTTATGCCCTTGTATATATGGAAATTCACAAGTATTTCACATAATTAAACCAAACGCCAACAATCTGGAATATGTTAACTTCTTCGTAAGCGGCTCAACCTCTCCTTCTATTCAAGCTATACACTATATGTCTTCGTCGCGATTTATGTAATTGCTCGATAATTAGATAGGCACGTGCCTTTTTTCATAGTTAGCAATTAATTAACGTTAATACACATATATAACAAAATCACGCCAGCTATTTATATAGGGTAATCATTCCATGAATTGTTCCGAGATGAATATAATACCACTATTAAAATTCAAAGTAATTCCAAGGTTATGCTTTTATTCATTTCAAGTTCAATTACATATTAGACGTGCTCTAATATGTTTATTGAGCGTGTTTTTTTATTTGGTTTGTAGACCTTTGCTTTTCTCAAAGAAGTAATTACCTGAAACCGTATTGAAATTACGAGGGTAGTCAGAAAAGTTCTCAACCTAACACAGAAATGATTCCTTTTTTGTCAAATTCAGTTTTAATTCTCAACTTATAACTTTTCCCACCGATGCTCTCTTTAATCGGCCTAAATAGTAATCGGTGGTATCTTGTTCTGTGGCCGGAACCTGTGCTATGGCAGCTACTGACGTGTGAGACGGTGCCCTTTTCTTCAAATGTGGTTGTTTTCATGTAATTTCTTTCAGCTTGTGAAGTAATGGTGCGATGTGTGGCCTCGTTTTTCTTTTTTCGAGATAATCTCCATAACTATCCCAAAAAATAGTCGCCCTAGCTTTCCTAATCGATGGAACAGTTTTGGTTTTTTTCGGAGGCGATTCATCCTTCGCAATCCATTGTTTCAACTGTGCAATTGTTCGGAGGCAAGTTCCGCACAACATAAAATTGTTGTTAAGTGTACAGGCTCTTCTGTTTCCGCGATACAATAGTTGTTTTCTTTATTTAGTTATTGCGTTTTCTGGATACTCATCTTCAATTCATGGCAACTTTCTTCAACATACTAACTCAGTTTTTAAGACAATTTGAAATTTTTGCTAAATGCCGCATTCCACAAAATTATCTAAATTATTTCTAAAGCTGACCAGCCTGTATACTTGAGCATAATTTTATGTTGTACAGGACTTATCTTCGAATATTTTTTGCTGGATTTTTCCTTTTTAAATTTATTACTTTGGGAAGTTTTAAATTACTTTGGGAAGAAATTATCTTCCATCCATGCACTAAATGGACAGGCTGCCGACAGGCGTACTGTCTATAGGCAGGCATATGGAAAGAATGTGATTTATTTTCTCCTTTGTCAATGATACTTTTTGCATTATCATCATTTTAATTAGGTCATGAATATTGTGATTGTCAAATGTACATTGTTAGCGTTAATCTTTGATGTAACGTGTCACATTTTTCTAAGAATTGTTCCTCAAGGATACATAATTGTAAACAGTATTTTTTAAATATGTACATTGTATCACGCAGTGATCCACATGATAAATATACAGTGGCTAATTATGCGAATGTCTGTTCGTATTTTTATTATGAATATTTTGGATTCGCTTTTATGATTACACCTAGCAGACTGTATATTACATTTATGTGGGAATTATTCGCTATCTTTATTATTGCAGGGATAATTCCAAATTTATCATCATCTCTTATTGATGCCTTTAGCAAATTTGGCATTTGGCAAATTTAGATGCATAAATACATATATTTTTTTAGAAAATGATTTTTCAAAAAATAACTCAAAAAGAACAAAAGGTTTGTAATGTGTATGCAGGTGGATAGATAATAGATTTCATATTATTAAAAAACATTATATTGCATGTATTCAAAATATATAACAGTAGCAAGGATTCTACTCCTTCCATGTAATAAACATTAAACAGTCAAAAAGATCATATTTAATGGTAGCTGTTATCTAAAAAGATTCGAACACAAACCGGGAATAATCCTCGCGACATATAATAATAAATCTTTGAGATCAAAGGAATTTCTTTTTATTATAGCAAATAACTGGCAAGCGGGTTGTAAAGCGAGATTAAATAATGTTCTGCATACAAATCACATAATTAACAACCAAAAACAAGAATCTTAAAAGAAACGATAAACGTTACATTTTAATGTTTATAAATTGCATATGTGTGCCTTGTATAGGAATTATAATTAATCTTAAGAAATCTTGAGATAACTTCATGTATCACTAGAAATTTTGACGTTGCACTTTAGTATCAGATGACCATTTTTTTTTTTTCAACAAGAAACCAGAAACCCAAATTACTATCGCCTCCGGGGCTGAATAAATTTTATTATCTTGATTTTCTTTCTTAAGTAAGATCTTTAACGATAAGAGTTCCTATACACGTGCCGGTGACCGTAATATAAATGTTTTTACAGAGAATACGTATTCGCCATATGTTCTTAGTGATTCAGTCGCTATTGCTTTTGTAATGTTAGCTTGTTTCACATAATGAAGTATTTTATTGGATAAAAATTCCTTACCTGGTGATTGGTAATTTTTTACAATAAAAAGCATTACTTTTAAATCTCTAGCTGAAGAATTCACACAGCTTTACGTTAAAATTGATTGCATGACCAGTTCTATGGCACATATATGACAAATTATATGCAGGAAATTTAGCCGCAGGTAAGAATTCTTGTTATGCTTCATAAAAATGGATTTGTTTAGTCTAAGGATTATCGTAAAAGTCGATGTGAAGACCAAACAAAATTTGGAACATATATGACAGAAAATATACAGGGTACTATACGATAACTTGCTGTCTAACAACGGGTCAAATAAGACAAATTTGGTTATATCTGTATGTCTTAGCCAAAAACCCAATTTCATTGTTAATTCGATATTGTCCTGGAATAATAATCTTGGCCAGATATAGTTACACAAAATAAAAAACACCCACAAGAGGAATTTACATGGCTAATATCAAATAATAATATCAAATTTTCAGAAAAAAGAAAATATATACAGAAGAGTGAAGATTATTGTGAACGTCCTGTATATTAAACCAATATTTATCAAAAAATCGTTTCACGTAGACAAGTACCGAAACAAAAGCTTCTTTTTTCAAATTCAATAAATAAAGCAATGCGGTTATAACAGTAAATGCATTAATGTACGATTTATATTTAGCTCCTCGAAGTTATTGTACCGCAAACAATAGGCAACCTTTCGTCCTTATTCAAATAATATTGTCACCCGTGCGCGTATAAATTTTGCTACAAATTTTACAGTTACCGGTAGTTCTTTATTGGAACGGAATGAACCGGAAACAAAGTAAAGCCATCATCAATAAGCAATAACAGTTACTAGAATACATTAAATAGCTGAACGTTTTTCATGGAACCTATCCTCTCCATATTGGGCGTTGTCACGAAGAAGAATTTTCAATGCCTCGGTGTAAATTGACGTAAACGTCTTGTTTCTATTTCTTCTTCCATGCCACTTTTCATTTAGCCATTTTAGCAATTCCATTCTTTTTTGCTTCTCTTCTATATCGCGGCATTGCTGTTTCTCTTCGCGTCCGCCTCGTGCGTTTCTACACTATAATTTATTCTTTTATGAATCAATCGACACAGTCCACCGTAAGTTTTAATCATCTTCCGCGTAGAAGCGTGAGTCAACCTGAAGGAAGTACACCTGAAGGTCAACGAAAGTAAGATGCCGGCAATGTCCCCTGAAACTGATTCGTAAGCGACTCATTCATTAATTCATGATGTACTTGAGATTTTACGACATCGATTCCGAACTGCAGCTGATGCAGTGTTTCTAGTGAAATTGACAAAGGCTTGTTGGGTAGCTTAAAACTTCGCATTTAATTTGCTATAAATCTTCTTAAGTGCACTTCTGAAGACGCAGAAACGGAATTTTAAATATATAAACAACATGCCAATATTTGAGAGACATTTCTGTATGAAATTGAGAGCTAGAACATCTCTAGAGGTAAAGCTTTTAATAAAACAGTGATGTTTAACCTATTGGTACACCGTATCACATAGCATAGCAGCGTAAGTATGTTTTGTAATGTTAACATAACTCGTGGTTAGCGTTATTTGGCTGCATGCATCAAAGTGTACATAGTGGCTTGTCTACTCAACTCCCGTCGTTTTGGCCCCTTGTTTCGATCACTAAATTTATCTCCAGCCAACGCTGAAATTTGAAGTATTTCATCCGCAAAAAAACGTATATAGAGAATGTTGTAAGTTCGGTAGAAACGCATGTTTTTGAAGGTTGCGGATGACACTTAGCAATAACGTTAGACGGCAAACGTTATATAACATAATATTACATTCTGGAAAGGAATCTGTTAGTCGAAATCATTTATATAAATTAAGATATATAACTTTGTTTCACGAAGAATAGATATTTTCTAGTAGGAATTATTTCGTAGAAAATTACCAATTTTCTTGTTTTAAATAAATTTTTATCAGCGTAATTGATTGTACACATCGTTTGTAAATAATTTGTGTTAGGACACATTGCTCTTAAAGTCAACTGTTTTCGAAATATTTACAATGGTGCTGAAATTTTCTGATCTTTTTCTCTTCTTTCTTCATTCTTGCAAACCGTGATAAGATCACCTCGAGGTCCATTCTTGGGACAACCACAATTACAGGTCTTCTATGTCCCAATTATCACGATCAAAGAGCTCCCGACATCTTTACCAGACTTTTTTATAACTGTTACAGTTTTTTATGTAACCTGAGACTCTGCACATAGCTTTTATTATTTCTGTTGCTGCTCTAATATTTTCTGAGTGTTTTCTCTCAATTCTCATCACGATTTATAGAATCTATAAATATTCTCAGAGGTAATATTATGTAAGAACATGATACTTTTATGTAAGTGCAAGCTACCAGTAGTCATTTTTTTTTAACATAAACGAATGAGCTATTAATAAAAGAAAAGTATTTTGTAATTCCGTACACATGAAAAGCGTAAGTAAATATTTTACAGTTACATACATAAATCAATTTTATTTTTGTAATGCCAGTTATATGGACAGCAACATTGGAATTCTTTTTTGTTGAAGACGATGAATGACTGACTCAAATTAAGTTACATGTTACGTAACTCATCGATCGCATGCAACTAGATTTAGCGCTTTTAAAATAAGAAATAACAAAAAAGTTATTATGCTTCGGTTACGCCGGATTTGTTGCTGCGAAAAGCGACCACTCAAAAATAAGACGAAAATGAAGCGACGTCGAAATGGGCTTCAAGACACGGATGGATGACGAAAATTATAAAATAACAGTTTAACAGGTTAACGGTATACGAAAGACAAGAAAAAACCATCTGATGGAAATGGATTGTTACAAGTAGGTAAAACAGAGAGAAATGCGTTTACCTTGTCCGTACATAGGTTGTCCACTTGTTGCAGGAACGAAACCATTAGATGTATGCATGTTTTTTATGTGTGTATTGGTATATGTAAAGTAACCGAACACCTTCGTGGCGTCGACTAGAATGTTGCAAGATGCACATTTCCTTTGATATTACCTATAATATTTAGAGGCGTCAGCGGGATTACGTTTCATGAAACTAAATACGCGTGCAACAAGTTGAAGGTTAGCTCATTTATTTAAGCATTAATGTAGATATGTATAATTACGCCTGGAATAACTTCGTAGGTTTTATTTTATGCTAAAATATTCGAAAAAATTGTCGCTTCGCTTCTTAGGAAGTATTATTCTCTAAAATTATTAACTTTACTCACAACAAGTTAAAATTTGAAATGTTTGAAGCGCTTTATCTGAATTTCTATTTTTGAATTTGAATTCTACAACTGAATATCAAGCATACGTGGGATGCGTAAAAAGGAAATACAAAATAAAACTGTACTTGAGTGTAGCGTTATCAGAGGAATTACGTCGCATAATAATAAAAGAAAAAGTGGAAAATAAAGATGTTAAAGCTTAACTTTCAAAGCGCGAAAAAAATATTCATGAGTAGGAGCCTTTATCGCAAAGATGTGTAAACAGGAGTAACCACCACAATTTCAAGTAAACGTTATCTATTTTAATACTGGTACGAACTATTTACTAAATGCAGAGGATCTAAAATTATTTTGCAAAATGAGGATTCCTTAGCATTACAGCGACCTTTAAGGAAATATAGCAACTTACACAACTTGATCTGATTTTCGATTCAAATTATTGCATTGTTGTTGTATTCATTTCACATTAGTGAGACCCTAACAACATGTTGTGAGAGCTAATATAAATAAATAAACAAATGTAACATACTGCTATCTGTACATACAAAATGGATACAGAGTGTGAACCGAGCGGAAAATATTTTAAATCATTCTCGTGAAACGTTTAAATTATATAATTGTCTAACAATCAAACGTCATTAAAAGAAATATAGAAGTCCACAACCGACTAACGTGAAAATTAAAAGAACTGTCCGTTGAGGAACGAATTTTTGTAATTATACAGGTTTCCATTGCAAGCGGGTGCCAAATACACTTACTGCTATTATTATTTTGAAACCTTGAATTTGTCAAACAATAGTAGGTACCTGGTATCTTCCGCACTATTTACCATAGTTTGTTACGTAATTTGTTAATCGTATTTGCGAGTGTGCAATAGCGCATAAAATTAACAACAAAAAGCAGTCGCTAATACGACAAAGTTGCAGTTGATTGCATCTGTAATGATCTTTATATATTTTTTTGTTCTTAAGAACCGTTAGATTATTGACCATCATACACGTGTGAATAAATATGTTGATAAGATGAATTATATATTTTATTATTTTAATAAACCACCTTCAATCTTCAGGTTCTTGAGACATATTTCCCCATTTAGTGAAAATTTGTCCTCTTTGATTTCTTTTACTTTCTGAAAGTACAAGTTATCATAATGTAGAATAAAACATCTCATCCTCTGCTTCAACCTATTCTATTTTGAAAAAATTTTTTCATCATTTCTTAGAAGTTTACTTTGAGGTTACTTTGTGATCCTCTAATTATTCTATTCGTTGCTAAAATTTTTTTATTGCAACATCTACAATTACGCCTTCTTACGCCTAAAATATGCGATCAAATATTTGACTAGACAACTTCAAAAGTGAAAGTTGCACCGCTTATAGCAGGAACTTGTTATTGGAAGATAATTGTAATTAAAGACCACTTGATACATCCATTCTGGATAATTTTAAGGTCGCTAAAAAGACTAACAGAGTTTCTTGCAGATTTACATGCTCGTCCTTTAATAAATAAATGGTACATAAACGCGTGAAAAATTGCCATTACAAACGACCACCTATTAGCAACGAACACATAGCTTCCACCATACGTACCTTCTGAATGTGATAATTCAGTAATGCCATCATCCGTTACATCAGATAATCCTCTTAATCCTCAAGAAGTTCAAGCTACCCCGATGAGGAGCAGTAAATTTCGAAATTACGAGAATTTCGCCGAATACATTACCACTTAATGGCGAGGTTGTGGTAATACGCATACGTATGCTAATGGCAGACATTCAGCATTGTAGAATTTGTTTTGCTGCCGATTTGTTTATTACTTTGCCGGTGCGATAATTACTGTGCGCATTCTTTAGTAGGCGATTCGTATGACTTGGTAATTAAATTTGTATTGGTCATCCGAATAGTAATATGTAATCTGAATAGAATGTGAAATTATTATGAGCAAAATTCCATATAGATTACCAATTTATTACAATTAACATCGTTATCTGAATATTTTTCAGAATGAACATCAGCAAATGACGCATTAACTTTCAAGTTTAAAGATAATAAATTCAATCTCGCGTGTTAAATAAATAATTACAACAAACAATTTCTTTTAGAAATATCGCTCTGTATGATTTTTCCTAGCGAACCTGTTTCTTCAATATATTTTGCTTTTTTGCTAAGAATTAACTTAAAAAGTAGGAAATTTAACATATTCTGTTTATAAAGTCCAAACAGGGTACATCATCGTGTTTCTTTAGGGATGGTGCAACGACTTATAGTATTTTTAAACCATAATGTTTATTAAACTCACTGTTATTCGTGAGTGGAATACGTTATTTTTTACGCTTCCATAGACATGCCAACAGCGAAGTACAAATAAAATTCAATATCGGAACGCTGTTAAACCTTCCACTATCTACGCGAGACTAAATTTGTGCGCTCTTATTTCCTACCGATAAGCACAGGCGATGGGGAAGTCCGCGAGGAACAATATGAATATGTAAATAAAATATGTGCAGTACGTTGGAATGATAATTCCATGGTTACAGCGGCCACTAACGGCGAGTCTGTGCTGCTTATAATGTGTGAAGCGGTACAGGCAGAATCGAAAAAAGACACGTATGATTACCAAATATAATAGATACATGGCAGGAATAAGCATTCGTTTTAAAAAATGGCGGTCGCCAATATTGCTTTGTATATAAAGAGAGATCTACTTCCTAGATAGAATTCTGGCCTGAATTTGCGAGTAGCCTTCTCACTGCTGGAAAATGTAAAACACAATCTGCGTCTACTGGAACTCTATCATTCATTTCGCGTTTGCATAATATAATTGAGAGAAATCGGAAAAATTGGAAGAGACGTTGTAGAGGACGCGAAAGCACTCTATTCTTACCCAGTAAAGGCGAGAATCCGCTACTTCAAAGATTATCGTGTTTATTTAGAACTCGACAAAAACCAAAGAAACGAGTAGAGGGGATTTATAAGAAAACGATTTGGAGCATTAACCTGGAAGGGAGAAAACAGGATTTCAAGAAGGGAACACTTACTGCAAGAAAATAGTAGAAAGCGTTGAAAATAAAAAGTTTATATTTTTCATTTACTAAAATACATCGATGTATTTAGCTAATGTTAATATGAATATGAAACAATTTATTTGCCCAAATTATTTCACTGTATTATCCTGAATAAAACTTTAAAATGTTACAATTTCAAAATAATTACTGCAACTATTGAAAATGCAGTTGTGCTGTTAATGAAGTTCTTCAAATATAAGTCAGGAACGTATGAACGAATGGTGCATTACGTATATGTAAAGAATTCCAATTCGTAATAAGAAATGTGTAATAAACATGATTCATCCCAGCGGATTTCAAAATTTTCATACTACTTACAAATATAGAATAACAAGGAATGGTTTATCTGAAAAATATGTGAGCAGACTTGAAAGATGCATAAACATCTATGTGCATGTGCAAATGTTGTAATAATATTAAATATATTTCGATCGTATGTTAAAAAATTAATCATGATATGAAACTGAATCTGCATATACAACGATTATCGCTAGGACTATCAACATGCTGAATATGCAAGATCTTGTTACTTAAGCATAACATGCTAGATAATGTCGTCAAAACAAATATCTTACTACACAAATTCCAGTTAGCTATCATATACTTATCATGTTTTTAACAAGAGCTATATGTTTCGTATGCAATGGTGTAAGAAATGAATTGCTTTCTTAAATTATTTTTATTTGCATTGTCATCCATTTACGTTTATTTTAGTTTACTTTTATTTTGTCATATCTAACACAATTATTATTATTAGCTTAAAATGTAGAGTTCAATTTTGTTGAACGTGTAACATGTTTTTCGTTAATAATTAAGCATATCCTTCGTAGTTGTTCAAAATGGTATTGTCTGGAATGCTATAGGTATGAGATCCAGAGACACCTGCAAAAATGCTTTTATTCCCAGCGTAAGACACTGGCGATTTCATCCATACACCGAAAAGTTTCCGGCCTTATAAAACAAGTATTTGCCAAATTCCGCTTTTTTCTCAATACAATCTCCTTGTAAGTTTATATGCTTTTATGAAGGCGATGTCCTCCAAATTCGATGAAGCTTTGGGCTTAGGAAAAAGTCTCTGGTGCCTAGATCTGGTGAAAAGAGTGGCTGGTTTACCAATTAGAAACTCGATTCATGAATGTTTGTCATGGCGATCACTGAAGTGAAAGTTGTCTTTCCGCAATTCCTGCCTTTAGCCCCGTTATTGTTTTCCTTTTTAAAGATAGTCCTCCATGACTATCTCAAAAAATTGTTGTCATCTCTTTCCCGGCCTTTCTCAGAGCCGGTTCATCTTTCGTGGTCCATTGTTTCGACTGTGCTTTAGCTTCAGGAAGGCGCTCATGTACCCAAGTTTCATCTAAGGTTATTATTAATCGACTATAAAACGATTTATTTCGTTTAAACAGCTTGAATAGGACTTTGGAAATGTTCATTCGAATGTGTTTTTGGTCCTGAGTGAGAAAGCGCGGCACTCAACGTGCCAACATCTGACAAACCCTTTCTTTCGAGATGCCCACAAACTCTCTCTCTAGAGCCAAATTTCCTTCTAACAGCTGATGGAACTTTAAAACAAATATGTTTTCTCATAATAAATAAATAAAATAAAGACGTTATCATAGATCATAGAGAATTTATTTATTTATTAGGATCATTGTTTAAAATCGGACATTATCTTTATTCTTTACCAAATTTGTGGCATAGTAAGTTTGTATGTACTCTTATTTGGATCTTAATCGGAACGTTTGCACTATCGTACAGCAAGGTGCTGTATGTTTACCTAAAAATATTCTAAAGTAGTGTAACTTATTTATTTATTAATACATAGATATGTATGTACAGAATATTTGAAAAGAAAGCGTCCTTTGATTTGAACATTTTCTATAAAATTTCTTAGTCAAGAGGAGATGCATAATGTATACTTAATAAGTTTTCGTTTTTAATAAGCAAATCACGTACTACGACAGCACATCCTATAACGTTTTTCAGCGTACCATATAGTACATACCTACCTACCATATGCAATATTTATTCATTCCGTGTTGTGTGGGACAGCTGCATATTTGATGGTATTGTGCACACACATTCACATATTTTAGTTAGGAGGGTGTCTAGGGGTCACGTGTGCGGCACGTGAACACCTGGCGCCTACGTTACTGATAAGTGAACCGCTAAATTTGAAAAAAAATACTATTCTTCGTCTCCATTGTTTCGTGTTATGCTGGTCCATGACGAACGCATTATGGTGACGAAATGACGTGTAAGCGTGGCGCGGATTACGGTGGTAATTTCGCCGAACGGAACTTTTAGGACAACGACAAAGGGGATGGTTTCTCACACGTTTGAGGTCGATTTTGACAACTCTTAGTATATCGTTTCCGAACTTAATGTGGGAAAATTCTCAGATTTTGAAAAGCTTCGCGCGGATTATTCCACAAGAATTACTAAATCTTCGTGTTACTGATTATTTCTATATTTTGGGTCACATTTATACAGTTAAGTTCGTAATTGTTAGGAATACGTGGGAAAAAGCATGGACGATACAGGGTGTTATAGCGTGAGCTTACGTTAGCCACACATCAGAAATTAAGCAGCCTCCAAATTTGTAAGTTTGTAGACTTATTTTGTTCGAGAGATCTTTTAGAAAATATCAGCACATCTAGTCATCTTCTAGTTTCACCGGAAGAACACTTAATTAATGGATTTCCCTAAAGTCTACAATACATTAGTATTCAGCACAATATTAAATTATTCCCAATTAATGTTATTGCGTTCAAAATCGTACTATGGCTAACGAGGAAATTGCTGAAATTAAAATGCAAGCGTTGAGCATAGTACCTGGAAAAAGTCCAAGAAGAAGTGATAACTGCCACAGAAGAAATGGAAAAAACTACCAACATCGTTGCGAATATTTTGTATAAAAGTGGATACGGTGGTATGGTAGTTAAAGTAACTACAAACAAGAATTCCAACAAGTCGACATGGCTAATGTAACAAGATTAGCTCTACCACGTCATTCCAACTGCATTTTTAGCAGTACAGTGGAGCTAATAAAGAGATATAATTATCTAGACCTTCGTCATTTCAAACGTAGGTGAAGCGGGCGCTTTCTGCTTTTTATAAAAGTACTTCTATATAATCTACTATCTTTAATATAGAAGTAATAGTTCGACGTTGATTCTTTGCTTTTCCTTTGTTCTTTTGTATATATCAATAAAATAAGTGGCTATTATTAACTAAAAATTCTAACAATAAGCTGTTATAATTTTATAAAGCGACCTAACTGAATCACTTTTTTGGCAATTTTATTCTTTAGTAATTTAGTAAGGAGCGTAAAGTAATTTGTGTTCGATAGTAGCACCGCACGATTGTACCTTATACCATAAGCATCTACAACAAAACTTCCTATTGAGATTACAGCGAATGGCCTAAAAGCAAAAGAAGTATACTAATAATTCATAGAAAGCAATGGACAACGGTAATTTCTACATAATTCCACTGAAGCGCATTCATACTTATATGTATGTCCTTACCTACCTACGTGCCTAAATGACTTCTATTCATATTAAGGAGAAAAACTTTTGTTTGTCGAAAGCTTATTGTTGTCAGGTGATGATGTAATATGCTTTTTTTCAAATTCGAATACCCAAAACGTATTATTAGAAATGTAGATTGTATAACGAAAATATATATTAAATTGTACGAATAACAAGAATATTATATTATTCATATCCAAACAATCGACCTTCACCTCAACTAGTTGTCTTCTAAAGGAATGGTACAAAAAAAATTAAACGTGTTATATGTATATGGCATTGTTTATGGCCGAGCTTGTTTATATGTTTCCTAATTACACCATTATGTTTAATTATGGTATTATAGTGGCAAATTAGTTGACGTTTTTTTCTAGTTATTGGTTATATAAATGGTGTTTTTGTTACGTGCTCTGCTGTACATTTGAGGCTTTCCAAATTTGGAAACACCAAAAAATAAATTATTTAGGCCAAGGCACTTTTAGATTTAAGAATTAGCTTGATTTTTTGGCAGCT
This sequence comes from Oryctes borbonicus, assembly GCA_902654985.2. NCBI lineage: Eukaryota > Metazoa > Arthropoda > Insecta > Coleoptera > Scarabaeidae > Oryctes > Oryctes borbonicus. The sequence continues at coordinate 5,940,769 of LR736868.1, forward strand.
TCTTGATGCTTATTCGTATTTACACTCTCGAGAAATCTGAAAGCTAATTTTAGTCCAGCACATGTAGTTTGTTTGTTACAAATTTTTTTTATAAATGCTAAGCGGGGAATACTACAAGGTTTGAAAGAAACCAATTTGCTTCACAATGACTTTACTTATCGACTAAATACATTTTACTAAATATTACAAATGACAAAAACATTAGAGATAATATGGAGAAGGTGTAGTAGTCAATACAGTGGAAAGAAGGCAGTTGTAGTGGCTGGGACACATGGCGTAGATGGATGAACAAAGAATAATTAGGTAGTGATAAGAAATGTAAAAGAGGAAGACCGCGCAGAACATGCAATGGCGAAATGCAAAAAGTGCTGAAAAAAAGAGCATGGTTCACGGAGAAAGGCCGAGCCTATAGCGCCCAATATCACTACGCTGCAAGGAAGATGAGGAAGGATGAAGTAAGTAAGTAAGAAAATAAGCAGAATTGAAAAAACAACAATTATTGGAAAACCAGTTGGCCAGCAATTTAAATATGAACCAAAAAAAATATTTATCAATGCCAGGTTACTTACCAAACACGCCTGCAACACCCTGCACGCCTTTAGTTTAACCACGTAGTTGGCTTTGAAATGCCGTGCCACATTTATTTAGTTAAATTCAAGATATGAAACCAACAAAATAAGCCGAATTTTTCATTTTCTGTATAATAAAATCATTTTCATTTATGTAACGTGAGATCCTAAAACATTCCTTTCCTCCATACCAGCTTTTGAACAACAGAAACTGTTTTGGAGCAAATAGGTCGATTTCTATTTTTTTTTTTTGAATTTTCGAGATTTTCGAGAAAGATCGGCAGACCAAATCAAAATGTTTATTGTCATCGGAAGTGATATCAATTTTATATACTGAACAGAAAATTCCTTAGTTTTCCGCTTTTTGGAAGTGTAATGGGAAAACGTTGGGTAAACGTTTGCTCAGTAACGAGATCTTTGCCACTAGTTGCGACGTTTCTCAGGTTAGTGTATAACATATAGAGTCGTTTCTCCATTGCTTTTACAAAAACGTAAAAACATAGAAAAAGTTTTGTTTAAGATAAGAAAGTTGACTTAACTTCCGGTGATACCGGAAACATAATTGAACTGCCGCTAACACCATAAACTAATTCACACAAAATAGAAATAGGCCTGCTTTTTTTCTTAAAAAACGCTTGCTACTGTCGTTCAAAAGGAGAGTGGACACTTGGGAACCTCACTGTATAGTTATTAATTATTATACAGTAGGTTTCATGAATATTATCTTAATGACAATTATTGAATGAAAACAACCCCTGAATGGGTTGTATTTATTTTAAACCAAATGAAGGTACTACCTGTTTTTCTCCAATTTAAATTATTATTAGTATGGAATTATAGTGTCTATTAAAGGCTTAAATTTCTCTTTAATTATTCGACTTGAGTAGCTGTGTAGTTTCTAGAATAATTACATATGTAAATAGGGTCTAAAGCAGGTAGTAATACTATTGTACTTATTTTTATAAATGTTAATTAGTATGCAGCAATGCTTTGGGCGATTTGTATGTTTTATGATTCATTTATTTGAGGCTTTCCGGATTTAATTATCAACTACCAAAAATACAGTGTTTAACCTGAGATGACTAACGTCGATTAAAACGGATAATACTCCCTTTAATCACGATTTTGCTGTACAAATATTTAAAGCTTGTTTGGTTTTGTGAAAATTTCAAATCGATACACGTGTATAAGCAATTGTTCACGTACATGTATGTGTATAAGTATGAAATCTATGACGAATAGAATCCTTAAATCACGCGATTTATCACGAATGGTACGAAAAAAATGTCTCTGAATCACTGTACCTGTTTTTATAATATGCATTGTTGCAAGAAACGTTGGTTTCTTAAAAATACGTTACAATCCGGCTCGGACACATATCTAGTATGGCACATACGTAACCCGTAGCATATGGGTTTCTCGGAGATTCCGTGTATAGTGAGCGGGAATTACGAAGAGCTGAACATCCTTCCGGTGTGTTCAGGACGCGTATCGTCGAATACGGAGGAATGGATGTTTTAGAAGGGTCGCGTGTCAGAATAGTATACCGGCCATATAGACACGAGCAAGCAACACCTGGAACGGCGTGTTTTGGTTGCATTAATGATACGTAGATGATAAACACCAATATGAACTAAATACATATGTGCTCTATGTGAAGGGGAGACACGTGTTCAAATACAACAGATAATTTTGAATATTTGCTTATGTAGACGTACGCATATGTACGGCGGTATATTAATAGTTAGTATTGTGGCTTGTGGCTATGTTGCTGAATTATCTGATGAAATCAGAATTGAAAGCTGCGCTGTTGTATTTAGGGTAAATCGCAAGAAATATTATGTGTTAAGTACCGTGTCCCATCGTTGTTTTAATACATTCCTTAATAAGTTGGCCTAAAGCATGCGAAATTGCTGATTATGTAGTAATCTGTGAAGATCTGAATGACTATCTTAGTAACCCTATCAATGGAGATATTTTTGTGGATTTTGATGTTTGTAACTAACGCTCCAACGCGTGTTATTACAAAAATCGTTCTTGACCGAAATATAGCAGATCACCTTACTTTAATATCATCAGAGAAAAAAGAAACCACTCGTGGACGCACAATAAACGAAAAAAATCTGTGGCAGCTGGATTATCCGTTGTCGAAGGAAGATTGCGAGATGTCTATGCGGCTTCAAATGTTGGTAAAATAGGTTCCAATTTCTGTTAGACGTGCTTGGGTGTGATCTATCCTGTTTTGGCATGTTTCGTAGTAGAGAATCTAAAAGCTGGATAACGAGGAACATTATTGATAATAATAACACATTAAAGGACTTATTTTGGGCAATTAAAATGGCAAATAGTATTCATGCTAACGGTATGCGAAAACAGATTATAATAACAAATTAATTAATAACTCTTCGAGCAACACCAAGGCGCAACGGAACCTGGTTAATACAGAAATCGGCAGGAAAGAGCAAAAGGTTGTCAATTTGATAAAAACATCTTTTGGTCCGACACCGATTTGTGCTTGAAAAATTGTCTAGATTGAGCATTCGAGGATTGGTTTGAATTCTGTGATAGGTCAATGGCTGTTAAAGTGGACAGTGTGTGTCAGACCTATATTAAGTGTTGAGTGTAGGCTTTCACGACCGTAATCCATAGTAGAAATGTCTTTCGGATGATGTCGTGTAGTTAATATTTTACTTGACGTTTCGTTGACCATGCTGTCAGTTTCTTCAGAAGATTTGACTGAAGACTGGTGTTGTTGTCTCTTGTTCCTCGTTATATATCCTATTTCTGTTCCGCTTTGTTGATCCATAACCGTTCCGTTCCGCTGTGTCTCTAGAACTAGAACAATGATCGGTACTTGGACCGCTTGTATTCCTATGAATGTAATATTTGACGAGCTCATCATGTTTATCGATAACACATCTATATTAGTACCAGCAATTAATGAAAACAATTAAAGCTGCTAGAATTTCAGGTCATATATGAAAAGTTCTTGGAAAACGTGTATGTAATGAGCTCTTTCGTTGCTTAAAAATCTTTAGAGGAAGGAATATAATACACTAAATAAAAAAATTGTTATCATCAAGAAACTAATCTCAATCCCATTACTTCTACATTATTTTCAGCTTATGTAAATACGCTAAAATCCAATCCTTTTTTTTCCGCTAGCGAATTACTCGATAACGTAAAAATGCCCTACCCTATAATCTAAGCATGTTAAGCTATGATTAATTCGATAATTACCATGGAAAAAAGGATATAAACGAGATTACTGCACTTCATCCATGTATCGATGCCACCGGCTAATTAACTTCGGTTTAACGTCGCGCGGTTACGTAAAATTTACAATGATATCACGGTAAATTGAACACGCGCAATAACGCGAATACTGGATGTTTCAATAGAAATATTCACTATTGAGTTAATGTGTATAATCGATTCGTATGTACCTAGGCAGGTAGGGAACGTTAGGCCATTTGAGGACATCACCGTTTCAAATTTAATCCGAAACCATTCGATCCAATGTAGAAGCTGTCGTAATTTAAAAATTCTGAAAATTGTGATTATATAACGTGTCAAGTAAATAAGACATAAACATTTGACATGATTCTTAATTAAAAGACGTGATTTAACGGTAGCCAGCGGAAGCGAATGCTAAATTCAAGGTCACGTCACATCGTCACTCTTAAAGGAAAATAATTGACTTTTTTCATGCTTGGCTGCGTTTTACCAGGTTTCGCAACAATAAGCGTATGTTAATTCAAAATAAACAGCGTTTCGTAAATTTGTACATCTATAGTTCGCCATTATTATAAGACGCTATTTTAAATCGTTGGTAATGAAGCTTATTGAAGTATAGTTGGACATCATTGAAAAATCTCGAAGCTTGGTATTCGCAACTCCACAAGAAAAAAAAAGAAGTTTAAGGGAAATATAACAATCAATTTATATAAGTAAGTAGTAAATTATTATTATTAATTTTAGTTTGTAAAAGGTCAACAATCTTGTCTTATTTGTGTTGTCGTAAGTTGAGCAATTTTTTGTACTAAGTAAGATTCGTCTGAGAAAACTTGAATTTCACGTAGTTTATATTGGAAGATATCATATTGGATCTTTACGTAGTTAAATAGCGTTTCTCTTCCTCTTTCCTAGGATATATCACAACCCATGTCTGATTCAAAAAATATTAAAAATACGATCGCACATTAAATTTATTTTAGAAACAAATGAAACACAAACAACATTTAAAAGAGATTTAATATTAAAATGATAATTTATATTGTTCGAAATGCTGATTGCTGATAATTAAATATAATCGATACCGTTTTGCAACACTGAGATCTACATTTTGTAGATTATAATTAATTAATTAATATCTTTAAATGCTTGAATTATATAGCTCTACATTTTTATTATTCATCCACTTCATTTTTTAAAACGCCCTGTATATGAGATAAATCTGCTGATCTGCTTGACCACTGTTACGATTACTTAAACAATTGCATTTCTCGCATTGTGTGCAGAAGTGTTATTTTGCTAATATCAACCAATTTCAAGTCAAAAATATCCAATGAACATATGGCCAAAATTTTACCGCAACTGAGCTAGAGTAATTTGAAATCTGAATAAATATCAGGTAAAAATCTCATTGAAAATCAGTTGAGAAAGAAGCTGCTTTATTGCATTAAGCACCTAATTGCTGCATGCATATTCTAGCTGTTCTCAGAAGAGGTAGCTTTGCTAACAGTCTCAGGATCAGCACGAATACTTTCTACGACGTCCATAATCGTAGCAATAAGTTGTTCTCTGTTTTCAAGATTTTCAGAATAAATAAATTTTTTCTTCTTAAGAGTGAGATTTCCTAGTTTCAACGTGGATTTTCAGGAGCTCAACAATGTGGATTTTCTGTTATTGATGCCGAAGCAGGCTGAATTAAATTATAAGTAATGATTACTGTCACAATGAATAATGAATGATGATATTTTTGTGCTTTGAGATGATTTCTTTACTTGCACATGTGTAAGGTGGGTTGCATACACCATCTGCTTTTACTATTGAGACGACAGCGCAGTCGCGTTATAAAAGATCCACTCAATATCATCAAGTGAAGCGGCACTCCAACCAGTGGATTTCATTTTCATTTCTGTACGGTAAATATTAGTTGTTACCGTTTTATTCGTATAAACAATTGTATTGCATCCATTCCATAAGCAACGACAATTTGAAATTGTTTATTGGAATTAATTTTATTTGTTTTAGCAACAATATTAACTAGTTTGCATCCAAACAAATTAGCCAACTTTCAAAACCCACGCTATGAAAAATTATGTAAATGTATTCATTTGCCATCTCAGTCACTAGATGATGGGCTGACCAAAAATGTTTGGATTTGCAACGTTTTATAGTTTTCCCTTGAATAACTATAACATAACATAACTATCTCAAAAGGTTATAAAGTTGCTAAATTTATGTTTTTCTGTTTACCGCAAATTTAAACTTAACAAATAATTATTGATTATTCCTTCTTAAAAAAAAAATATTATTTTGAATTACATTGACCACACTTCGCATAATACCTATTAATAATGCTGTATTAGCATAGTTTTCATGCTTAGTCAATTATGGTTTCATGAATGTCGTAACTAGCAATATTAAAGTAAGAGTGATTCACGTTTTGCGAACAAACAAATGCAAATTCCATTGTTATAACGTACAAAATACTCCTGTACTTGTTTTCTGCAGATCGGACGCCAAAGACATCGCATTACATATAAATAATATTATATTCAAATAGCTTTCATAACGGAGAATCGATTAAAATTTATAATTTTAGGTCGATATTGTAGTCGGGTACGTCGAACTCTACCAACTAATTTCAAAGTAAAATTAAATCCATTGTAAAGGGAATAACTTAAAAGTGTGAACGTGATACGTAGGCATAACATAGACGGCGACGAAAGTTTATCATCTCACAGAGGAGAGATGATATCCGTGTCAATACTAAGTAATAAGAATAAGGTTCGTACAATACTCACCTTTGATTCGCTTTACAATAATGTGCAGCTGTTGTAACGGTAAAATCATAAAGGTTACAGGCAGGACCCCTCCCTGTAGCAGTTCTATTCCCTTGTTTAGGGCCCCTCAAATCACAGTTGAGGATTGATAAAGAAGGGAGACGATTTTCAACGCTACCGTAATTACTAGAGTGTATTTGAACTCACACTTATATAATGTGCGCGTATGTCCGCGAACAAATATTCGATTAGAAATGCTTGTGTTAAGGTTTCAAGTACTTGCCTAATTACTTTTAAAATTACCAGTCTAGACTTTGTTGAACGTTGTTGATGATTACTGAAGTATTTTCGTTAGAGTGCATCTAAGGAATGCACGTCTGCATATTGTTATAGATTGATAAATTTCATAGAAGGCACTTGTTATGAAGTTATTCATTACAAGCACTTCAATTAAACATATGCATGTGCATATTGTACCGTATGTATTTTTACAATGGCGATGGTACAAAAATAAACTTGGACGATATGCAATAAACCCTCACAACAGTCGCCTTAGAAGTCTATGCACTTTTTCCAAAGATGCTCCCATCTCTTCAATCTGTTCAAAAGCTATTCTCAACACTACCAAATACTCAATAACAGATTTTTTAAGGCAACTAAATGTCAAAGTCCCTTTCTGAAATTTACCTATGAATACGTGAAATCGGCAGAAAAAAAAATAAAAGGGATTATGTAGTCAAAGAGTGTATTTGGATGTAGTCTTGATGTGATTTGCATGTTTTTACGTCGGTATTTTCACTCAAATAGTAAAAACCCTATTCATTTGTTCTTGAATAATATCTGACTCTGTTTGTTGAGAAATCCTCCAATACGCCTTTTAATAGTTCCACATGTTTCCATATTAATCATTGTTTCAAACGTCTGACCGTGGATCTCCAAAGGAAATGAAGAGGCAAATAAGCTGGCCAAAAAAGCAGCGAACAGGCATTAACCCTTTTGTGGTCTCTAAAAGAGCCACCTAAAACAAGCAATAAAGACGTGGGAGGACCTCGTACTTGGAAAATGTTCCAAGTCAAAAACAGGCGAAAGCATTCATATTATCATCATCGCCAAAACCAAAAAAAAAGGGCTATTGTTCACCAAACGGGAGCTTAGGTTACTGGTAGGATTTCTGACAAGTCATGTAGCCCTAAATTATCGCCTATTTAAACTAGAAAAACCCGAAGATCAAGTCTGTCGTCTATGCCAAGAAGATCTGGAGGCGGTGGAACATATTCTATGCAAATGTGTTGCCATCAGACACACGACACCAGCATTTCAGTAGACCATTTTTTGCAGCTATTGAACATCCCTGCCTGAATTTTTAATCTTTCAGTAATTCTGATAATGTTAAGCTTCAATGCAAATTTTTCAATCAGTTTACCACCCATAGCTCTTTAATAACAAAAGTATCGGCCATCTACTAACGTTTACTATGTAAGGCTATATATTCTTAGCGCAGCGTTGATTTCTTTAGAATAAACACGTTAATTTCGCCAAGAATATGTTTTATTATGTTATTTGTTATTTGTAACTTGTGCTATTTACATATATTACATTACAATTAATTAATATGCAATTTAATTTGCAAGGAGAATCACGGTTTAAATTAAACAAGAGCAAAATGCTTTGATAATGTTAATAGTTGGTATACGAATAAATTAAGTAACCTGATGGACCAATAACAATTTTTTATAAATAACACTTTGCGCTACCCAGTTGCTACATATTGCATTTAACCGGTATTTAAGATTCTGTAATATCCGCAGCAGTTTGAATACAAAAACGTAATGCGACTTTTGTGCAATCTAAGACATCATAAATGAGAAACTTTTCTCCACCTCATAATAAAAATAGCAGTCATTGGCCATCGTGTCTATCTTCGAGCTTATGGATTAAATAGCTTAATTTTATTTTCTTTGAGAGTTCTACCTATGTCTTTTCTTGATACCATATTACAGCCTGTAATATGCCACAGCAGTTCACGATCTAACATCGAAGAACTCGTTTTACGTTTTAATTTTGATACCCTACTTCTTTTTATGAACTATCGCAACAAGTACGTTGCTTTGCTGTCTCTAGTTGCCAGAAAATGTTTTACTGTTTGTTTACGTTTAGTCTGAAAATCGTATTATTTATTGGATTTAATTAATTTACTGATTTGTTCATGTTGCGAGTTGTATAAAATGACTGAAAGAGTTTTTAATTACATAAGCTGTTGGTATTAACAAGAAAAAAAATTTTAAGTTAAGCTATTCAAGTTTCATATTTTATACTTATGCCCTATGAGAAAACTAGTTAACTTATTTCTCCTATTGTCGATATAAATCTTTATGTCGAATGTTGATTTCTGTTTTCGCTTTCAAGGAAACACCACAAACATTTCTCGTGTATGCGAAGGTTCGTTTTTTAAAGGAAAAGCTCGCGAGTCGTTGAGAATGTTAAATGCAAATTACCGCATTTTTCATTGTAGGATAAAAAACCTACGCCAGTAATTCCGGAAGACATACGTTGCTAGTTGATAAATGGTAAAATATTTCAAGTGTCCCGCATGTGTGGAACGAGATCAGAAATCTCTTGATTACTATATTTGTTTTCTTGAAATCATTTTAAGAAATTGTTGGATTAGAAGGTATTTAATGGATTGTAGCAACAAGTTTATAGGAAGAATGAAAAGTTTCGTTCCAAATTCAGTAAAACGTAGCATACTATCAATATTTTTTATCAGTATTATTTATAGTGAAAACAATATTGGCATCTTTTGCCCAAAATGCCCGAACCATTTTCATTATCTTCAGGCAAAAAATAAATGATACCAGGTATGACAAACATATCTTGTAATGTAAGTTATTATATCTTTCATCATCTAGAAGTAGCTAGATTTTTTAATATGATTAATTCGCCAATCCTAATTCATTATTTTACGCCAAATTTCATGTTTTTACACGAGAAACATTTAATATTTGATACAAAACTACCAACGTAAAGCTAGTGATCTAGGTTCTAATACAAGAGGTTAATTACAAACATTCCTATTTTTTTCGTTTTTTACCTATGAATATTAATTTCTAATTTATGCGTAATACATTCAGCAATATCCACTCTCATTTGCTAAATTACGATATTTTGCTGATATATATAACTGGAAACGTTGAAGAAAATAAAATCCCTGTGAATAATGATGTTCACATTTTCAATTTAGTATTTTTCTTCGATAAATTGGCTTTAAATATGTATAAAAATATTTAAATTAAAATTCCCAAGTAAGTGCGGCGGAAGGTGTGATTTATATTGATAACGTGCGATTATAGACATCACGGTAGCCAGTGATCAATGCATGTGCACGTTGTAGGTTTTTTATTAATACGCCCGTATGAGTGTCAAAATAACTTGCCTTCCCGCTCCGTTTATTAAATTATTGTAATTATCCTTAATTAATTGTCGTGCGGTAGCCGTTATTACGTTTTTGTTTTTGTATGATTTAAAAATCGGGAGGGAAGCAATAACCACTTGAAACATAAATCTTATAATTTTTGAATCGAGTCAAGAACATCCAGTATCTTATCTACATTGCAATTCAAATAAGTAAAATCATTTTACATCCATAATATTCCAGTGTTCTTATATCGAGAATATCCGATGTTTTTATTTAACGGTGTAGTGCAGAATTGAGAATTAGTGTACTGCGAAACGCAATTCTGTGCCTTACACAATAAATTATTAATAACAATAGATAAATTGTAAGTTGCATTGATGGATACTATTTTATTCTACATTTTGGCCGTTGGTTATTAAAAAAGCCATGTTAATTGTCTTTATTTCAGGTATGCGAACATAGTTGTATCAACTTATTTAATAACCTTGCAAAAATTCCTTCATTAAATAAAAATAGTTAGCCAATAGAATAAACACTTGATTGCTGGTTGCTTTGACGTGCAAGATCCTTTATTAAGGGGATATGAACTCCATAATCGGTAGCTAAGTTTAGAAACTTAAGAAAGAAATAAAAAGTAAAACTAGCGGAAGAGATTCTTTCTTTGATCACTTTCTTGAAATACAATGGTCGCCCAGTTTACGGAATTAATTAGTTCCAAAAGCCATTTCGTTACCGAAATCAAATTTTCCTATAAAAAATAAAGGAAATAAAAACAACCCGCCAGCGTTTATAAAGGTATACCTGTATACCTCCAGCCCTGTAGCCCTTGCTAATTATTGAAAATAGTCAGATGGTTAAATTTCATGGTAGTCTCTTATATAGAAAGCCAATGAAATTACTTTAAATTGTGGACACTGGGCCATTTGGAATTTTGAAATTATCAAATCAAACAACGATAAGTGTGATATGTAGAATTTGTGTCCTAAGGGCGTGTAATCGATTGTCGGGAAAACATCTTTTAAGATAATAATTTTTCTGTAATATTCCAAAATATTTCTGGAAACATATGTCATGACGCTTGTTTTACTCGTTTGGCAAGTTTTCTTTATAGTGATGGATGACAGTCATAATCTGCACTAGAAACGCCAAATTGGGCTAATTTGGCGTTTCTCTTGAAATTTCATTTAAATGTTATCTTTAGGATGATGCCGCACGACTAGGATCACCACAACCTTTTTGTTGATTAACTTCAAATGCCTACAGGTTAATATATCTTTACTTCAAAGTTGATACAGTATACTTTATTTTTAACGTAACACAGACCATTTCTTAAGGAGACTCGAGAATTACATAGATATATTTTGTGGCCTCAACGGATGTTTTATCCAGTTTTATGTTATGATTTTTTTCAGTTTCACTACCATAACAATAGCTTTGCTTACAGATATAACTGTAAGCTTCAAGCTTTTATATAGATTATATTAGTTGCAAACAGAATCTCAACAATAATAAATGTCTATGATTAGTATACAGGTGTCCCAAACTTTCGGAAGTGTAAACTTGCGCTTATTGTGTAAATAGTAGGAACCTGTGACTTAATTGACTCCATTTCCAAAAATATTCCTATAGATACAGGCTGATCGATAACTACTGAACCAGACACCTACTTTGTTACTTTAAATAGAACGTCCTGTATATTATTACGTTTTCAACGGTCCCTTCTAGAAGTAAACTAACGTAATATGAGTTTCATATGTCTATTTCTAACAGAAGTCCCCTCAATCGCCTAAAATTTAAATATTTTAGCGTAAATTTTTAACAGATTAAATTGCACACTTGCTTCTTACTAGACATGGTGTTTTAGAACGCCTTTGAAATATTCACCATTCAGTATTGTGCGGCAAACATTACCAAAGTCAAATAATTCTTATAAATAGCCCCATATTTTTTTACTTTTATCTATTGCATAGGAATTGTCTAACAACGAAAGTAAAAGAGATATTTACAGGAAAGCGCGAGCCCTCCTTTTAGTTATTGCACCCAAGGCGTTTTTGGTAACGTCGGTAACGAACGAACGAAATATACTGGCACTGACAATCTTGTATTGTTGACTTAAAATTTCAAATCCAAGTAAAGAAGAGGTAGGTAATAGGCGTGTAAAATTAAAGGTAAGATTTGATGCTACTGGAAACATTTATTCTATTGATGTAGAAACAAAAACAATTATAATGCAATAGCCGTAACTTTACAATTCTAGAAGGTTAAGACACCTGTATATAACTTGCTGTTGTTACAATTCAATTTTGTATTTGAAATAAGGCCATATATATATACCTGTTCTATGTTCTAATCTGCTTGTTTTGTAATTCCAACCTTTAGCAAATATTTTATCAATAGGGATCGATAGCGAACATAAGGGCTTGCTTATATTTGTATTTCGATCACACATAAAACACATTTTTCAAATTCCTTTCCTCTTAATCGCTAGATAAGGAATGACTCACGTCGTTTTATTATTATTCATACATTACCTCTTTGCCTCTTGATAAACGAACTTGCGTAAAGTACGTTTCAATTACGAGTATTATTGAGTATGTTGATTTCTCTCCCGATGCGTGTGTTGCGTACGATTTAAATTAAATGAGCAGATACAATTTAGAAACTTATTTAGGTATTCACCTTTCGTATGTACGTTTATATATTACAATTCTTATCTATTTATTTAGCCCCACTTAGAAAATAGGTCAGGGCAATAATCGAACTGCATACACGCTTATTAGATTAGACAAATCGTCCTAGTGCATGCAACTAAAACGGATTAATGTATCTATTTCTGTATTTACAGCGTTAATCAAAGATGAGTGGATTTACTCGTAGCCCCAGCAAGGTTTTCTGGGGATCGGATGAAGTTTCTTGGTCTCATCGTGCTACGTCATCTAGTCCTGGTAGTCAAGATTCTGGGTTCTCCGACGCCGAAACATCGCCGTCGGCCAAACCGAAGACGGAAACGTCTCAGAAATTGGACATATTGAAGAATACGAGACCAAGCGAAAATGCGCAAAATTTATCGATGAACGTTAAAGAAAAACTCACGCCGAAAAAACAGATTTTATTAACGGAAACTAAAGTCGTCCAAAAGAATGATTCAAATACGCCAATGCGTAAATTGGAAGTACAAGTGAAATCCGAACCGCAACTCGGCCGTTTCAAGTACGCCAAGCACCATCCAAAAATGAGCAAGAGAAATTTATTTAGGAGCATACAAATGGATACCAGCACGGCGTATAATTCAACAGAGCAACGCCATCAGTATGCAAGAGACGGCGTCGATCAACTACAAGACGGTGATGATATTAACAATGAAGTCACATACAACGAAAACATCTCTTGGTCGTCTATCGATAATACGGACTCGCCACATAAGAGAAATATCACCGTGCCTCTTGTCAGGAATAGGCGAAGAGTCGATAAAAAGATCGCGTTCAACATCACCGCGCCCGCCGTTTTAACTGAAGATGAGGAATTAGTAACTCATTTTACGTCATCTTCAACTCCGTCCTATAGTGATTCAGATAGTGAGTTGGAATGTTTGTTCGCCGGTTCGATTGAATCACCTAAGCACACATCGACGCCGAAATTCACTGGAAAACGTGAAACTCCGTTCAAACCGAAGAGGAAACACGTTATGAACTTGCTGGCGAAATATCAACATGAACGGTAAGTTTTGTTTTTATTTATATAATTTTCCAATTATTTTATATTATTTACTTAATTATAATATATACGCATGTGTTAGTAGTTATATAGTTCCAAAAACAAAAGTGATAAGGTTCTTCCCCCTTAAATATTCATTTGTCAATTTTAAATGAGGATATTTTCTAAACTATTTTTTTTTAATAATTTAAAAATAATAATGTGAAGCAAAAGTTATTTTAATTTTTTGAAAATAATTCTTTTTCCAGCACTATTAAGTAATGATCCTGCACCCCATCTGTTACTGTAAAGTCCAAAGGTTTTTTCATCAATTCACGCTTCACATTTTGCTTTAAGCTTAAAACTGGTATTTTCAGATGCAATTATGGAAAGACACTATTTTGTTGGTTATTTAAATTTCAAAGTGGGTAGATGGTTAAGAAGTAGCCCATAGTAGCAATAAAAACTTGCAAAGTTGCTACGTGGTTAAAGGCCAGAATAACGAACTACAAAAGCTCGTTTAATACACATAGTTGCTTGCATTAAGACCAATATCAGAAAATTTTAATTCGCTGCATTTCGAATGGAAAATGATCATTGAGTTCATTAGCAATTTTGTCAAAAAGAACTAAATTGAGTTTGAAATTCTTCCATATTTTAAATACAAAACTAAGAAATAAAATAGAAGTACTGGAGAAATCTGCTAGTTTTTAAAATAAAGCAAAATAACCACATATTCTAATTTTAGCTCTCTATCATTAAATCCATGTTATGCAAATTTCCTTTATTTTACTTTTTTTTTTGTTTAAGGGTCCCACCCATTACAATCCAAAACGTTGAAGACGGAACCGCATTAAAACGATGGATGCAAGAAGCAAGACAACTCTACGAGCCAGAATGCATGACAACTTTACAATGCAAGTCGATATCTGCAGAATTAGCAGAGAAAGTCTCTCATTTAGCAGCTGTAGCTACCAGTACCCTTAGGGAGCTTCTAAATCATATTCAAATGATTGAAACCGAATTTGACAATCTCAAAAAGTATATTGATACTAACAATTTGTATATTTTGTTACAAGTTATTTTCTTTTCAGCCAAAAGAAGCACTTACAACCATTGGCGCAAAGTCTGGCCGGCTTAATTAAGGAATTCGTGGATAAATTCGATAAAACATACAATAAGAATTTTCATAAACAATGCGAAGATTTGCGAACGAGCACCTTAGAACAATTAGAACAAGTTATAGCAAAGGTACACCTAAGCTGGAAAACGTTAAACCAAAGCCTCTTGAGTAAACAAATTAAGAAGTTAGTTGATGGTTTAGAAGATCCAATTTCCGAAATGGATGTAAGAGCCAAACTAATAGGATTAACTTCAGTAACGCTGAGACATGAAAATATTATTGATCTATTGCCTTCATCAGGCGCCATACAAATTTTAGTAGTGTTATGTGAAAAATGTGAAGGATCCTCTGTCAGGGCTTTGGCGTTACGAGCACTCTCAACAATTTGCTGCACATCCAAAGCAATACGGCAATTAGAAGCAGCATCTGGAGTTCAGTTAATTGCCGAAACATTAGCTGAAGATAGAAGACCTGAACCTGAGCGAGCAGAAGCCGTTGCCTTATTGGCCCAAATAACCGCACCATGGATAGAGGACAACCACAACGTTCGTGGACTACAAGACCACACTAAATCTCTTACCCAATCCTTAACACATTTCTTGTATAAGACAAGATGTTGCCAGAACCTACTTCTATGTACAGCTGCTTTAGCGAATCTTACAGCGATGGATTCCAAGTCTATTAAGTATATTTTGCATCAAAATACAATCAAGGTAGCTTTGGAAACAACACGGCATAGGGGGCCCATGACTTCTGTTTATTTACTTGAACAAGTCGCTACGCTGATTGCTAATGTTTCCTCTTTGGAATGCGCGCGAAAACAATTAACTGAGGACGGGGCGCCAAAAGCGTTGCTATGTTTCTTGCAAACGAACTGTATGGAGGAAGAAGTAATAAAACGGTTGCAGCAAAAATCCATCATCGCGTTATCAAGATTATGCAGCGAGCCTGAAGCAGCAAACCAAGTGGTTGAGATGGACGGGGTAGAGAAACTAGTGAAACTCTGCCGAGAAAGGAATGAGAGATATGACAGTGACGCAGTCTTGGTAGCTACTCTCGTAAGTATAAACGGCATTTTGTTTTTATCATTGCAAGCAATTTATTTTGTCAGCTGTAATTAAAACCGTTTTTCAGGCGACTCTTCGAAAGATCGCCGAAGCATGCGGCGCGTCAGTGATCAATGAACAGGATGCCCAGGAGTTAGTTGAACCACGACTGTTAGATTCTTTTCTAGCTTACTCCAGTCAAAATGAAAGCTTAGTTTAGCTGCACTTCAAAATAGACGTTAGCATATTTATTATTTTGTACCTTATCGAATAATATTAGTAAGTTCTAAAAATTTATGCAACCTCAAGTTACCAAAAATATAATTTGTATTTACGTAATTATTTATTAAAGGTATTGTTAAAAAAGAAAGTATTATGTTGACTTAATCATTTTTATCACCATTTACATCTTTTCCTAAATATTCCTTTTATTATGTTATATTGATTATCATGGAACAGCGGACACAAACAATTCGATAAAATGAAGAATCAAAACCTACCCTAAACTGGCCAGCCGCAACAGTTAGTTGCAGCCACGGTCCGAGACGAGCTTTTACACTTTGCTGAAAACTATGTTGAAGCGTCTACTCGTAAACTTGTTTATCGTTTTCGCGTTATTCCCGTCACTATTGTTCGAGAAATTAGAAGAAATAACGTAAAACAGGAAAAGACAAAAGCACCCAAAGTACCCATCTCAACTTCAGCAAATTCCTACTACTTCCGCACGCGGATATTCCTGGTAGTGTTGGCTTTTACGCAAGACATGTTGACGAAGTACATAACGAAATAAAATACAAGACAAAAGCGAAATTAATAGAAAAAGATATATTTATTAAAGAAGTTTCGTCGTTAATAATTAGCGTGTAAAAAATATCGTTCCATCCGTTACAAAACATACATATACGAGAACGGCAAATGATACCGCAAGGACCTAAGTAAATGGAGTAATTTATTTTGAAAATCTCACTTGTCACAGAAGTGACCACATTTGATTTGTATCCCGATTAAATTTACCTACTTTTCAACAGCATATAACCAATATTTTTATCTTCGAGAAAACGATTGCATACATTTTCTTTCTAGTTTTTAAAATTACACATAATGTACTACATAAATATCCTTACTGATTACAAAAGAATACACTTTCATATAAAAATATAAGCTTAATTTAATAGCTTTATCTTATTAATTATCACAGCTTGCAATAAGACAATGGTCATAGCAAGTTTATTGTTTCACATTTTTGGAATGAAATATATCCACTGTCGTTTCATGGCAACATCTATAATCTAAATCGAATACTCCTATAGAAAATTTACTTTCAGGTGCCTTGAAATAATCCAAGCCTCTACCAATTTTTATTATCCAACCAGTACTCAATCTAAAATCATTTATTTTAAAATTCCATCATCCCTCATCATGTATTGTTTACTTACGTAACTTCCCTATCATGCAATGTTGGAGAATATTCAACAATTAAAGTAACATTTCGCTTTTGTAAATCACATTCCAATTCACCAAGCCATTTGGTTTGGTCATTGTTACTATCATCTCTTGTTGTTAATAATGAAACTACTCTTAAATTTTTACAATTCTTTATCAGCATCTCGCAAAATCTTACAAAATTTTGGCATTGGTGAAAGCTTCTAATATACGGATCCTGAACTTTTACGTCAATAATTTCCTCATCTAAGAAACGTCCAAATATTGATTGATAGCTGTATCCAGTAGAGTTACTTGTTATATTTATTTGTTCATGATATTTGCCTTCCTCTTTCAATTTTGATACTTTTTCTTTAATTTGCTCCGCTCTGTTCATATATTCCTCAATCTTACCGCGTAAATACGTTTTCTTATTACCTGCGGAAGCTATATACAAACATCGAATAAATTCTAAGTAATAACTAATGAATACTTTACTCTTCATCGAATCTACTAATATTTGCAAACCCTCTTGATAACAAACCAGGGCTTCGGTGTATCGTTGTTTGGTATCCAATTCAACACCTCTCTGTAAAATATTAGCTGCAGTGCTTTCCATATTCATTGTTGTAATGGAGCTGATACTGAAGGCATTTAGTGAAATAAAACGTAGGAATTTAAAATATATCACATGCCTAGAGTTGGAATTGGATTCTAACCTATTTTATGTACACATGAAGTGTGGGGATTTTGATTTCTGTAGTGCGAGATGTCCTAATTGTCATTAATTCTACTTTTTAAAATAATTTAAAACGTGGTTCTTATATTTCAGATAAGTAAAGAATAAAGCTGAGATTTTTAATTTTTTTAAAACATGCACTTCAACATTTTAAAAAGCAAAGTAGAATAATAACTACGTTAGCACGTTCAAACCTCCTAATTGATCAACAAAATTGACATTTGTCATGATTAATGTCAAAATATAAAAATAGTGAACTTTAACTGTATAACAGTATGAGCAGTAGGTAAACAATTATTTTTAAATGAAGCAGTAAATAATTTAGTAAAAAATGAGCCTATTTGTGAAAATTAAGGCAATTATTTAGTATACCTTCATGCTGTCTCATTACATAAGTATTTGGGGGCACAGTGTATAACAGTCCAAGGACTAGATGCCGCGCTGGCGGCAGATGTGTGAGGGGCGGTGCGATGCTCAGTTTGGAGCAGGAGATTGGAGCCTGGGATTCTGTTTTGCTCGAGCCTCTATCTGAAGATATATTCATATCTAATCTTCAACAACGATTTAAAAGAGATCACATCTACACATACATTGGAAATATTCTAATATCTATAAATCCGTACAAAAAATTAGCTCTTTACTCAGCAGATCTAGCTGTCACTTATGCAAAAAGAGGTCCATTTCAATTACCTCCTCATATGTATGTTTCCTTCTAAAAATTAATGTTGGCTTCTACAAATTTTCGATTTTAGTTACGCTATCGCTGGTTCAGCTTATCGTTGGTTAAATGATAGAAATGAGGACCAATGTATTATAATTACTGGTACTATTTCATTAATACTTTCAAAGGTTTATGAAAATAATGTCATATATGTTTAGGAGAAAGTGGGTCTGGAAAGACAGAGGCAGCTAGAATCATTCTTCAATTTTTGGTGCTCGTCTCAGGGATTAATTCTGAGGTGAAACTTACTAAAGATAGACTTGTACAAGCCAACACTTTATTGGAAGCTTTTGGAAATGCGAGAACACTTCGAAATGATAACGCTTCAAGATTCGTAAGTTACAACCCTTTTCATTTCAAACCACATTAAGTACTTTGCAATACTTCAGGGAAAATACTTGGATATTGAATTTGATTATAAAGGAGATCCTATTGGAGGACACTTGATGAACTGTAAGTATATCCAATTACATTTTTTATTAAGATCTTTGTATAAATTTGTTTTTCATGCAAGATCTTTTGGATAAGGTAACAGAGCACTCTTTATCTTTAAAAACATTTCCGTATTTCTGTTATGGAAATTTAATAGATAGCTTTCATCTATCTCAAGTCATTTCGATGTTTCAAAAGGAGTTAATAATCTATTATTGTGTTTTGTTGTTATCTCTATTTAAATTTAAATTTTAATTTTAGTCCAGAGTAACTAGTTTGTCACAAGGTGATCGAAATTTCCATATATTCTACCAACTTCTTACAGGGGCCGATATACATTTACTAAGTAAGTGCTCCGTATAAAAACATATCCGTAAATGATACAATTATCATTTCAGAAGGTTTAAAGCTTCAGCGAAATGTGGAACACTACGCCATTTTACAGGCGGAAGGTAGCTACCCGACACAAACGGAAGAAGAAGATAGACAATTATTTCTATATACGCGTTCAGCACTAGACGTGTTAGGATTTTCTGTTGAAGAAGTTGTTAACATATTTAGAGTAATAGCAGTTGTCCTTAAGTTGGG
Source organism: Oryctes borbonicus (assembly GCA_902654985.2). Classification (NCBI taxonomy): domain Eukaryota; kingdom Metazoa; phylum Arthropoda; class Insecta; order Coleoptera; family Scarabaeidae; genus Oryctes; species Oryctes borbonicus. The sequence continues at coordinate 5,960,528 of LR736868.1, forward strand.
AAATTTACAGTTTGTGCCTTGCAATAACATTGATGGTACTGAGGGTTGCTCCATAAATAATGATTACGGTAAGCATTCTTAAGCTATTATTATTCACATAATATATATCATATTTATTCGAGATGATTCTTACCAATATAAGCAGAATCATTCAAGTGCATTGCGTCTACCTTGTTATATACATTTGCTTGCTGCTTTCGCACACCATAGCAACCTATATAAACCCCTAAACTTCTTACAATTGCTATATACACTCCATATAAATTACTAAAAAATGTGTTCTAGAATTGTACGAAATTTGCGAATTATTAGGAGCAGAACATAGATGGTTACAAAGGGCATTAACAAGTCGTCACATTGACGATGGAATATTAGCTGATTTAAATGCTCACGAAGCAACGAGGACCAGAGATACGTTGTGCAAAACATTGTACAGTAGACTTTTTACGTGGCTTATTAATAGAATAAATGATATTATTAAGGTAAGCTATGTTCCCGTTGGATATACAGCGAGAGATTAACATAACTTTTATTTCAGTCTAAACATTTAGGGAAACGAAAAGTATTAGGTGTATTGGACTTCTACGGTTTCGAGATATTTGAGAAGAACTGTTTCGAGCAGCTAATGATAAATTATTGCAACGAGAAATTGCAGCAGTTTATCATTTCCGCGACTTTGAAAGATGAACAGGAAGAAATAATTAAAGAAGGATTAGAGTGGACGAGAATAGAATATTTTAATAATATGTAAGTTAAGCGGTAGTAATTGTCCCTTCAATTTAAGCGTGCATACCTGCTTTCAGAAACATATGTCAATTGTTAGAACATGAAAGCCATGGAATACTTCCACTTCTAGATGAACCGCATGTCTTATGTGACCAAACCTACCTAACCCGCGTTGAACAATGTTGTGCTGGACATTCTCATTGTTTGGCTGCAGACCCTGCTTTACCAACTTTAAGTTTCCAGTAAGGAATTGTACTGTTATACGTGCTAAACCTCAAAATGGTTTTGATTCTAGAATACGCCATTTCGCCGGCTCTGTAACGTATACAGTTCGCGGTTTCGTTGAAAAAAACAGAGATCAATTGCCTAGGGAACTTTCTCGAGCGATGTTTCGTTGCGATCATACCTTAATGCAGTCATTATTTCCCGAAGGAAACCCCAAGCGATGTACGCTAAAACGAACACTTTCCATTTCGAATCATTTGCAAGTCGTTCTAAATTCGCTTCTGAAGAGCCTAACGGGAAGGCAAAGTCACTACATCAGATGTTTAAAGCCAAACGAATTAAAACAGTCTAGGATATTTGAAGTGGCCTTAATACAACATCAGGTAATTTCTATGAAACGGTAATTCATTAATCATTAAATCATCGCTCTCAGGTTAGATATCTAGGCCTTATATCAACCGTTCAAGTTTGGAGAACGGGATTTTGCTATCGCCTAAGTTTCCCTCAATTTCTGTGCCGCTACAAAATGTTGTGTTGTCATACATGGCCTAGATGGAGAGGCTCTCCTATAGAGGGCGTTTCGGTTCTCCTACGTTCGCTTCCTATACCAAGTGCGGAGTTTACGTTTGGTAGAACGAAACTGTTTGTTAGAAGTCCGCGGACGGTGTTCGAATTGGAGGATTTTAGAAGGTCGCGCTTACATGATTTGGCGCTGCTTATACAAAAATGTTATCGCGGGTATAGGCAGCGAAGAAAGTACCAGAAGATGAAACACAGTCAAATGATGATAGCGTCAGCATGGAGAAGTTGGCGGGTAAGTTATTAGGTATACGTTAGCCCCTATAATATTCACCAATATTTGATCTAAATCTCTAGATTTCTATTTTACCTTGAGTAAACGAAAGTAACTAAATTGACGTAAACTGATTTATTTCATACCTCTCCATATATTATTGATAGTTATGTTTGATTCGTTAATGGTATCCGTTGAGGCGCAGGTGTAAACGTAATGTGTGTGTTTCATAGATCCAAGCATGTCCCCTTAAAATAAAAGTACGTGTGTTTTTAGAAATCTTCATTTTTATTTCAGCCAAAATATTTCAGGTGAATCGTTTTCAGTAATCGCAATTTGCCATTCGATTTCCTTTTTTTAGTTATTCTTGGCAATTATTTACTAGCAATATCAGAAAATATATTTGTTGTGTACCTCCTCCAAACATCTTCTTCAATTATTCCCACTTTACGCAAGTATTTCCCTTTTATTCGGCCCTTTATGTCCTATAAGAATTGCTTTTGGGGTCTTTGCCGAATTCTCGGTGTAGTAGGTTAAAATTATACGAATTTTAAACATATTACTAATAAATCATAAATAATAAAGTAAATATGGCATGAATCGTTAATAAAACAAATTCAAGTTATTTAAACTTGGTGTTTTTTGTAAAGTAAAAGTTGCTAATATTTAAAGATATTTTAGGAAATAAAACGCGGTATGCCATTTCAAGGACATCGTCATCTCTGGTGCTTATATAGGGTGGTACGTTTCATTGCGATTGTTTTGCCATGTATTGAGAAGGCTAGTTGTGCTTTTGAACTTTCTTTGATTCTCGAAAATGCTAAAGCATTAAAATAACCTTTATTTTCTAGGCTAAAGAGGAATTTAGGATTCTTAAGCATCGCAAAGAAACAGAATGGGCTGCCAAAATAATACAAAGGCACTATATACAATGGAAGGTATGTTAATTTGCGAACGTTTAATTCAAGCAAAACCCGTATTTTTTTTTATTCCCTTAGAGGAGGCAGTTCTTCTTGCAACTCTTGAAAGTATTAACCCCAGAAACGGAATCCCCCATCTGCAGAGAATGGCCAGTTAGTCATCCGAAACTATACGAAACAAACATTATCCTGTGCAAATTGTATCATCGATGGAGATGCCACAAGTACAGACTAAAGTTTGATCAGACCGCAAGAAATAGGATGCGAGAAAAAGTCACTGCTAGTTTTATATTTAAAGATAGAAAATCATCATATCCCCGAAGGTATATTTGGTTTCCTTTTCGAAATTTAACCAATCGGAGCATGAATTTATATTTTAGTGTATCACATCCTTTTCTTGGTGATTATGTTCGGTTGCGGCAAAATATTCAGTGGAAGAAAATATGCCTTGAAACAAATGACCAATATGTAGTATTTGCAGATATAGTCAATAAAATAGCTAGATCAAGTGGAAAAGTATGTTGTTGGATTTTTCATTAAGGGTTTCAAGAATTGTGCTCTGTCGATTTATTCCATGTGTATTTTTTTATTCTAGTTTGTCCCGATACTTTTGGTAATCTCGACGAGATCCATGTTAATACTGGATCAGCGTACCTTACAGATAAAATACCGTGTGCCTGCGTCAGAAATTTATAGAATGTCCCTATCGCCGTTTCTCGATGATGTTGCTGTAGTACATGTTAGAGCAGTAAGTAATAATAGGCAGAATATGTAGATTTGCATAGCCAATATGCAGTAGTGCCAAGTCTCTCGAATTCGCTAGAATTTTGTTTAACATCGCGAGTTACACCTAACGATATTCCAGCACGGAAATAGTGATAGTTACAAATTAGAATTGAATGTAATGCGGATGTCTAATTTGTGGAGATGATTCGTTAGCAGGCGCGCAGAAGTGCGGCCAATACAATCCGGTAGTGTTGTACACTTAAATAAATGTATATTTCTTAACCTGTGCTTTGGTTTGCGTGACATTTTCGCTGAACCCGTAGCGACCGCGCCACTGTGCGTCGCCAAATTATTTGATCTGAGAAATAGCCCGACAAAACGAATATTAATTTAGATTGTAGGTGCTACAATATAGGCTAGAATCTGCTTTTATTTGTAGTCATCAATAGCAAACGCAGAAACAGCAAGTGCAACGTCAGATGCCACAGGTTGCTTATTCCAGAGCGATTTAAGTAAGAAAAAAGGAGATTTCGTTTTTCAAACTGGTCACGTCTTAGAGATTGTCACGAAATTATTTCTCGTGGTTCAAAACGCCATCGGTAAAGCGCCTGAAGTAAATATAACGACTGAGTGAGTGTATCTATAACGTAAGTAATTTCAAATCTTTAAGCCTCTCTGTTGTAGATTCGAGACGAATTTTGGGTCTCAGACCGTTACCTTTACTTTTAAGTGCACAGGTTTGCCAGAGGTTCAACCGGGACAAATACGAGTTCTGCGAAAAGGAAATAAAATGGAAGTTTTAGTGTGAAGCCGTACCAAACATATCCTAACTGACCTACAAATCACTGCCACTAGAACTGTTCAAATGAATGAAAAGCTGACAGTATTTGCACAACTTCTCTTTCTCATTTCTTTCCGGTTGTTAAAAAATAACGCATATAAATGAAATTAGTGAAGAAAAAAAATTGTAAATAGCACCTTTTACTGTGTAAAGGAATATAGGAAAAAGTGATTTCTGTTAAGAGACATTTTATTAGAATATTTCGTATATTTTTAAGAAGTTTTCCATAATAAGCCAGTTCTTGCGATACACCAATCAAAATCAGTTCAAAATAAAAGTAACGAATACGATCAAAACAGGTATAATAATAGTATTAATACAACAGTCAAATGCTTGTAGTACCCTCCGGCACATTTAAGGCGGCTTTTCAACTTTGGCCCGTTTGATTCTCTTGTTTCCACTTGTACTCAACAATATATGTTTATTGTGAAAACTTAATATGATAAGAAAGTAATTACAGTGTCATAAACATATACGGGAGAGAAAACCAGACGCACAACCAAGACCGCTCGATTCCCACGACAGCAAAGTACTGCAAGCCTCGCCTTGCCTTGTTGGAATATTTTTTTATATTTGCAACAACAAAGTATGATATTCAGGACTAAAGTAATGATTTAAATTAAATCATTACTTTAGTGGAAATAGTGAATTCGATAGAGGCAAGGTGGTATGAGTATAAGTGAGAGCGGACTTCTATGATACCAGGCATTTGCTGTGATATGGGATTCATACCGTTATATTTAAATATTCGATGAATACTTATTTTGGTATTTATTTACTGTTTAAGGCAGAATGTTACGCGAGAATGTAAGGTAATATAATTTGGTATTATTATGATCTCTGCTGAGACAGGTTGATTTCTGTTTTGGAAAGGATATTTTGGATTGAAAATTAAATGGATTTATGAGCCGAATGAATAATTTGGCATGTAAGGCTTTAAAAAACGATGGATATTTTGTGATTTTTGTGTAAAAACGTAGTAATCTACAGGCTGTTCCATTAAAAAAAAACTTATTGCGTGCAGCGAAACCATTAAAAAATGTATGGAGTCAGTTGACGGCATTGCTATATCTAATAAAAATTTTACATTAAAAATACTTATATTACCTTCCATTTTCAACACACAGTAAAATATTCTTAATTTCCAAGTTTGTAATAGCTCCCAATCAACAGTGACTCTGAATGTAGTTACTGACAGATCAGACTTTAAGATTCACTGTAATTTAAGCAGCAATACCTTCTTCAATCAATAAACTGGTTATATTTTTGGATGAAGTCTTGTTTTTGCATAATCAATATAATTGAGAAAAGTTTATTCAAAGTAAGATAGACATTTAATGGGTATATCCATGGGCGTAGCCAACGCTCGGCAGGGAGGGGCCAAATTCTGTCCACGCCCATGAGTATATCGTATCACAGAAGGGTTTCGTTGGCATTTTCTTCAAAATCACTTTATGCGTGTCAGTCTTTCTTTGAATGAATTGGATATTCCCTAATATTCCTTTTTATTTTTCTACATAATATATTACGTGTTAAAAACTCATACACAAATAGCATTAAAATATTTAGTAATATGAAATATTGAACTTATATGCTTCATAATGCAAATCAGGGCCCTCGCTAATTCGAAGAACTGTCTGCAGCATTTCCACTAGCCGATCCCGTATCGTTATTCTCATTGTTAAGATCTCTTAGGACATTTCTAGCCAACTCCCTTTCATTGTACCGCTCTCTCAGTGCAGTGAATAAACATAATTGTGTTTCGTACTCTCTTTTCAGTTCACCATTCATTTGCACCATCTTTTCTAGCTTACTTTGTATTAAATTATGTCTATCCTTTTCTGAATTGACTTTGGATTCCATATTATCGATTTTCTCTTGTAGATGTTTCACTTCAATATTGCGAATCTCTAGCAAATCTTTGGTGATGCGTACGACTTCTTTTAGTGACGTTACTTGCTGCGTCAATGCTTCGATTTGTAATTCTTGATTTTTTATCACTTTGGTTTTCTCAAATATAACTTCTTTCGCTCTAGTTAGCATCTCTTCTGATTTTTGCTTCATTGTTTCAACGGCATTCGAATCTAAAGCGTTCTTTTGGGTTTGCTTTTTTGATTCCTGTACCTGGTCTTGTAATTCTACAACTTGCTTCTTAAGGTCGTCTCTTTCTTGAGTGCGAGTCTATTTTAACAAAAATTATTATTGTATTATTTTACTTTAGGTAAAAATTGGAAGCACTTTTGCCGATTTAATATTTAAAAGGGATCGAATTAAAATTTAATTTTCAAGACAAAATTGGCAGGTTTGCCAAGATATTTTACACGTGGAACAACTAAGTAGAACATTGCTTAAATAATTGTATTAAATTACCTTCAAGTCATTCTCCAATGTGCTCAATTTTAAGGCTGTCTGTGTAAGCTGTTTCTCAAAATTTCCTACTTTGCTTATTAATTTATCCTGTTCTTTTTTCCAATCAATAGGATCCGTTCCATTGACCTACATGAACATTTATTGTTCTTCACAATTATTTATGAATTAAATTAAACTATTACCTGATTGCTAGTCGATCCTTGTGGAATATCACCACTTCCTTCGGGAGATGACATTTTAAAATAATATTACACTTGCTATATAATTAAGGACGACAAACAGTGCATAATATGCAACGTGTTTTACTAGTAAATTTGGAGAAATGTGGATTATTTTTAGAAATCCAGGCAAGTGAAGCGTACATTTATTTTTAGAACTCTTGACGTTTAAATTAGCCGCCAAACTTAACCAAAAAAAATCTGAAAACATTTTCTATATTTTCCACTCATAACTGATAAAAGGAATAAATTGTTGAATCGTTAGAATACGTACAGCATTTAATTCCAGCAATTTGACCGTATAATTTCGTAAATTTTCTGCAAAATAAATATCCATAATTCATAGTTAAATGGATTAAAAGGCGAAGCTCTTTTTGTCTTGTGAAATTCGTTCTTGTCACGAGCTGCCGAAAAATTTGTAATTACTTCGTGAAAAAGTAAAGAAAATACAAAAGAAGTCAGTGAAATAGCTTTAAAAATAACCGAAACCAAGAGAAGTAATAATTATAACAATTAATTTACGTAATCCTATAACAATGTATTGTAACTTCTAGGTTAGAATTCGCGAGCAAAAACATGGAGGAATATACGAGGGAGCCTTGCCCCTGGCGCATTATAGACGATTGTGGCGGTGCCTTTACAATGGGTTTGATTGGGGGTGGCGTATTCCAAAGTATAAAAGGTTTTCGCAATGCACCTTCTGGAGTAAATAGGAGATTAGTACGTTTCTTGCTATTTTCATTGTGTTGATTATAGACTACTGCTTTTGTTTCTATAGATAGGCAGCTTATCGGCAATTAAACAGCGATCACCGATTATAGCCGGTAACTTCGCTGTATGGGGCGGTATGTTTTCAACAATAGACTGCGCATTGATTCATATACGTAAAAAAGAAGATCCGTGGAATTCGATAATTAGCGGTGCTGCAACTGGAGGAATATTGGCGGCGCGTAATGGATTACCGGCAATGGCTGGAAGTGCTCTTATAGGTGGTGTTTTGTTAGCTTTAATAGAAGGTGTTGGAATTCTATTTACACGGTTATCGGCAGAACAATTCCAACCGCAACCGCCTATCTTTGAAGATCCGTCACAGTTAGGTCAACAACAAGGAAGTTATAGTTTTCAATAATTTATACTGATTTCTCCAGTTAATAATGCTAGCTGTGATTTTTTTTACCATAATGAAGTCTATTTAGTTTCTCCTGTTTAATGTATTTCATTATGGACTTGTAAATGATTAATTCAAACAAGTATCTGCTAATAAATGATCTTATGTTGATAATTCCCTTAATTGTATAAGTTCATGAATGACAATTACATAGAAATAAATGAAAATTATGGCTATTTTATTTATTAATTTATAAGTTTAGAATTATGCTGTCTGGTGTGTCTGTCTGGTGTGGAGTGTCTATAAAGATTCAGACACAACAATTTGTGTAAATAAAGTAACGTCTACCTTATCACAAGAGAACAGGTTGCAAACATTTGCGAGTAAACAATACATAAGTATCGGCATTCTCTGCACCACACAAGTTTAATTTATTATATAGTAATATAATAAATAGTCCGGGACGGCCGTTTCGAGGACACGTGCGTGCGGTGCGGAGGGTGCCGATACTTATGTGTTGTTTACCATACTACGCCACAGTCCTTGCAAAACAAATGTTCGGAGTGCAAGTTGGTCCAAATCATGTTCTTTTCATGTCAGTGTGAGTTGGTATTTTAGTACCGTTACAGTGGATGATACGGTGATTGATAAGATTAAAATAATTTTTCAAAGCGATTAAATGCTCGTGTCTTGTTGACTCTCGGGGGAACCCGGTAGGCACCACGAATATACTTAGTCAATAATTTATATTTGCCAATCGTTCGAAGATATGAGCACTTTCTCACTGTGTTTTGTGTCACAGTCGCGAAAGGAACGATTTTCTAGAGAATAGTGACAAATATAGGGAGTTTAAGATAAAGAGTATCTAGGGAGAATTGGTACACTTGGCAATATTGGCTAAGTAATTTTATTTGAAACAGTCTCAAGACTTCGAGAAAAATGTTCCAGACCATTATTTTTCCAGACTTGTGTTTACGTAAGTGGCATCCTACCGTGGATGAGGCGTCATTATAGCTTTAATTATCATCCATACATAAATTCGATTGAAATAAGCAGGCTTCACATTGTATCGTTCTGTCACTAAAGTTAAGATGAGCGACGACGAGGAAGAGAACAAAAACGAAGTTGAGAAAATTAAATCAACTGCTGTTGTAAAGTATTCGGTGCCGAAACCGGCGCGATTTACAAAATTACAATGTAACACTGATTTAAAGTTACCTCCGGCAAATTGGTTAAGTAGTGCAGCTGACTCGTATGGATTGCAGCATGTTTTATATCAACCAAAAGGCTTCACAAGGTAAACAAATTGAGGAATTCACGCTTCTTCTTTTGCAAATATATCTGTGTAGTTTCCGGATGGCTCAAATGTTTCCCGACTGTGTTGGTGAAGTAGATGTCGTTTCTGATTCCGAAAATATCAAAAAACTTTTAAAAATTCCATATCACAAGGGTCATATTAGTATGATGGTACACAGAGTGGAAAACACTTTGTTATTAGATGATTTTGATATATACAGACATATATTGAGAACCGCAGAAAAGGAATGGGAATGGTTAAGAAAGTTCTTTTATGAAAACGTTGAACGAAATGTAGTTGACGAAGAAAGAACTTTGTACATAAAGAATAAGAAGAGAAAGGCTTTACAAGAGAAAAGTTTGGTATCAAAGTTCTTGTATCATAGTTTGGTGCAAACTGAAGGTAATAATGAAGAAACACTTAGTATAATGTAATTATTTGATCCTTTTATTAACAAAAATGCATAGTAATCCTGTAGTTTACTACATTCGCTTTCTAAAATCGCACTGTTTATAAACAGGAACAAATGCAATATTGCATATTTTGATGGTTTGCTCTAAAAATATGTTAGGCATTCAAATCCTACCAGCATTAACTAGCAGATTTTTCTGATCCAATAGAGTCTTGAGGCTCGCAAGGTTATAACAAGTTCAAAGCTTATATACCACGCAGACCCATCGCCACACAAACATTTTTATATTTTCTTTAATAACAATAGTAATAATTATTATTATCATTGCAAGAATACGTATGTGGTAAATTGATACGATGCTCAAATTATGATGAGTAATTCAATAATGCCATAATCGTTATACGTATTTTAAAAATTCTTACGCAAATTCTGCCGGAAATCATTCGATTAGATTTCACCACACATAAAAACAACTATCAAATAGACAATACATGCTTGTCATAAGTCTGTTTCTCTTACTCCTTCGATAACATTGTTGGTAACATTGTTTTCCTATATTATCCTATAATACACCCTATAAATGAGTTACGTAAACTGCACGATTACCAAAATGAAGATTAAATACGCAGTATTTAATAATTCCAACATTCTTATAATATAGGGGAAGAAATATCTATTAAAGATGACCATTTCAAGTGTTCAACTGTGCAAGGCCCATTATTACCAGAACCATCCCCATCGGAAGAAGTACCTGATCCATCCTCGTTTAGTCACCAATATAATAGAAATGTTGTGTGGACCTTCGAAGATATTGATATGTTGATTGGAACAGATCTACCCATATTCGGAGGTGGGACGCATCCGTGTATATCATTGAGGCTAAGTGAAATGAACAAGCCAATCAACGTGTTAACAGGAATAGATTACTGGTTAGATAATTTAATGTCTAACGTACCCGAGGTAGTTATGTGCTACCATTTAAACGGAATTGTGCAGAAGTACGAATTTGTGAAGACTGAAGATTTGCCCCGGTTAGATAATTCAAAATTTTCCCCGAAGTTAATTCGCGACGTTGCGCAAAGTATTCTTTCATTCTTAAAATCAAATGCTACGAAAGCAGGACATACTTACTGGCTGTTTAAAGGAAAAGATGAAGAAGTGATAAAGTTGTATGATCTAACATCGTTGTGTTCAGATCAAACAATCGATAATGATCAGAATCCGTTTATAGTGCCTGTTGCAATGCTATTATATCGTGTAGCTAGGAATATGAAGAACTCTTCGGACAGAAGGCAACCTGGTACAATAAGAATGCTTCTGAAGAATTGCATTAGGCTACTGACGCAAGAAAAGTATCCTGAAATTGTTACATCTTCTCATTATATGCTGTCAGATTTATATATACCTGCAAATACCAACCCTGATAATCCAGAATTAGATCATTCTTATTATGACGAAACGGAATCCATTTATGATGATGATTTAGACGATGACAAGAAGGACTGCTCAACAAAAGTGCTGATTTTAAATTCTGAACATAATCAAGAGAAATTTGATAATTATTACAAACCTCCACCTCCAATTCAAGGAAGTTTAGAAGAGCGGTGTATTCAAGGAATACTACATACTGCTGCTGGATTAGATGGTATCCAATACTTCCACGCAGAAGACCAAAAAGAAAAGGCAGCTGAAGATAATGTTCCTTTTGCGAAACCCAATGAACCTATTCCAATGCCTTATTCCAAGATTAATGAGCTGACAACAACAGCCCTAGATGTCCAATCAAACAAGAAAAATAAAAAGAAAGACAGGAACAAGAAGAAAGCTGATAGAGATATGCCATTATTACTTAAGAATAATCAAGACTCATTACCTCACTGGCAAGAATCTCTAAGGAGCAATATTTCATGGAAGGATCATTTAAAGACCCTACTTTACGAAAAGGCTGTGTTAATATATGCAATTTTAGCTGAACATTACTTTGTTACAAAGGCTTATGGTTCCAGTTTAAGGGCAATCGGAGTTCTTGTTAGGTGTCTACAAATTTTAAGCGAATTAAAGTATCCTTCAAATTGTTTGAAGCAAAATTGCGTGTTGGGTAGAGCTGGCGATTGTTGCATCATGATTATTCAAAATTGGGAAAACATTGACAAATATAACGAACAGTTGCAGAATCAAGGAGAGGAAGATTTAAAAATTTTAGAACAAATAGAAGCAGATGAAGGATTGTACAGCATACAACTGGTTCAATGTCCCTTGAAATGTGTGTTGATCTATGAAATAAGAACCGTGGAACAAATGTTGATAAAAAGTATCGAATGCTACGAGGAAGCTCTGCATTTTTGTGAGGTGGAAGGCATACAGAGGAGATTAGGAAATGCCCTTAATGAGATCGGATCGTTTTACTTAAATAAAGCTAAAAATTCTAAGGAAGAAACTGTGGTGATGGAATTTTGCAAGAAGGCGGAGACGTATCTTAAACAAGGTTTAGAGATATTCGAGAAAGCAAAAGACGATGCCAACACGGCTTTATTATACACAAACATGGGCCATCTCCATAGACTCTTAGCTCACATTAGTATACCAAGCGGAAGAGGTGAATTAACCAGTAATGAAAAGCACTATTACAACAAAGCGTTTGAATTCTATAAAAAAGCTCTTCAAGTCTTAGGAGACAGGAAACATGCACCGAATATTTGGGATGCTGTCAAGTGGGAGCTCTCAACCGCTTTATTTACAATGGGATGTACTCTACACGAAAATCCACCATCGGATATTGTAAGTTATCAATAATTAGTTTACATGCCTTAAAAATCAGAATAAATGCGAGGGAGATTCCGTACATTTCAATGATTATTATTATTAAAATTAAAGGAGTTAATTTTTCAAAGTAACTGTAAGCTTCTTTATCTCATGCCAAAATCTAACCTTGGGGAAAAATAATATTTTTTTTGTTAAGAAAGTATAAAAGAACACGGTTACCTGGAACTTGCTATTTACTTCTATATTGACTTTAGGAAAATACACTGTAACATTGTTGTTCTTTTTTCAGAATATTACTGAAACTGAGAAAGAAATCATTGAAACACTGCAGAAAGCTCTCCAATATTGTGATTTCGATAAACAAAATCCTAAATATCCCCTCTATCAATACAGAGCGGCTATGATACATTATCGTATAGGTTCTTTATATCACAGCCATATATGGAACACCACAAATACCGACGCCAATAGGAGAAATATTATTCAGTTAGCAAATATTAACTACGAAAAATCAGCGAAGCTATATTTGGTCTCATGTGATGCCGAAAATTACTTAACAGCTCAAATGCAAAGAGTTTCCTTAACGGAGTTTTTAGCCGAAAGTAAGTACACTAAAGATAATATATGCATTATTACTTAAATGTTTCTCGTTTAAGCCACGACTGCCTTACATTTAAAACTCAAGCATTACAAGAAGTGTTTAGGCATTATTTTGGAATTGAACGAGATTGTCCAAATGATATTAGACAACAAGATAGACATTCCAGAAGAAGATCTTACACATTTCAAGGAAAGAAGCAAAGAATCCTCATACAAAAATTGTAGCTCGCTTCTCATATTGGGAAAACAAAGGTTACAGTTCGTTCTACGGCATCTTATCAAGCTGTGTTTAAATAAACCTCCAATCAATAAGAATTGCGGGAAGTTTGCCGAAATCTATAAAAATTCTTATAGTTTGACGTTCGATTTGGAGCATTGTATCGAATTCAACGCATTTATTAGTAAATTTAATGATATCTTAACTAAAGTGGGAAACTACGTAAGTGATATTGATAGTAAAAAATAGATTATAAAGCGTTTTTGCATATTTTGTATATTAGTATTCGTATTTATTTTTTTATATGTAAGTACAAATAATAGGGGATAGTTTATTGTAAAGAGCTACTTAATAAAAGACTATTTTATATCTTCGAAAATTTTGGTTTTATTTTATTCTATTCTTTACTGTAGTGGTAAGTTGTATGCTTCGGTGGATCAATAGCTATCCCCCTTTCGGGGTAACATCAGTAGTCTGTCTGTAGTAGTGAGTGTTGAGGTGACGCTTAATTTTTTTTTTGATTATGTTAAAAAATATTTTTGAAGCCTAAAGTCCTTTTTTAGAAATTTCTTTGGAAGCGCTTAGTTTTCTTCGATGGATGAAGGGAAAGACAAATTGTTGAACGCAAAGGAACCTTACCAGCCAAAGGCTACAATGCCTATTATCTCCTATTTCCAATGAAAGGAAAAAAACTCATTTACGAACAATTTTATTTCTACTAACACATATATTAAAAATAATAATTAACGTTAGGATAATAATATTAACAAAAATAGAATGTGATGTGGTTCAGTATTGTAGCTTTGTATAATACTGGCACAGACTATAAAGAAAATAAAACGATTAACTTCTAATGTAAAAGATATGCGCATATAAATACTAGCAATAGTACATGTAGTCTAAAACACAATAAATTAATTTAGAACGTTGTAAACTAATTTCTTAATACTAAACATTTTGTATCATTAAAAAAATCACGCTTTGATTTTAGTCATATTGACGATAGTGTTTCGAACTCAAAGCGAACAATTAATTCGTAATTTAAAATTCTTTCTCTTTTAATTTCTGTTTCTGTTCTTCGACGGAACAGCCACGGCACCCGGCGGTAAGTTAAATTCAGGTTTTGCGGGCACTCCTTGGGGAATATTCTGTTCACCATCTTCTTCTAAGGGAGCTGCTGGCGTTGTAGGTACATCACAATCTTCAGTCGGGGGAACCACACAACGAAGTGAACGTCGGTCGAAAACAAGCATGGCGGGGCATCGTTGTAGTCGTGGGTAACCACCTTGGCATTGCCAGTATCTATTGCAAGATTTCCCTAATGGCACGTTGCCATTAGCATCGTCGTTGCAGAGTGCTGGAAAAAAATTATCCTTGTCAATACCTAATCTTCGTTAACATTAATTCTGCTAAATAGTATAAATTATCAAAGTGTTTGTATCAGGGGTAGCTGGTTTCCTCGTGCATTTTTTGTCGCAGTACAATGTATACGATATACTAGTCCTTGATCTTCCATTTACATTACCACCAAACGCCAGCTGAAGCTTTTTTTTTGAAGCTTTTACATTTAAAATGAGATCAATTAATTTATTAAAATTAATCAATAAAGTTTCTTACTTAGTAGGTTAAAATAATAAATAAATTAATTAATTTATGTTTTTTAACAATTTTTTAACAATTGGGCATTGAAAGTTCTTAATGTTTTCTCTATACTTACGATGTTTCTGGCATCCATCAACATTTTCTGGCCAATCGCAGGAATGAGTCCTTTCATTATACAGAAGACCGCCAATACAAAGCTGTTCAGTCGCTGTGCCATTCCAGCATGTCCAGTACCTAGTACACGAAGTTTCATGGCCAAATATACCATATAACCAATCGCAATGGTCTGTACCGATTGGTGGATCTGCAAGGATATTAATAAGTTAACAAACTTTTAAATCGTGAGATTTAGTGGAAGTCACTCCTTATCGTCTTGGTATAAATGAGCATAAAAGAGCAGGTTGTGGTTGCTTTAACTCACACGCAAAATAAAATTTGAGGCTTCAAAAATATATGGTCTTCCTTAGGAATTGGTCAAACTCAACTTTGGACTTTGTCACATATAAATTAGATCAATATTTAACTTATTTTTAAAAAATAAAAAATTATATTTAAATATTAATAAATTGTAAAATGATGAGTTTATGCTGTTAAATACCAATTTATCGGGTCAAGAATATTAAATTAAAATAAAACGCAAGACAAAGTACAGTTGCAGTTGTATTCAAAACATTGCAAATTACCGTTACATAATTCCTTTTCCACTAGCTGAAACCGTTAAAGAATAACGTGTTGGTAATTATACGCGCACAATGAAAACATTTCCAACAGAATCATCTACCATGAAATTAATAACACTTACTGTGTAAAAGCGTTACATCAGGTATTGTCTTTTTTCTTTTTAAAACAATGTTGAGGATATGACATAACATGGTAATTGTTTAATATAAAATACGCGTATCTGTTAGCGTGCTGTACGTGTGCATAATTTGCTATGCGCTTACTGGCTTGTTGTTTTCCTTCGCAGTAATTTGAACGCCAGGGATAATCGCATCCTTCTGTGACACCTCTGTTTTTACCGGCGAAGACCAAACCATTTGGGCAGTCGTACAGTTCTGGCTGTCCATTTACACACTCCCAGTATCTATCACAGTATGTAAGGTCACCTATCACTCGAGATTTTGTCTTGCACGCATCTTCCTGCTGGCAGTTAATAGAACCTGCGAAACAGATAATAAATGAACAATCTTGGACATTGTTCAAAGGTAATATCTTTGGGAGGTATTCAGGAGCTGTACCGTATATACGCAGATGATAATTTCTCGGAATTAAAGGGGACGGTTAGTATTTAAATGGTCACTTATTTTATGTTAAAGTAACACCGTTGTGGTGCAATAATTGCAATAATTATTTACATTGCAATTTACATATATTTTTTTCTCCTGTTTGATTTGATTAATTCACCTCACGCTGGTATTTTGCTTATGTGCAACTTCATTTAGTTTTTAAATTTTCTTTTGATGATATGTTAATTTCCATTTCAATTTTATTTTCAATTTTAAATTCTGATTCATTTACGTTTTCATTCATTTCTGCTTAAATTTTAATTTTAATTTGTTTATGCATCTGGCTACCTATTTATGGATTTATTATTTTCAATAAATTTACAATTTCATTGACCTTTTTTTCATTTAAATAAGTTCTGAATAGACTACGTCTTTTTTTATTTCCCTTTTCCGATTCTCGACTGTTAGAGGGCTGTTCTAATAGTTTGAAGGACCAACCTCAGAGCACCAGGAAACCAAATTGATTGTCAACTTCCAGATACTAACTTTGGGTACATGGTGAAATCCACCTAAGCAACCTGCCGGATCACCATAAATCAAATGAGAGCTAAAAAAGGAGCTATACTTTTTTTTTGTCTTTGATGGAGACAGCAAGCCTTAAGGATAGTTTGCTCTTTTTCCTCTAAAAATATTTGGAGCCCTCCTTTTTTTTGTGGTGATCTTCAGTACATATATCGAGATTCACTGGCTTCTAGAAAACAAAAATGTTCAAGGATTGTTCTGGCTATTCTCCGCAGCTCAAACTTTTTTGTTTACATTGCAAGAAAAATATTTTACATCGCGATGGAATTTGAAATGGAGAATTTTTCAGTTGCAGCTGAAACATGTAGCACCTAACTGGAGAAACTTTCCATTGAAACGGAGGCATTTTTTACCGAATCTGAAAAATTTTTCACCACAACGGAGAGATTTTTCACGGAAACGGGACATATGTAACACTGAAAGTTATTGTTCTTATTCAACTCCGCTTACTACGCGACGGTGTTGAAGCAACACTGTAAAATGTTAACCGTCGATTATAATTATTTGTGCAAATTTGTGCAATTTGGCATATTTTATCCGCTTTGCAAAAAAAGATTTACTTCAAAATAGTTCCTTTACCCAGATGGTCGCCAAAGGAAGAAGTAGAAGAGAATTTAATTAATTGTGAAGCTGTGATATCAGAAGGGATGAAGGGGTTTGATAAAACCAATCAAGGAAGGGTGATTCACGTAATTTGGTACATATGTGCAATAAAATTATTTTTATATAAAATTGGGGCCTCTACTTTCACTAGCGTTTCACTCCATTTACTACTTGCGCAAAAGATGTTTTATTTATTTTTTTTAAGAACTAATGATTTTTATTCGACTGTATATTAAAACACTATTTTAGATATGGAGAAGTATCTTACAGTGGCTTAATCCAAACAATTTCTGATTGTTCTCCTAACGAAATGAGAAAGTAAAAGTTTGGAGCTCTTCAGTTATTCTCACGTCTTCTTACGAAGAGCGATTCAGATCTACGATGCCTTTAACTGTGAGAAAATGTAGTACGTAGGAAATCGGAGAGAATCGTGAATGAATTTCAGCGTTCGAATCCTTCCCATCAAGGTTGTACCGACATAGAAACGCGTTTCATGGCCCGAAATATCACGACGTAACACTCTATTCTAAACTGTAATCTCAACGTATTAATGATATACTAGTAAATAGGCTTTTTGTTTCATATCTCGTTCAATGAGAATTCGTTCCGAATGGTTACGTTCTTGAGGTCGGAATTAATATGCGTTAATTTGAAATAATTAAATATGAAAACTATTCACCCTAAAATATTCTTAATTGGCGGGGTTTTAGGGAAAAAGCAAAAATACAATAATCACATCTTTCTGCTTGTTTATAGTCGTTGTAACTTTCACCACCGCATCCGCTTCAATTTTTTTTTTTAATGGAACATTCTTCTCTAATAGTAGATTTTAGATGTACTTAAAAAAAAAAAAAACAGGAAAAAAGTCACATTCGTCTAAAAATAATTGTTCGGTAGGAAGAGTTGAAATTGTAAGTTTATAATAATTGCACAAGAGCTGCAGCTGATTTTTTAATGTTGCTCATCAAACAATTATCTGCTGCTTTATGTGCCTGCAAATTCCAGCGAATCTTTCATTAAACGTAGCTCTCTCTGCTTTCATGATCTTCATCGAGAAACTTCGATGGAATAAGATGTCAATATTCAATTTTGCTTGAAACGTGTTGATTTTACTGATACATAAAATAATCTTTTATTCCACCACCAGCAAAGCCTACGACTGGTTTAATTTATTCAAAAATCTTTGGAAATCAAATGAAAACGAACAGTGAAAACGCCAAATATGAATTTCCAATTCTTAACCAAGCCTACATCGTCCATTTTTATCTTGAAAAGGTGTTGCAGCCCTTGACTGTTATCTTAATCAACCGATCCCTTCCGTATTTTGAAAGCAATAGAAGTAAAATCACGTAAGCATTATTTATCTGAAAGCTAGTGATTCGAAATCGAATAAGCGTTAAGACATCTCGGAATATGTTCACCGCAAAACTCCTTAACAAGAATTGTCTGTACCTCCCGGGCAATTACAAGTAAAATGAGGATTTTTGTGTGGTTTCTAATACATACATACATATTCCGTAGTAATTAAAGACGTGAAGACGTTAGATTCAACTTTAACATTTTCTGCTAGACATTACATAACATCTCTTCTTTTTAGAAACCTCAGAATTATCATGAATTAAGCACACGTAGTAAAAACGTTAGAGAGATAGAGCTATAAAAACGCATTTTCGTATAATTATGCTAATTATATATTTACGATTTTCTAATACGATGGATGTTTGAACTGTGACTAATTTCAGTGATGACCAGAACATTAACAGTTAATGGAATTGACCATGGAACCGGAATATGCCCGTTTTTTTTATGGCTTTCCGTTTATTTCCTAGATTTCAAGATAGTGAGAGTGTTTTCTGTCAACAGCGAAGCAGTTTCCCCATTTGCGTTTATTACAATAATTAAAATATGCAGTAAAAGTTTAATGCAGAGCATGTCGATTCTTCCGGTTAATGTAATGGTTCGGTTTAATGATATTTGCTTTCTATTGAGTACACAGCTGCAAGCTGTCTCACACAAAAAACATCTATCTATCTATTTATCTATCTACAATTATGACGGCGGAGAAAATGACGGCAAACAATTGCATTATTTGAACGAAGAAACTTTTTAAGAATGCTATAAAATTACAACAGAACACCTCGTAGGTAGATAATGAAATGCTTGATCTTGACCAGGTATTTCGAAATAGATGCAAATTATATTTTATAATGTTTACGTGACCAACTGCTTCCCGCCCAGTTAGTTTCGCCTCTGGTGTGGTTTACACGTTGATTTACCGTATTAACTGCGGCCTATTCCCTAATGAAGCCCCATATAATTGTGGGAGGAATGTTGCGTTTTCGATTAACGATTAACACGGTTCGAGCCCGGAATACGTTTAGTTTTAACTGAGTTTGGCCGTGGAAGCCTACGTTATTATTTCAATGTTTACGTAGTTTTATATGTGAAACACAATTCAATTCAAAATGTCAGTTTTAAACAATCGTGGAAATATGATTCCATGCGCCGAATATAATGCAAACAATTTTGTGGATTTTCTGGTCATTTTCATTCGTTGGCTGAGTTCTTATATGTTTCCCGTAGTTGAATAGTTCGTCTATTGGATTTAAGGAGGGTTAGAAGCTGGGAGATATAAATATTTGGAAATTGCCATGACTTATGATGAGAGCCAAGACCTCCACATTTCTATATGGAAGTTAAAATTGTCCATCACCGTCATTATGTAAATGGGAAATTAACGCTGTGAGAAATTCAGAAAAGTGAATTGCATTACAGGAATCATCTTGAATTTGAAACAAATACATTGCAGCAGCAAAAGAATAATTGCGGCCCTTTTACTTTTATTGCCTTTTAGTATTTTTCACAGATCTTCCGTATGAAAGCTGAGAATAAATGTATTCCACACTCATCAATAAAGTTCGCCAATTTCCGTACGCTTCACAGGCATGGGTATGGGAGTGGTCGTTCGTGTGTGTATTATTACTTATATACAACACTTCGCTAGGCTCACGCTCATTCTAACCGGCCGCCAAACACATACTAAATGCGTTACTACTGCAATAAGGTCGCTTGCGCATATATTACGAATCACACACCCGAACGACCACTTTCATACCAACGCCTGTGAAGCGCACGGAAAATGGCGAACGTTACTCATCAATGAAGATATTTATTTTCTCTTTCTAACATAATTCTATTATACTGCATGGTGTAGTCAAATCGAGCCTGAATAATGGCTTTCAGGAACAAATGGTTCTCTTTTAACAGAGCAATGAAAGTTCCTAGGCGCTCTATCAATCGTAGATAGTGAGTGGCCGCTGATTTAAACAACTGGAGAACAATCTAAATTAATTCAGTCACAATCTGTTCTCTTTGAGCATTTGATGATTTTCGTTGCCGATGTTCAGCACTCCTTATTAGTCCTCCTACAGGTTGCATAAATTTTTCTTACTTTATCCGGCAAAATTTCAAATTGTTCTCTTACTAGCTGTAGATGGCCAGCTATTTAAAGAATTAATGATTAATTTGTGCTTATTTTATAATTTTTCCTCATCAGGCGATTATTATTGTTATTTTCCATAATGCAGAAAGCAAAAGAAAATGACTGCATTAGTGTTAAACCGTTCAATCCGTATGACTCGTTTCTTAAACTAAGAAGCATGGCGTCTGTAAACAATGTTTATTTTTTGTTAGCAATTGCTAAACCTTATTCAATATATATAATTTATTACACTGTAGAATTGCAATAACTTTATATATACGACCTTTGCACGCTAATTAACCAACCAAGTGGTTGTTAATACTTCAAACAGATTAGAAAGTAGCACCGCTTGCGTCGTTGCAACAGTACTAAAATACTTCGAATATTTCGATTTTCCAATTGCACAGGTTTACACAGATTCTACGAAGGTGTTATAGCGGTCAATTTGTATAAGGAAACTTAGGTAACTAATAGTGTTCCGCGAATAAAATGATGATTAGTAAAGGTCAGCGCCCTTCTAAACCTTACCGTATGGGGATGGCGTTGAACGTGTTTGAGTTACGAAATGTATTCATAGCATGGGCATGATGATTATCCATTCCGAATGGCATTGACAAGTTAGCATGAATCAAGCATATTAAACAGATTTAATTAAAGTATTGTTTGAGTCAACTTTTTCTCGCGACAGAACGAATGCTAAGCGGTATTTTTTTTTTGATAAGCAAATTCATGAGAGTGAAAGTTTAGGAACTGACATGATGTATTTGTCATGAGCAAATAGTACACGTTCGTTGTTTGAAAGTCACCTGTTAGATCTCAATGATGATATTTTTCTCACTTTCGCTTATTTGTAAACAAATAGTGTTAAATGTTTGATTATATGTAAATTATCTTGTAAACAAATGATCGACAAAGCTACTAACAACATAGCGTAACTGCTATAAAATGTTAATTTTTGTTTCGCTAGAATTAATTAAATTATAAGTATTGAATCCAATATAGGGTACTGAAGTATTTGCTTTATAAATGGCTAGCAATTACTGGAGAACAATACTTGCGAAGAGGCAACCCCAATTTCTGAACTAAATTTAGTTTTTTGCCTCCACCTCCTCACACAACCCAACAATAAAGTACAAGAATCCTGAGCTCAATCGTAAGGGTCCTTACGCGGATTTGCCATCGGCCCCGTGCTCACCTTAAGTAAAATAATTAAAACAAACTAGATGGATTACGCAGAGCTTTTCGTATAAAGCATTTGGTTTGGAGTTTATGTAGACCACGCAAATAAACCCGTTTGACTGCACACGTTATCTTAACGTAATAGCTGATAGCTTAGCAGGGAATATTTTTTCGGCCACTATATGCTAAAGTGCGTCATGTAGCTTCAGACGTAAGTAAATTTACATTGTTTGCTGTTTTCAAATAATATTCATCCTGCTTGCGAATTCAATAACCAATTCACGTTTGTTGATTTTGATGAATAAATATGTTTTTCGGCGAAAAAAAATTATGCATGCTTCAGTAGCGGCTTCTTATAAGGGGCTCGAGGACTCGAGTCTCCCTATCCTCGCCAATTAAGAAGATGACCTTAATTATTTCATTCTTCATTATTGACGGAGAGAAAGCGGAACAGCTTTTATTACTGATCGGTTCAGTTATCTATATGTGTCGGTGTCTTAAGGAGGGAATGTATTTTTTCGCTGCTTATTACACATTTCATAAAAATTTCGTTACAGGTTTAATTTAAAATAGATCGCTTCTTGATTCTTTTTTCACTTTTTTGATTGGTGCTTACGTTGATAAATCCATGGTACAAATTCTCAAAAATCTGGCAACACTGCTCACAGCAATATTAACAAAGTGTTGCACGTTTGCATGTGTTCATTACTTGCTTAGTTTCTTGTTTTTAACGTTGTTTATTATTATTTTTAAAATTGTTGTCTAAAAAAATGTTTTGAAGGAAATTTGCTGCAGATTGATTTTTTGTGTGTCTTGAAACAAAACGTTGTTTTTTCGCTCTTAAGCGCATAAAAACATTTTTAAGGGACACCATAAATCAAGAACGCATTGATCTTCTTGCAATCATGTTAATTAACAATAATTTAATTTATAGTATCAAGAATTTTGATGAAGAAGTTCATTTTCCAAAAATATTAAAGACTTAGTTTTATGTAATAATTTTTGTTACATCAATAAGCTTTTTATTTTGTTTTTTTTTTCTCTCTCTTTACCTTTGTGTGGGTTTATTGATAATAACTACGAGTCGCCGCTGGCTTGTATCTAAATATTTGCCGAATGTATAAAGTGAATGTAAATATTACATACTCCAAAGTTTCCATTGGGGTACCCTGTCTTATAAGTTTGAGGAATAATTTACATACAAAGCAAAATAGCTATGGAGACCTTTAACATAAACGACATCTTAACATCTTTTTTTGGATATGGTATTACTACCATTTTGTGGGATTTCCTTTTTTGTAGGATTTCTCTTTTTTTATGCTATCCCTTTCCATTCTTTAAAGTTTATGGTTCTAATGTATCTATTCTGTGTCCTTAGATAAGGGTACTTACACCCGAAACATGATCATATCCTGCTCATTGCCTTCTTCATCATAATGTTTCATATTTTTGGCGTGTCTCTGGTCCAATTATTTAAATATTATTTTGTTAAAGCAATTCTTTTTTATTCTGTTTATGCTACCTTACTTATTGTTAAATTTCAAATATTTCCGGCTGCACAAGGGGAACGTTCATTATCTCCCGCTTCGTGGTAATGTTCGCCAAAAATTATTTGAAGATTACTTTGCATGTTTCGCGCGCAGGCTATTGTAAAATCAACAAAATAAAAAAACTGAAACGAGTAAGCATTAGAGATATCAACAAATAATCAAAAAAATATAAAAAAGCGCAGCGTAGAATAAATAATAAATACCAAAAATATTCTAATTTTTTCTAAAAATGCTAACTTCTGTCCTTCAAAAGTATCAGAGGATGGCTAAATCTTAGGATTTCACTGTGTGCACTTCTGTATATCTCAAATTTTAGTATTATATTTGTCTGTACTTCGCGCGCATGTTCTTTTGATAATTTCTTGTAATCTCTAAACTTTTAGAAGTTAGGTGTTGCAATGCGTAATATATGGATCGTGAATTGACTTGAAAAGTCTCAACCACTCATATATTTAAAACTTTAATATTCATCAGTCCCTGCGGCATATTTTATGCTCATTTATTCTCATGGACGTCTCCGAATAGTCGGGTTCACCTTCTACACAAGCACTTCCCTGTGAAGATACCCATGGAATAGCTATTACGAGAGTTGTTTGCTCATTAACTATATATGTTACATACGTGTTATATAATATTGAAGGACGTATGCATTCCTTTTACTTTTTTTTCTTAGGCGGACTAACAATTAGTCATCTCGGAGATGACTGTAGAAGTTAATAGGAAAACAACAAGAAAATCGAAATACGTAACTTCTCGAGATGATTACTTTTTTTCTCGCATCATCTATTGGCAAATACGCGAAGGTCGTACTATATTCGTGAAGGTAACAGGTTAGATTAATTTCATCACACTACGTGACGAATTCATTCTAAAAGCAGAGAAGTCGTAATGTTCCATGTCTTCAAATCCTATTTGTAATTGGTAGCTTTACACGATGTTAATGTTTTGATATTAATATAATATAATGAAATCAGTGCGTCAGCGGCTATAGAATATTTAAAGGATTCGTAATGTAGCGTTTTTTGAAAGGATTTTAATAAATGTGACCAAGAATCACTGATTTATTCCAGTTTTAACGCTCTGTTCATGGTTAAAAGCAATCTACTTATGAATGTACAATACATCCGTGTTGCATGCACGAATATATTGCTTAACCATATACTGAGCTAGTTAACAAAAAATATTTTTTTTGTGTGTAAAATTGTTCTAGAATAATGGCACAAACAGTAAAAAATTCCAAGCTGCCTCGAAAGCATAACTTTTAGGTGTTATGAAATGTAGAGAAACCATTACATGTTCTTGTTTAGACGTAGATGCTAACCACTCTTACAAATGTTTGTTAATTAAAAAAAAAAACATGATTTTAAATTTCAAAATTAATAAGCAAATTAAGGCACTTATTAACCTTTCACACTCGCAACAGAAAAAAACGGGAATATAGCCATAAAGTATTTATTACGAGAAAGAGTTTAATGGTAACTTGTGGTGCACTCTCCAAAGGGTCTTTTAGTCCCTTTAGCAGGTTCGATTATGCATAAAACGAAAGAGTACAC
This sequence comes from Oryctes borbonicus, assembly GCA_902654985.2. NCBI lineage: Eukaryota > Metazoa > Arthropoda > Insecta > Coleoptera > Scarabaeidae > Oryctes > Oryctes borbonicus. The sequence continues at coordinate 5,985,520 of LR736868.1, forward strand.
TTTTGTCTATTCACGCAGCAATAACCTAGTGGTTGCATTCGATTTTATTCAATGATGGCGGAACCTCTCAAATCGCGTAGCGTTTGGAATTCTTTAAAAGATAAAATATTATTTTTTTTACTCTTGCAGCGTTCAAATTCCGACGGCGCTATTGAAAATGCTGACGTAATCCGTTTTTCCCATAAGCAGAAGGTGGTAGACTTTTCAAGCGGGTTCAGTACAATTTTTGCATGTTAAGGAGTAATTAATTGCGCCTTCGGCGTCGGAGAGGTGTCAGTAGCAAAGTTACGAAAAACTTTACATGCATTTTTTACACGCTAAAAGGACAGCCATCACAGGTAAAAAAGAATTATCGCCATTCAAGAGGAGCTAACACTTTAGTCGAAAGTATGTCTGGGTTAGGAGCTAATTTGACCAATTTTCCATGATCTTTCCAAGTTTTAACACTACCAAATTGTAGATGCTGTAGCAGAAATTGGCGACTTGTGACGCCCCTTTACTCAGAATCAAAATCATTTTCTCTTATTGCTACCTATGTAATGTTATTGAAACGAAATAATTTTTTATCGGCAATCTACATGTAAAACTATTGCGTCGATACGGTTGCGTAAAAACCCAAATGGCCGCTGAGCACAGTTGGTCAATAAAAGGTAACGGTTTTGGAAAATCCGAAATAGTAGGTATTTCGAAGATTACATGTGATATATTGAAGTAATTATAATTTGAAAAATGCTCCATAAATTGTACATATTTGTTGCCCTTACTACTTGCTTGTGCATCTAGTCTTTCCTTGCTTACAGCTAATTTCCACTGCATTAAAAAATTCCTTGGCTTCAGCGGATTTTGAAATTCCTGCGCCTATGGTTTAATTTGATAATTTTTATTATTAATGCTATCTCAACAAATATAAATTTTGGTTATTGTTTGTGATTCAATTTACTTGGTTCGTAAAGCTTAATATTGAATCAAAGCTTAATTTTGTAAGGAAGCGTCGAAGAGCCACGTAACATGCAAATTAGTAGAGTTGGTGTTATGTGATTGAATACGTTTCTTAATACGTTCATACCCGTGTAAGTATTAGGTAAGTAGGTATTAACGGATATCCTGTTTATTGACGGAATAGAATGGAAGAAATTCTGTTATCCGTAAACACGTGTTCGTTTTTCAATAGCTCTTGCCAACAGTTTCTATCGTTCACTTCGTTATTCGCCTCTCTCTAATGATTGTATAAAGTACAGGAATCCATTCACAGTCCATTTACTGCATGTTCCTATTGCGAAACTTATTGCCATATCGACGGCTTCGTTAAATTCCGCGATTTTAACGGCAACGCGGCCAATTGAAGCACAACTTCGGTGCATAACAAGAAGGAAAGTTCACGGTCAAAAACGATGCTCCACTTTCTATAATACTGTCGCACCATAGTTCATTAACAACGATAGCGCTGCCGATAGTAAAGGTACGCGTTTATAATTTACGTAAGCTATCGGTCATTTCCAGCATTTAATAACGTTGCAGACATATTGCATAAGGTACTATTCTTTTTTTTTTTAATATGATGAAAATGAATTAGTTTCTTGAGCTCGAGTAGTAGCGACTTGCCGCCAAACAATGTGTTTTAGGAAATTGCCGCAATGTCCTAATTTACGCTGCCTACTATTTGTTTATTTTGAATAGTTTCTCGAAGAAAATAATACCGCGTTAAAGAGAGAGTTGTGTAATATGTAATAGAGAGCTAGACATTTCCATTAAAACCAGAATGTTGTCAATCCGTTACGTAAATAGTCGCATGGACAATTCATCTAGAAGGAAAATACTTATATGGGGGCCAAGCTGATATTTTTGAAAATAACGAAGCGGTTAATATATTTTTAAATTTTATCTTAAATACGTCCAAAATAATTTCCTTCAGCATTTGATCACTTCCTCCTTACACTTCTTCGAGCATAAATAGAATAATTACGTAATGGATGCTAGAAAAAAGTGAAAAAAAGACTGTATTTTAGGGTGATTTAGATGTTCTGAACTTTCGCCAGTACACCAAGTGTTTTGCTCAGGAATGGCTCATTTTTAAATGAAGAAACCAAATATGTAATCATATACTGGCTGTAGGAAAAGAGTAAAATACAATAAAGCATGTGATGAGAAAACCAAAACAATCAAAGAGGAACTCCGACAATATCACTTAAATGATAAAATATAGCTTGGATGGAAATGTTTACGTTTCACCGATATTTGCTGGAAGAAATGTTGACTACATTTGATCGATGTAATGATTTTTATTAATGCAACACCTTTGAACTTTATGAAGAAGTGAGATCATCTTGAAATCCAGATGATGATTCATGCGGTTTTAATAGTAAAAATACATTTGAGGACACCGCATTTTGTTGTTGATTTTTCATTGCATTTTTTCGAATACACGCTGAAAGAGAAAGAGAAATTTCTCAGTACTATATTAAGCAACCTTACATATGAAGTCATCCGCAAAGATATTAGGTTTCCAATGAACTTTAAAGTTTGCGAATTCCATAATTAAAGTTTAATTTTCAGATTAATAATTGTGAGCACAATAAGAGCTTCTCGTGCAGACATCGCCGGTATTTTGTAACGCTAGGTTGATTTAGCTACAGTGGCTGCTTCTGCATCTTTTGATTCTCGTGAGAGCACTTTCACTCGCGACTTTCTACTCCACCTTTAGTCAATAACTTTAATACTTACTACACGCATTGCTGTAGTTCTTCCTTAAAGAAGGCTCGGTATATCCATGTATGGACTATTCAGATGAACCAAGAAAAAGATATCGATAATGTAATATTGTCAGGTGCTTTTTAATCAATTGTACACACACAGGACGGTTTCACTTTTACGAGTTATTTAGCGGTTAAGCTCACGTATCTGCTAATAAGCAATTATTGACAGTTTTAATTTCTCTTTTTGGTATAGCGTGAAAAAATGTATGAATAGTATTAATGAGGAGTTTCGTAATAAAACTTAGACCTTTGAAATTAGTGCTAATTCTCAGAGACATT
>LR736868.1:5988561-6042874 GCA_902654985.2 Oryctes borbonicus
CGCAGCGGCATATGTTCATTAACGATTTACATCATATTAGATCTGGCTCATCGTATACGTTTATCAACTACGCGGATGACACTAAACTCACTAAACGAGTACCATCATATCATGCTTGAAATAAATCTATCTAAAATGCATGTGCTTAAAGTGCTAAATATTAAAATCACAGTTGTATTGTTGCATTTATTATATTGCCTTTGAGGTCCTATTTCCATTTTGTTTCTAAAAATAATTTCCCATTTTCAAAATTATTGTATCATACGGATAGTATATACAAAAATGAAGCTGTATATATAGATAGATATATGTTATAATTATACTATATTTCAGTTGTACTGCATTTTTTGCGTTCTACTACTCCAATCTACTCATTTTTAGTAATAATAGCATCTTGTATATCTTCTTCGCACATATCTTTATCTTTCCATCCCCAAACATTATGAGTGCCATCTCCTGTTCTAAGCGACCTCTTCTTGATAACTTCTTTAGATACAGCCTTTAGATCATACGCCCATCCGATTCTCGCAAAGAAATCAATGAATGCCGTCGAGAAATTAGAGGAATATTTTCCTAACTCCGACGTCTTATAATCCCACGGGAATGTATGGTGGTAGTTGTGCCAACCTTCGCCTAACGCCAAAGCTGCTACGCTAAGGTTTTCGGCTGGATTGATAAATCTACAAATTATTACATATTCACACTGGGTTAATTTTTAATTTAATCACAGATAATAGCTTTACGGATAGCCAATGTTTATAGCACATTTTAATAGCATGTTATGAGAAGGAGAGTAAAAAATGGTGATCGTTATATTGTTTCTGCAATGAATCTTTAGCATTTTCGATAATTAGACGGCTTTACACCGGTTCTGCATACCGCTCCAATTATCAAGAATGTCTCTTATTTCTTACGTATATGGGTCGCCTTTGCCATTGACATAAAAAGGATAAAAGGAAGACGCCTCTGGTTCACTTTCTTATCGCTTATAGCAATCATTGATAATTCAAGAGCACCTGGAAGCGCCGGGAGCTGCATGTTTCATTGGAAAATTTAGAGTAAATTTGGAATAACGTTCCATTGGCGATCGTTAAGCTTTTTTTAGGGAATAGGAATATAAGTTCTTGCTATTTACCTATCGTAGGGTTTCCCTCCAAACATGTGAGCTGCCGAGTTCACAAGCCACGTAATATTGAGGCCTAAACAGTATCGCAACAGATTCAAAAACCACGAGTTGCGAAAGGTCTCGCCCCAAAAGTACATCGGTATAACGGTTGGTAGGAAAAATGCCGTAAAAATCATTAACGGCAAGTAATGCTTGTGTTGAAAGCGTAACATCGGATCGTTGGTTAAGTCCGAAATGTCTACCGTCTTTCCTTTGGATTTAACATCAGGATGTCTCCTAGTTAATAGCCAGCCAACGTGGGCGAAGAAAAATCCGCGCTTCGCATTATGCGGATCTGCATTGGTTTCACTAAACTTATGATGTACTCTATGATCACGAGCCCATTCTATCACAGAATTCTAAAAAAAAAAAAGATTATGTGAAAGATTAATTTACGTCAGTACTTAAAACTAGGTTATGATGGATAAAGGAAAAATAAAGATTTTGACCGATAAATGAAAATTTCCTTTCGGAATACAATAAAGATCTTATTCGTGATCAGCTAGGGAAGATTTTTTCAACACTGTTTCAGCTATTACGACATTAATTAATCAATGTTTTTACTGAAGAAAAACATTTATCGCCTCGTTGTCTTTTGAGATATTTTGTAGATAATAAATTAGATGTTGCCTCTTAAGAAACTACAAAATTTATAATTATAATTGTCTAAGTCTATGATAAAGGATCGATTATCGAATATTATCTATTGAAAAGTAGTTTTAAGCGAAATGTCTGATGATCCCACATTTAAAGAAAATTGAACTTTGCTATAAACATATCTAATCTAAATTGCACACTCCGTTACTGAGAACAAGTATGAGTAATAGTAGCAGTCTGCAGCGGCATTGGTACGCTGTACCTGCGCAGCTGCATTACAACGCTTCGATTCCCTTGTGCATTTCCGTTGCGTTGTACTATGCAGCGGAAATACACGAATAAATTGAAGCGTCACTGGTAGCAGTGATTTAATGTAGTTTACTCACCTGAAACGCTAATGTTTCCATAAAAACTAAAATAATTTTTAACGGAGTTTTTGCTTTATAAGACTTATGTGACCACAACCTGTGCGCTCCGCATGTAATTCCTAAGTTTCCAATCTGGAGTAAGAAAAACGCTAAAAGGTAAATTAAAATTAAACAGGCGGTACATCTTCGATGACGAATTTTTACCTTGTACAACGGTTAGTAGCTTCGCTGAAGAAAACAATAAATATAAAGCGTACAGGGAACTTATATGTAAGTAAATGTATAAAATTATATTCCTCCAAACATATATGTATTTACGTGGTTCCTCATCATTCTTGATTTGTTCTACAGGAACTTCTTCGTCCGTTTCCATTAGAACGCCGGTAGGAGTGATTTGGTTTGGAGGCATGGTGGTATCTGAAAGGTTAATATTTCTTTTGATCTAGACAGAATCTGAAGTTTTCTAATTATGCTAGATTCAACATTCGAAACATCTACGAATATGCGCATAATTTCAAGGATGCCGAAAATCGAATGCTTTATTTAAATCTCCACTTATGTAATATTTATTCTTGCATCCAATGAGTGTTAACGTCGAGTCTGTATTGAATTTTTGCGATCTTGGCGTTGCACCAGAGGTTGAAAAAATAGCAAGTACACTTGCGTAAGCCGCGATTTTTTTTAATTTGGCTACTTAGAGTGTATAAGCGGATACGAATTACTGTGTGTCAACAAAATCTATTTCAAATCAATACAACTATAGATATATAAAGCATCTTGTAATAAAATTCTGGCTAATTACTACGTTGTATAAATAGATAGTGCTTGTTGATTGGACACAAGAACCTTATCAGCGGCTTTAGTCAACATTGAATACGAGTTAATTTGCACAATTTGTTTTCAAATACATAATTGGTATTTACCATTACGTGTGTGATATACAAATAGCCGTCGGAAGTAATAGAATATGAAAAGAAACGGTATTAATTGACAGTTTGGATCGGTGGACTGAATTCAAAATTATATCTCGGAATCTTTAAGATATAGTAACTCACTGTTAATTACAAGGAATCTAGTGTTGGCATTTTAATATATTAATAGAAGCCTAACTGTTTTGCTAGAATTACTTATGAAAGTTTTAGACGTCGTTTGGGGGAAAAGCAGGTGTGATACGAGTAATTTTCTTCTGGTACGTGGTACAACTTGAACAATTACTAACGTACGCGATGTACACGTAAGGAATTATAGTATGCAACCTATTTTATGTTGTCTGTTTTTGCTAACGGTTCCATATTTTTCTTTTGGTCTAAAACGTTTCGCAGCAGTGACCCAGATAGACACAATTAGTTCTATTTTATTAGCTAATTACTAGCAACAATTCTCGTCATATTAACTCCGTTTATTACCTACGTGGGTTTTCATTTATATATTAGAGATAATCCTTCTTTTTAATTTAAACATGCAACGACGAAAATAATATTCAATGCACACATTTATATTTACTTAATATATTAGCATTATGTAATAAATTCACTTACCACACGTATTATTTTGGCTATGAATGTTTGGAGCTTCTTTACCGTTTAACATTTTATTATAATAGATTGTCACAATTAATCACTGCTTATTTACATAAATATCTTTAAATGAATGAATCACAGCGCGTAATCTGCAGCAAATAATTACATTTTGAGATAAGTTCTATTTAATAACATCGGAAAAGCTATTTTGCGAGTACCGGCATGCAAATTTTAAAGCAATGCCGCCCAAGCGTCGCAATCGTAAGACAGCCACGTGGTCCAACAGATTATAGTAGCGGATCAGGTGATTGCGGTAGTTAACTCGGGCTGAACGATGGCCTGACTTTTCTTTTGCAGCCAACGCGATGGTGGGCTCGGGTTGCCACAACGGAACTCGTGCTCGACAAATGGTACAGTTGCGGGAAGTGTTTTCTTCTAACCGCGACGCTTTAACGTTATTCTACTTGATTCGGTGAATTAAATCACATTTGCATACTATTAATTTTATTAGCAATGTACGACCAATCGTTTCATATTAAAAACTTTCTATTTGCCATTATTTACTTAATGCGATTATTTATTTTGGCGTTTGTCACGTGCGGTATATCACGTATTACGAAGGTACGAACACTCGGAATTCACGTTTAACGCGAAAGAGCTTTTAGATAAAGCCCGAGATGAAATGAACGTTATTGATTTTTAGATTGCGCAGTATTGACATTGACACCCAATAGGAGTATCGTCGTGTCAATTGCCAACTTTATCTACTATAGCCTACGCCTACCGCACATTTTTCTTCCCACTGTGCCATCAATTAAATTCTCATTTAGAGTCGCCTGATTCCAATATAAATTTGCTAACGGTGTGTCTCTTTTAAGTAAAATTTCGAGAAATGCCATAATAAAACCGATTCTGAACCCATTCTAAGCGGTTCACCCATAGAAATCATGCTACATTTGTGTATGATAAAGTTCGTTTTATTTACAAAAGCGATTGGTTTGAGAGGTTCTGAATCGCTCTAATCGTGGAAGAAAAACAATGCCGTTGTTGTAAAATTTTAACAAATTTCATTTTGACGAACAACACCAAAGTATCGGCATACTGTGCACCACACAAGTTCCGAGGATGTAGGGGATCCGTCCCGGATTAATTAATTAATTAGCTTTTGTGGTGCGGAGTGTGTCAATACTTTTGTCTTGTTTACCATACCCACAGTCCCTGCTATCATTATTGGTTCTTCTCACAGATAAAAAATTAGTAGTGTTAAAATTGGTATTTCACGCCGCTACCAAATCTATATTGGAATTGGGAATCGTAGGCTACTCTAAATGGGAATTTAATTCCATGTATTGACGCGTTTTTTTATAATTGATGTAGGCGTTTGGCATGGCGAGGAGTAAGGTATACTGTCACTATTAATTTTTTTACCAAACATTTGCAGATGCAATGTCATTTTATTATATCAAGGAAGGTTATACTGTTGTTAGGACGGCCCTTATAAATAAAGAGGGCTTAAAAAATCCATTTGCAACTATACAATTGTGTGAAAAATTAGAGGAAATTTGTAACTCAGCAACGAATGTACAAAGAAAAATCTTATAATAGATTTGGCAAATTAACAAACAGATTGTAGGGAACCGAATTCCTATTATGTAAATGTAATTTTTCGAGTTTATAAGTGCAGGCTTATGATTAAAACAGTATTAATACTACTGATAAAGAATTTGTAAGATGTACCTATTTACTTTTATAATTTCATAAATCAATTAATAAAGTATTGATTTATTTAATAGCAGTAATAAATAAGCGTACCAATAATAAAAGAGCAATTGAATTAAATGCTTTTAGATGTTTCCGATTTTTAAGTTGCAAATATATCGAATACCGTACTTCAGTGTGTAAATTTTAAACCTCTAAAATGGCGGACCGGCAATATCTCCCCTTATAGAGTACACAACATTTTCGAACTTTATACATGATAAACAATTGCCATAACGTCTTTTTGTGATCCGTTAATTACAAACGCCTATGTTCAATTATAAAAAAAAAAAAGCGACAATGCATGGAAGGTATAACAATTTTTTGTGACAATTACGCCATAAGTTAAACAATTATTTAACCATGTTAAGATAAATATCGCGATTTGCTGCACGGTATACTTTGATTTACTATTTGCATACTTGCTTTTCAATTTCATTTATCAATTTCCGCTTGCCTCTACTTTTTATCCTTCTCCGCACTATTTTATTTATCGCTCTTATTACGTAGTGAATGTTAGTATGTAGGTTTAAAATGGTTGTTAAATTATTTGGTGGAGCTTCATTTCTAAAGCTTGGTTCTCATCTTTGCATTTCGTTACATCAATGCGATATGAAATTGCGCCTACTTTAGGTGTACACCACAGAACACACAATAATTATACTCATTAAATGAATTAGCTTATGAGTCTCAATATTTGTCTTGTATTCAGCACGTAAAAAATACCTTCAAAATTCACCAATTAAATTTGTAACAGTTTTACCATCGTACCTTTTAGTGTATGTTTTACAAATTGAAGCGGTAATTATTCAGATATGTTCTTACTTGCTACAAGTTTTTGACAAAAAAAAATATAGACAATTTAAGAATTTAAAATAACTTACGTTTAGCGGTTAATCGAAGACTGTTATGAAGCAATGGAGTGCAAAAGTTAAATAATAAATAAATTCTATAAATAATAAAATAAACAATTTCACCTTGAACTAACGTGTCATAAATAAATTAAATAAATTAAATATGACGGAAATTAGTGCCGCGACCGAAAGGAACTACATACACTGCTATATTCGTTTACAGGTTTTAGTATTTCTTTACTTGATGAAACAAAAACTAGTACTAAATATAGCCTACCTAAAGAAATAACAGTGTAAAAATAGACTTAACTTGTATAAAGGCAGGAATGGTAAAGATGAAAGGAAATTGTGTACAAGACGATGTACTTATAAGTATAAGGACTGTTCAATAGAAACATGTTCACAAGTTGTAAGGTACTGTTTATTTAAAACAATTAAAAGAGAGCGCTGTTAAACAGCATCTCGTGGAAAAAATTGACAATTTAATATTCAAAGTAATAACAAAACACCTTATATCTAATTGTAGCCGGAAATATGCTTTATTGTAAACGTACGTAGTGCTATTATCAACTTAGTCTAGAGCTGTTATAACGGTTTGGGAAAAATTCTATTATGGATAATTGAGCAAAATTATATATTACTTTTGTTACAAATTAATAATAACTTCAAAGTATCTTATATGTAAATATTTACGGGCTTAAAGAGTGTGATTGTCTAAATTGAGAATGTTTAGCATCTATAAATTGTGCTTCTGATAAACAATCCGCTACAGGCTTATTGATATCCATGGACATCTGAATCGCTTGACCAATGATATGACTGTCCATCGTTTTTAGATGATTAGCCAATTTAATCGACTCGCAGAATCTTATGAACACCGAAGCCATATCATTACCATAGTACCCCAACTCGTTAGCTTGGTAATCCCAAGGAGCGATGTAATGATAGGTTATCCAATCCATCTTCTCGATTGTTTCTACTAATTTCTTGTCGTTATCTTGGCTAAAGTTTATTTCAAAGATAGGTGATTATGCGGCTTCACTCAAGATTTACTTACTCGATGTTGTAATTGCATTTCCAAATTTTAGACGATGTTTCGATTAACGATATAAGATGTATTGTAATTAGATATCGTGCAATTGCGATTATAAGGAAGGTCTCGTACCAATTTTCACCCCAATACTCTGCCGGAGCATTTATCGGTAAGAGCAATGCGAACAATATATACAAGACTGGATAGTATCTGCAAAAAATTAATCAATAAAATGTAAATGTGCAAAATAGTTGGAACAAGGCCGCTGTATTTACTATATTTTTACGCAGAGGCGGGTGACTTTGTAACTGATCAAAGCGGTATTAACAGAAATATGTAACGTAAATCTAAGTAAGGAGCATGGATGATGGAGCCTTTCTATGAGAAAAAGTTCAAGTTTCAATTTTTTTGGCCTCATCAACTTAGTCTACGACGTCATTGGCAATTTTTTAAACGCCAACCCATACGTTTTACATTAAAATTGAATAGCATTCATAGTTCTCTTTGTGTCAGTTATATTTACATTTTATGCACCATTCCCAATAAAGATATTTTCAAACTATTTCAAATAGCATGGCAGGTTTTACTAAAAGGAAACGTATCGCAATGTTGATTGGAATTGGGTTCGGTCACAGGAGAAGATCCCATGAAGAGGTCTGGTCAAAAACTGTTGTCGTAATGTCACATATCATATTTGCGCACCCTTTTGTTGATGACAGTAAGGTATTGCATGTTCTTCTATCAGCTACCGAAAATCCTCACGTGATAGCTATCTTTGCTAAGCAAACATGTTACATAAGGAAAAGTTTCGCCTTTCATCGAAGGATGACTTTGGCAGATGCATCCAGTTTTGCGAAGAAATGATGGCCATGTTTGAAGACAATCCAGCTTTTGCTTTTCAACAAACTAACCTTTCTCAGTGCTGCAAATAAACATAGCTATCGTTGTTGAGTCTAGCAGAATCCTTATTGATGAAAGACTCGCACGCGCAGTTTTCATAGAGGATCAATGTTTAGGCGGGGATTTTGGAGGACATGATTCTGGGTCTTTCTTGGAGATACGCTAAATACAGAAAATTTGAATTCATTCCTGCATTAGCGTCAATGTTTCCAAATGCAGCAAATTCAGACATTCCTAATGAAATCATCTGGTTAGAGTGGTAGATTGCAGACAGTGTATCACTGGTGGCCAAAAATTCACAGTGGACACGCGGAGACACCAATTTAGTAGTAATGCGTAAAGAAAGCTTAAGGAATATCTTGATCAACGGCCAGGAGAATCCGACAACCGGTGATAAAAGAGTTGTTGGGTCTGGCTCTAATGAACAAGAGGTCCAAAGAAAAGAGGATATTAAAAAAAGATATAAAAGTAGGCTGCAAGGTGCCAAAATGAAATATCTTACTTCAACACTCGACGTAGAATACATAAAAATAAAAAACACCTTTAATAGAAACCTTCTTATTAAAATGAATGGTAAAAGTCAAACAAAAAAGATATGGGCAAAAATAGGAAGGGAACGTTAGACAAAGTGATTAGTTGATTGCTTATTCACTCAATGATAACTTTTTTATTGGTATTAATAATTGTTTTGTCAAATTCATAAGGGTCGTCTCTCATACGTGGCATCGTATTTTATAATTAATTATACAAATAAATAAGCAATGTAATTACTTATACAATCAAAACGTATTGGAAAAAAAATGAGATTCGTAATACATTATTGATATCCACAATCACCATGAATTTCTAAAACGGCATTATAAGCTTGGTATGAGGCGAACAAGCTTCGGTTGAAATAATCGAAATGAGTAACTGAACTCGTCGCCGAAGTTCTAAACTTTGAATGTTCTGAATTATAAATGACACGTAAAGAATAGAAGATTTATCTAAGACTACCAGTAGTTAACAAAGGCTCTACATTTTCGCTTAAACAATATCAAAGAGCTAATGTTAATTGCATTTGTTGATGACGATCAGAGCAAGATGTATTTCTGTCATTCTTTTTAAAAAATACCGTAATATGTTCTTCTACATTCAATAGAGCCGCGTAATATTATTTTTCTCTATAGTGTGCACGGTATCGAAGAAACAACTTCGACAATAATAAATCATTTAATATGAATCAGTTGTAGGAAGTCTTGACCCGCAGGGAACTTGGGCAATAAATATTCTATAATACCTATGAATTTATGCATAAAACATTAATATGTTAATTACAATTATGTTACTTAGAATTGTAAATATGTTGAAATATATTTCCCAAGTGAATTATACGCACTCTGAGAACTTTAACTCGTTATTTACGTTTGAAAATAAGAAAAATCGAATTAGTAAAGTTAGAATCAAAGTTTATATTGTTGTTTTCAACAAATGCATCCACGCATAGGCTTAGGGACACGAAAAATAGACCTGGGAAAATTCTTAAACGAGCCGAAGAAAATTCTGATTAATAAATTATACAAAAGGCACAATAGGTCACTCGACCGCTATACGAGGAGATTGAAATCGATATGAAAATTTTCATAAAAATTTTCAAGCAGGTACATCCTTTATTTTGTGAATGACGGCCGTTTAAAGTGAACAACTTTTATGATTTGACGATTATGGAAAAAATCGAATATTGAGCAGTGATTAAATATTTATTCCTGAAAGAAAGACGAACGATGATATAAAAGCGAAAAATGAATTTTACTTGCTATTATCGAACTCCCCACGTAAAATAATAAAAATGAATTTTCGAATACGGCGTATTATCTACTATTTCCCACTTACTTCTTTTGGAACATGACTACGCCGTCCTTTTCAATGTCAGACATATCTACTGTCTCTTTCAATTTATCATAGCCTTGTGCAGGTTTGGTAACTCTCGCTAGCGTTTGTAAGTTCATAATAGATTTACTGTGGTTGAATGGATCAACTTTTGTACCGAAGTATTTATGGTGAAATCTGTGTTCCAATACCCAATTATATATAGTGCCATATCCAGATATAGTGAAACAAATCATCAAAAATATCCTGAGTTTTACATCCGCAACGTAAGACTTGTGTGCCCACAATCTATGCGCTCCTGCTGTTGCTCCGAGGAGCCCCAACCATGTTAGAAATGCAGCTGTAAATTTTAACATCTATAGGGAGGCATGTAGTTTTCGAACTCGAATTACAGTGTTTTTATTAAATCGAAACTACATGAATTTAGCTAAAGACTTAAATACACTTACCAAAAATGTACGTATAAATGGAAACGTTAATTGCAATGAAAGGTATAACTAATGCCAGTACATGAAGATGTAGATAAAGCATTACCACGGGAAAATTATTTTCCCTTGAGATTTTGACGTCCTTAGCATCTTTAATTAAAACCATTGCGGATTTGGAATGATTTAAAATAGACTGACGATACTTTGGTCAACATTTTGATAAAATACCTTATGCTAATCATCCATTGTGTGCATATTACAATTTTGGTATTACATGAATCTTAGCATAAAATTATAAGACTTGCCGACGTTACAACGCACAATCACACATTGTTATTAAAAAGCACCGTCATTTTCTTCCAACAAAATATTTACGGAATATTTCAAGAAAGGTCAGACAATGATATTCCTACATAGTAAGAAATCAAGGCGTGATAAGAACGATCTTTTGTACAGTAAACATATTTTGATGGCAATGACGTATATGTAAAGATTTGTGTGCCATAGTGGGTGACTCTGGCTAATTCTCACGAATATACGTTATGGCTTCCATTTTGACAGAGGTGTTCAGTTACTGCTGATTTCTCTGTGTGTCCAAGCTGTGAGCCTCTGCTTTGAACGTTTCCTTCTGTTTGACCCATGCCGCACATGTTTTCATGTGCAGCTTCTTACCTGCTTTCCTCTCATCACGTTCATTTTTCTGTATAAGGTACTGTGTTTTCCATTCACATTCTCGGCTCTCCTTCAGTGTGTTGTGGATGATGACGAGATGATGGCATTAGACCGTAATTGTATACGATTCAATAGAACGGGGCGGAAGCGAGGCATATAACGAGAAGTACGAGATAACGGCATCAGTCAGTAACATTAAGAGTAAATTCGACGACTCAGCAAGTAGACAACAACCATATTGTTCTGAACTTATTTAAACAAAAATCTAAATTGAAACCCAATGTATTAAACTTAAGGAGAAAAATTATTTATGTTGGTTTTCTGTATAAAAATGGTAAGCAATGGTATAGGTAACAATAGTAATTTATGCCTTTACATCTCCCAACAACTTCCGCCAATTACAGGACGTCGATTACGAGTTATTATTACGATGCGCTCGTGGACGTCTTAAAATGTTCGGTCTCAGCACACGTTAGGCCCTGTGCCAGTAGTCTCAAAAAACTCCATCAAAAGTTCTGGTATTTTTTCTTAAGTTTAATTAGTTAGTAAAAGAATAGACAAACTTGAAGTTGTGATCAAAGTTTAACTTTTTTAATTTACGAATAAACTACATTGGAAAGATTATTCAAACCACACTTGGAATTCACTTTATATATTTTTAAAGCTCACAAGAATGATTTTACATTAATTCTATTGACATACGACAACAAAACAACAACGTAAAAAAACCATAACAATACTAAGATTCATTATATATAAAAAGAACAGTAAATTGTCAGATAATACAAACCGAGGAAGCTAGCGGTATGGGAAAGTGAGGTTGAATAAACAGCCGTTACCACTAGTGAAGTTTCCAAAATATGTGGATGCAGCAAATTATCAAATTATTACTTATGTCTGGGTAAATAATTGAACATACCGTACTTTCCTCGTTGCGTCGAAATAATACGTTTTATTTTTAAATCTAATTTTAATGAAACAATAACAACAAAATATTTAACAATAATTAAAGATATACTTTGTCTAATGATACTTCACCGCAGTTATGCTTTGTGTATTGGCATAACTTTCTGTGCATAACTACGCTGAAGTTTCCCCTATATAATATATATAAACATAATAGTACCTAATGTGAACACATTTTGCACAATAAACGAGATGGCTAATTCACCTATTTTCGAAAAAAAAAACAAACTTTTCGACCACTGATAAATTTGTTTACATCCTGGTATATACTTAGAGAGAAATATAATTAAAAAAATGAAAAAAGCTCAAAGTGCTGAAGTTATAAGTGTATTTCTGAAGATCATATTCTTCAGTCTAAGGTACACATGCAATAATGTAAACGTTTAAATTAAAAATTAAATGATTTTATGTAAATGTGTAAAAATAAGTTCATTTTGCTTTTTTTGAAGTTAAATTATCACATATGAGTATGTTACATGCACTATAGATATGATAAAATATAACGAATATAAATTTATTAAAGCATCTTTGGTTAGTATTTTTAGGAATTTCGTTTACGTTGTTATCACTACTGGATCTATATTAATAACTTCTCTGTTTGGAATAAATTAACTAGCAAAATATTTGTATTATATATATGTACATATATATTATTAAAGTACGCTATCGTAAGGCAAAAATTAAACCGTTCTGTGGTCCCGTGTTGCTGGCTCTTCTTTATTTAATTGAATATAAAGCTAAGATACTATAATGAGTTAGTAACTCGCTATGAAATAATGAAGCTGTAACCCAATGACTTATTTCAGAAAATCTTTAAGAACCATTTTATACAGTCTGAATTAGATTAATTTCTTTAGGTTTTTTGCAGATGTGAGATTATTTTTTTTAGATAATACTACGTCATTGCAATTATTATTATTGAATAACTTTTTACGCAAAAAAATAAGACTAAGAAAGAGCAAAATGATTGGACGAAATATATATTGTAATAACGTATAAATAAAATCAACACGTAATTCGGAAATAAATATTTCTCATTGGTTTTACGAGAAATCACGTTTGTTATTGCAAAAGATGTTGGTCAATAAAATGATATTATTTAAGTAGGATAGAAAAATACAAACTATATTTTCAACATCGGCAAAGGTTTTATTTTAAAAGTTAGCTGCCGATTTCGACTAAAATATCATCCTTAGACTAGTAGTCATTGAAATCGTTGAGAAACAATTACCGCCGCTTCTCATTTTTTTCCCTTTTCGAAACAAATATTTTTCAAATGATTTTGTTCATCATTATTCCCCAGTTAACGCATGTTTACCAAACGTCTTCTAAATTTTCCAATTTTATATTATTGACAATAACGTTTCTCAGCGACTTCAATGGCTATTATTATTAAAACAAAACTTTTCCTGGCATCTACTAAAAGTATTATTTGTATTTTTCTATCGTATACGTTGGGTCAATACATAAAAAAAGCAGTCGGAAACGGTTTGACCTCTTTCGTTGAAACGAATAATTTTTTAATCTTTGTGTAATTTACACGTCAAAACCCGATATTATATTACCCCGGTATTATTGAGCGCACTACGTGCGATGTTAATCGCAGTGTTAGGGTTATTTTCACTAGTTTTCCAAGAATGTAATCTCCAGCGATCAATATCGTAGTAGCGACTATTATAAGCAAAAATAAAAAATAAAACTATTCACACAACACTTTGTTATATATTTTTATATTTTTTGTGGATTGCTACGAAATTCTTGGGGAGAGTAAGAGAAGTTAATATGTTTCGTATGAAAGTTAAAAACTTTCCATTATATTTATTGAAATAGTCTCATAGCGTTACAGCTGCCAATAGGGATCATTTGTAACAATTGAACGTATCATCTTTTACTAGTGGTAGAACGTAATGAAAATATAATTTTTATATTCATTAATGGGGCACTCGTCGGCAGTCATAAGTACTTTAGTGCATTTTATGTCTGTGTAAGTAAGTTGTGGCAGTAAAGGTTACACCTACTATCCGAAATACGTCTGGTATATTTTGTGCCAATAATGGTAAACCAATATATTTTTAAAACTGGATATTTTCTGCAGGAAATTGCAAATTGGTTGCCAATCTAAGCGTTAGTTTACCGATAGTAGGCCGATCTCAATTTAATTAGTTACTGATGGATAACTATTTAATGGATGCAAGAGTTTCTATGGTTGACATACTCAATTTAGGGTAATATTTGTTACAATTGATCCTCTACGTTTTGCATTTCATATATTTCATTCTTACGGAGTGACAATATCACATTTACATGTGTTAACCTTCTGAACACTTAACAAATCTGTTTCTGAAGATAGACTTCGAATATTTACATTACAGATTTACTGTATTTGGCTATTCGAAGTTTAGTAATATTTTCTGGTTTCTCATTAGCGACATCTCTTAGTATATAGAAAGTTAAATAATTAATTTTGTCGATTCGAATCGAGATGTATTTATGTACTTCATTATTTCTTCTTTCAATACCGACAAAGGAGGAATAAACTCTAGGTATCCTTTTCATGATCGGTGAGCTCCGCCCCTTCGAAAATCCTCTTATCTAACTTTTCTTCGTTATGGGCCCAACAATGACTACCATCGCCGCATTTCTTGGCACGATTATAAATCATTTTTGGCGTAGCACTCTTTAAGTCATATGCCCAGCCTAACCATGCAAAAAAGTCTATGAATTGGGTGGATAGATTGAACCTAGTACCGAACTCGCCGGTTTTGTAGTCCCATGGGAAAACGTGATGGAAGTTATGCCAACCTTCACCAAGCGCTGCTACGGAAACGGCGACATTTTCTACCGAGTTTATGTTCCTAAAATATAAGAGGATAGGTTTTCACTTTGATACTGAAACGTTTAGCAAATACTTACCTATCGTAGGGTTTTTGGCCCCACATATGCGCTACGCTGTTCACGCAATATGCTATGTTTAATGTGATGCAGTACCTGGCGTTATAGTTTATCCAGAATGAATTCCACAGATTTTCATTCCAAAAGTATACGGGTATACCAACTGGAAGGGCGATTGTAAAAATGAAGTACAGTAAAGGATAATACCTAAAATAGAAGGATGAGTTTGTTAACATTTCTTTTCTACATCTTCTTGACAAGTATACAAATTTTGAAACATATTTTCAAGCGTCTTTATTTAAAGTAAACACAGGGCTGGCGTATAGAGGCGTCCCCCTTTTACGAAATAACTAAATGATTACAAACTGAAGTGATTTGGAAGTGATTAGAAAATGAATCAGCTCAATTGAAATCGAAATAAATATGATCGTTGTTAGTCATCATTTACATGATTCATGGCTCATATTTACATATAAAAAAAAAATTTTTCTTCTACGAGCATCTTAATGACGACTTAGGCAACATATTAAGCATTAAATTAATGTTTGGTATAAAGAAGAGCAAGACAGAAAAACATGGAAGTCCATTAATTAAAGGACGTAAACGTAAAACAAAGGTTTCGCTCATTTTTATTGTTCCTCAGTATCTTGCAACTTCGAGAAAACACAATTTCACTGGCAATAATTAAATTGGTCATCATTGGAGCACAGACATTATCCTAGTTCATGTTTTGACTTAATAGCGCAATTAAATGTTTAGTGGTGATTTGCTTGGCTTGCTGGCATATGCTTTCTTTTATATTAAACAACAGTGTTTATTGTTCTATGACGAAGGTTTTCAATATTAGGCTTTAAATTGACGAAGAAGCCATTTTAAGATTAAATAATGTAAAGGGCTTAAAAAGCGCTTAGAAAAGTGTACTGAGTTAAATCTCCATTTAACTTATGTTGAAAAATAAATTGGAATTTTAGCATTAATTATACTTACTTTTTCTGCCACATAACTATCGGATCCGCCTCTAAATCGCTCATATCTACAACCTTCCGTTTTACAACAACGTCGGGATGTGGCGTTAGAAATAACCATCCCACATGTGAGAACCAAAATCCTCTTTTGGCGTTGTGAGGATCTGCATCTGATTCAGTATACTTATGATGGACCCTGTGATCCAAAGCCCACGCGTATACATGTTTCTAAAAAGAAAAGAGGTATGTTTAACATATACAGAGCGAGTCAGAAGGAATGTATGGTACACGTGAAGATAATGTAAAGAAACTTTACATTATTTTTACGAGTAAAATTTAGAAATATTAATATACAACTTACCTGTCCTGTAATGGTAAAAAGAATGACTAGAAAGAATCTAAGTGCCCAATTGGCTTTGTACGCTCTGTGAGACCACAAACGGTGAACGCCTGCAGTAATACCAAATCCTGAGGTATATATTGTGCAAAAAGCTGTAACAAGCGAAAAACACGTTATTGTAAATTATCATCTAAATAAAAAAAATATCTTTTCTAAATGCGTATGTACAAAGATTATTGTTTTATTATTGCCACGAGTCGTCGACGTAAAATCTCCATGTTATTGTCGTCGAACTATTCTTTTGCAATATACTGTACAGTTATCTTGCTGAAATACAAAATTATGTTTGTATCTGGCAATTACAGGAGGCAACATAACATTTTGTAAAATATTTTGTAGCAGCAAGACAAGCTAAAAATATTTAAATTAAAAACAGAAGCTCTTTCATTAAAGGTGTTTTATGAAATGAAAAAGGGCACTAAATTATTAGGGAAAGATCTGGGTAGAAGTAGATTTTAGGCATATTCCTGAATGGTAGAAAGAATTCGTGATTGCCATGTTGAGTTTTCAACTCGGTTCAAACTTCCATTTTAATTAATCATTAATAACTCGACATTTTTATTCCTGTCGATAATATTTGAATTTCATAGATTGAATTCGTGATTATTCTCTGGAAAACTTCATTATATCTATACGGATTTGATGTAAGGATAATTTCCTAAATTTTTTTCGTAACAACTAAAAATTACATACAGCTTTACCATATGCCGCATGTTAGCGTTTATTTTATCGGGGGTATAAACGCATAAAATGAATTGATAGAACGAGTTATACGTATCGCTTGCTACTATTTGCACTCTGCTCTATTTGTATATCCGTCTAGCGATAGTCATCTTAATGGCGGCGTGTGAAGGGTTTTGGCCTAGATTCTTTAAAAAGAAATACTCGGAATAGCCCAGCGGGAATTTCAATTCGCTTCCTCTCCTTTAATATTGGCTTTAACGTTCCGAGTTGATCGTGTCGATAAATATTTTGTTGTAAGTGTGTTTTTAATAACGTGGCAACGTGACCCTATGCGGTTGAAGAACGTTAATTGATTTCGCTTTATTTATTATTCATCCTTTTTCGAGACCCGTCGAAGAACTACTTTACCAAGAATTACATTTACGAAATACAAACATCGCGTAAAGTAATCATAAACACTGTTCGTATCGAAAATCGTTATTCCGATGTAATCACAGGAATCAATTAAAAAAGATATCTTAGATTAGCAACTTATTTGTATATTTAATGTACATTATATACATATGTTCAACGTGCGCATCGCATCGTGATTTGAGCGATGGGAAATTATCGTAGAGATACCAAGCGGATCAATCCGAATGCTATATATAGGTGAAACTGCGCTGCGAGACTGCCATACGCCAATTTTTTTTTTAATCTAAACCTGAGAGAGTCATAAAAAAGAGAGATTATTCGAAGTTATTGATTAAAATTGAGCTTTTGTTAATTTCTAAAAGACAAAAGACAATTTCTACAAGACAAAAGACAAACAAAAGTTAATGTTTATATCCATAAATAATTATAGCAAGGACTGTGGGGTATCACTAAGCCTAATTCAAAACGTATACAGTATTTCAAGCAGTGCTGGGATGTATTGAAGAATTAGACCGGCAAGGGGATAACTATCGATCTATTGCTATCTATTCAGGCAGTCAAGCAATAATAAAAGCGCTAAACTCCACACAGGCAAATTAGAAACTAGTGTGAGGCTGCATGAATGCGCTCAATAGACTGAGAAGCCGAATTAAAGCGACCCTGGTCTGGGTGCCAGGACACGGAGACCATCGGCGGAACGTAAAGACAGACGAATTAGCCCGAGCAGACTCGTCAACTGCTGAAAATCGTCCAATGCACTTTGTGGGAATAAAAGCAACCACTAAACAATGGAAAGATAAGAAATCTCAAGACTGGTGGAAGTTCATTCCAAGTCAGAGACAGGCCAAGCAATTTCTGATTGGACACATGCCTACATTTACAACGAACCTACTAAGCAGAGACAGGAAGTCTGTTAGAACCATAGTGGGCCTCCTACCAGGACACTGTATGCTCAAAAAACACATGAGCAATCTGGGCCTGACAGAGGAGGCAGCATGTAGATTCTGCCAGGCGGAAGGAAACTGCCGTCTGTGCAATTGTATAGCACTGGCAGGAATACGGCTCTGAGAAATCTCTCGGAATACCCAAAAGCCGAAACCTATGTAGAGGGATCACTCACAAGATTGCTAAATCTAGCAAATAAAACAAAGCTAATGTAGGTAGACGAACCACAATAAATTTGAAAAGGTCGCTGCAACACTGTGTGTTTTCTGAAATTGGTTTGTCCAAAGTAGGCTTTATCTCAGTCACCCTGCGTGATTCTATAAATTCCTGGCCTTTCCCTCGTATTCGGTTTATCTTTCGGATTGTCCAGAAGGTTTCTGAGTGTTCGAGTTACGAAACACACGTTTATATATTGTCCCCTAAAAAGTTAATTAATACCTTTCGATGATACTTCGTGAAATGGAAGTTTCACAAATTCCCTATCTTGGGTTTCTGCTGGAATTTTTTAAGGATGCAATCGACATTTATAGAAAAGTAAATTTAATGACCTCGAAGTGTCGTGACATAGTCTCTCCTTAATTAAAAATGTTAGAATTGTAGTCGCTTAGGTTTAAACGAATCTAATATTGCGTGTTTGTAACGTAGATTAACTCCGCAGAGTTATTGTTATTATGGAGCAATGAAGCTAAATGAAACGATATAAAAACAAAGACAACACGACATAAAAATTGCTACATGTGTTATAACGATTTGCATTTAATGATTATGGCAGATTATGTCATTTTAATTCAGATTCAATTTCAGTCGCGCAAACGCTGAGGTAGATATATTGCCTAGTAGTGTGTAGGTGTGCCATCAATTTGCATATCACTCATGCTTCTCGTACAAATGCATAGTTAATTATAAACTCTAATCGTACATCCATGTTCGATCGATAGCCACCGACTTCATCATTGCGTACCGCTGCACCGCCTGGTGCGTACAATTGTTTGTTCTTTTTATTGATGCCACGCGTACGACCGACTAATATGCAAACATACGCGGAGAAACAGCAATTAAATTGACGATAAAACAGAAAAGTCAAGCAAGCAAATAATTGAAATCGTGAACTCACGCTAATGAATAGTTACGTAAGCTTGCTACGAGATACTCTTCTATAAATTGGAATGGAGACATAATGAAAGTGGGTTAATGTAAAAGTCTGAGGAATTTCAAGATAATAGTAAATAATGTTTGAATGAATCTTAGTGGGTAAAACATGATATAAAACAATGCGTACGGCTTAGCATTTAGTAGAGCCCTGCTTAGTTTGAAATTTATTTTTTGTTTACTTTCGATTTTTTGAAATCAAATGAGTATTGGCAGTTGAGCAAAAACTATTTTGGTTTCATGTAAAGTACCTTTTTCGTTCATAATATGCTAAAAGCTTACTAAGAACAATTCAAAATAAATGATCTACTTTGATAAAATCCATTATTTGTCAATTTTGTTTGATGTAAAGTACCTTTTTCATTCACAATACGCTAAAGCGCTACGTAAGACAAGTTACTCATAATGATAAATTGTAGCCCTATGTAAAATCAATCTAATAACTCTGATTATGTATTATGATGATTTTTATAATGCGATTCGCTGCCTCGTGCGATACGAGGATAAGGTGAGGCGAACATGTGTTCCGCATCATAACATTGTATTTGTAAAATGATGTAACCTGAACAGATGGACAGAACACATCAGAAAATGCCTAGAAACAATAACCAAAAAATAATGTTAAGATAGCTTAGCTTCCTTATGGTATTGATGGTATAAGTTGTGGTATTAACTGTGAGGCAACAGCGATAGAAGGTAGAGATATGAAAAATACTCTCGGAACCACGCTGATGACGCCGGGTAGGCAGAAACATGTCCGTGTGTTAGTGTATTTTTTTTCTCTCTCCTTTTATTGCGTTTGCCATGAGTTATTCCATCAATACCATGAGGAAGCTAAGCTATCTTAGCATTTTTTTTTCTTGAACAGATGTTTTAAAATATTGTCATAAAAAAAATTATTCTCTAAAATCACAGCTCGCAGGGTACGCAAAAACTACTTCTTTTACTAACAATAAGCATATACATAAATCTATTTTTTCAACATTTTCAATTTTATTTAAAATTACATATTCTTTCCGGATTAACCACAAAAAACCATTAAATGTTATCGGAAATGAACGTGACCAGGTGAAGTACCTAAACGTATATAAACAAATACCAACTAAGCTCATATACATACATACGTAGATGTACATACTACATAAAAACACTTCCTGGCAGTACAATTCCGTTTCAAAAGGCTACCTACATATGTACTTGTTTGTTTTCCCGTGCTTCGACGTGCCGTGTGCGTTGGTATGGAACATAAAGAATTACGATCGATATTTTATATTCTGATAAGGTCTCATGTGTAACAATTTCTGACGGGTTATGGGCACCATTAATTTGTTGCTATGTATTTGCATTCACTTACGTAGGTAAATAGATATACTATTACACAGACGTGTAATGTTTGCGTGTATGTGTATGAACGTGTTGGATATTATGCATTCTTTTGTGGAATGTTTG
This sequence comes from Oryctes borbonicus, assembly GCA_902654985.2. Taxonomy (NCBI): domain Eukaryota; kingdom Metazoa; phylum Arthropoda; class Insecta; order Coleoptera; family Scarabaeidae; genus Oryctes; species Oryctes borbonicus. The sequence continues at coordinate 6,009,590 of LR736868.1, forward strand.
TTTCACTTACCGATAACGAACGCATGCAACTATTGTTTTACCCTGTCCAGTTTACATTTACTGCTGATAGTTTATCAAGTTTTGTTTTATTACATACGAAGCGGGCTTCGTTTTCTAATTGTATACTTCCACTAATATGGTTTTTAATTTTTTTTTATATATAGGATAGGGCAATTTCGCAACGTGCAAATAAAGAATCACTAAGTTTAAACGTTCAAAATAAAGTAAAAAAATAAACATAGCAAAAAGTTTCTCTGCACTCTCTCAGTCATATCTGAATGGAAAGCCGAATAAAGCTCCACACCGTAAAGCAATGTTCCCGAGATTGGCCGTTTAATGAATCCGCTTAGTTTAGTTTAGTTTCTTTTGTTGGATGAAATGGCTTTACATCTAACGATGTTCAATATCATATTATCATCTTCATCACCAAGTTGAGACGTTGTTACTACCTGCTTGCAGCTTAATACAATTAGATGAAAAGTGGAACTACACGGAAGCTTACTCTAATTGGGTTCGACGATGTAGGCTATGTAAATACGAGATAAGATTCGAACAAAGACAAAAGCGTTCTCGTACTTCTATAAGCAGTTAACATCCGCAGTAGCAGCTGAAAGTCGACAAAAGCTTGCTAAAATCTGTATAAATAGGATCAACTTGAAATCCGTTCTCCGACAATTCAGAAGTAAAGCCCTGGTAAACATGGCTTCGGTGCTTCTACCACGAATAAAACCATATTGTTCTGGAATTAAATAAGCGGCAAAAACGAGTTGGGGTGGAATTATAATAATAAAAAAAACTGGTACCTAATTTACTAATCTCCAAATATATGTACCTATGTTAGTAAAATAGATCGATTTGTTATCCTATTAATAATGTTAAAAAAAATAAAGGAAATCTGTCAAATGTTTCGTGTAAGAACAAAGATAAATATGCAATATTATTCTGGGTGGAGCGTGATTGTTCAAACGAATGGATGAATTGAATCAATAAACACCGTGTTAATTATAAGATGGAACGCTGGTGATTTATCGAACAATCTACGGTGCCATTTTCTTGAACATATCTTACGTGTGGGTATAAGAGATATGTGAATTATGGAAGGATGTGCGTGCTTTTGCGCGTAACATAAATAAATTGATCATATTCGTCGTATTTCTGCGTTGAGTTATACATTTTTGGCGAATAATGATAGCATGTTACGTGGTTCCTCCTTGGTTGCTCTCTGCACGTGTATATATAAAATGTGACCAATTAGTTAAGTGCTACTTTGACCTAATTAAGTGTACACATATGTGACGAACTTTTATTTATGCAGATAGCATTTCATGAAAGCAAAATGGTTTTCCTTTTTTTGATGAATAATTTATGGAAAAAGTAAAAAGATGTTCTTTGTTAAAAATGCTCTTTTAGAAATATCAATCTCTGATTCTTCCTTGATATTTGCAATAGTCAATTTAAAAGACGTTACATTAACACGTATAATGCATTAGGCTTGTTGAACCAAGAAAACTGGTTTTTGGTTATTATTGGTCTATTTTTCTTATATCTTTTCCTCGGTGTATCTTTTACCTTTTCCTTCCTACTAGTAGTTAGCATCCTCTTCTGCGGAAGACAGAAATTTTCTTTAGATAAAAATCTCGGTACTCTGAGCGGTACTTTGAGCCTAGAAGAAAAAAGTCGCTGGGGGCCAGATCTGATGAATAGAGTATGTGCGAATCCCCATTTGGAACTTTTTGTTCAAATGCAGCCGTTTTGCCTTTAGCTTGTCAAGTAATGATGCGTGACATGCCTCTATCATTGTTTTTCCTTTTTCAAGATAGTCGATTAGCACAACTCTACGGTTATTCCAAAAAACCGATAGCCAGTTTCCCGGCGGACAGAACTGTCTTTGTCTTACTTACTGTTTCGATTGTGCCTTGACTTCACGAGTGTACTGGTGTATTTCGCATAAACTGCTTCAACTGGGATCCATAATGTTCATTCGAATACATTTTCGACCCTGGGTAAGACAGCGCAGCTAGTTTTTTATGCCTAAGCTTTGAGTCAATATACAACAGACACCTTCCTTTAAGCCCACAGCTTTTGCTATCTCTGCAACCTTAATTCGACGGTCTTCTAGCGCCATTTGGTAAAGCTTTCCGCAGTTATCGATAGTGGTTGCTATATGAAAAGTGAGATTCGTTTTCTTATTATGAGATTTTCAAATTCTGGAAAGTTGAACTCGGAAATTGTAAATTTATTACAATTATCGCGATATAGTAAGAAATATAGTTAGAAGATGGACTATTGGGTAAGTTACGGTATGTGAAAATAAGTAAAATTGCTACGGCAGAAGAACATTAAGAATTATTCAGAAAAATCGGCGTGCAAGTTACCTTTAGTTAAATGCGTCTGTGGACTGACGTTGTTAGAAGGCAAATTTCGAAATGTACGTATGTGTCTTTCACACACTCACTTACAAGGCAATTTCTAGATTTTAAGAAATAAAGCAGAAAGAAGAAAATTACATTTTCTTTCTTTCTGACTCTTTTTTTCAGGGACGTAGTCGGTGCTATCATTAACCGAAAAAGAAGTGGCCTCAATAAGCTGCAAAATTAGTTTCAAACTCAAAACATCTCTATTTTAATAGAACCTTGCAAATGAAAATAACTATGTAAAACAAACCACTAAGCTTGCCGGTTACGTCAATTAATTAACTTTTTAATGTTAAAAAAAAATATTAATAATAAACTGACAAAAGAAAGCAGACTAAGGAAAAGACATGGAATAAAATGAAGAAATGAAATTCGTTTTGAAATGTGTGGATAATGGAAGTCGAGTTATTCAAAGATATTAAGCGTTCCATCCTGATTGTTTCAAAAGGTTAAATTTCCTGCATCGGTTGTGGTCTGAGGCAGCATGTCATCCAGCCTCTACAGAATTAATAAAAGCGTGAGAACAAAAAATATAGTTACACAGAAGTAAGTCTATAATACTTTTTAAATAGGTCAAATAGTTTATTAAACGATTTTGGAAAATTTTATTTCCGTATTTAGCAAAGTTTAGAGTTTCCCTGTGCGCCGTATAATATACATAAAAGAGATTAAAATTTCAACGACAAACCTACGGTTCCTCGTACAGCTTTTATTGCCGGTTGCTTACGTTACATAATTATGGTTAAATGTGAAATATTAAGGAATTATACCGAGCATAACTTACCGAATAACGTTGTATAAAATCTAGAGTAAAAACACAGAACTAGACCATATACACAGCCGACGTGTATGAATACTTGCGCGGCCAAATCTGGCCATCTTATTCGTGGAATGAACGTTTCATTTTTTGGTTCTGTCGCTATTAAATCGGCTTCCTTCCTCTGTCTACTGTCCAGCGGATGCGTGGTTCCCTTTGTTTGGTTAATTGTACAAACGTTTTCGTTTGACGCTTCATCTCGGCCCTCTGTCATTATACAACTGTAAAAAAAAAAAACAGAATGCAGATTAATTGCATAATAGCAACGATTACAATAAATTTAGGAATATTTGGTTGTATGTCTTTGATGTTTTATAGTCGTGGTGGATTTCAAAGAAAATCGTTAAAGCGACTAACTATTTTAGTGTGTGCTGTTATTTCTTTTATTTTTTTTTAACTTTCACCATGATCTATTTAATTATAGTATTTTTTTAAAGATATTGGATGAATCCTACATAAGGATTTTAAGACATAGAAATAGATAATGTAGTCCTCCTGTGCGGTGATATTTAAAGCGAAGCAGCATATGTAAGAATAGGATGCCTGACTTATTTTCGTCAATACCCGAATATTTTAGAATTTTACGTTATACGAGAACGATCCATTGTAAGAATTAAAAGAATACATGCCGAATTTGAACACAACCAGTAGGTTGACGAGTGAGCCTTGACCATTTTCAATAATGTTATATTTCCAAGGTAGCTTGCGGGTTACTATAATAATTGCCAATCTCAATATTGCGTATCAAACGAATTATTAATATTTGTAGTGCGGCGATAGGCATATTCTTTCGGTAGGTAGTAAATAAATATTAGTCGGTGACGCAATTATTTTTCAAGGAAATTCTTGCGTAATACCGTGACTAACAACATAACCTTTTCAGTGATATAACTAAAGCATTTCCTTGTGTACGTCGGCTTATTTCTAATTCTGAACGTATTTGTAAAACTTGTACAAATAATCCAAGCAATAAATTAGTGTGCTTGTTTCAGTTTCCACTCTGAAACTTGATGCAACTTTACTCAACACTTTTTGTCTTTGTGGTGATTGAAGGGATCCACGTATTAACTGTTCTTGCGCATTTTCGAGTATATATAAATAATATTATAAACTAGGAACGTAGTCTCAAAACTTATTTCACGAATGCGGGTTTTGATCTAAGATGAAAGTTATGAAAATTCGCTTTCCACCCTGAAGTTAAAGCTGCCAGCACTAACTCGACTCATTGTATGTATATATAGACTTTACAAAGACCTCCTTAAAAAGGGGTGAAATATGGGGATCCTGATTACGAGGGGATACTGCTAAAATGGCGATGCTAGCGAAAGTGATATAGATTCCGATGACGACTACATTCTAAGCGGCCAGAATAGCGATTCAGAAATAGAATGAACGCTTCGACGAAGAAGAACCAAAATACAACGGAAAACAGAATGACAACGTCAGAAGTACTCAGAAGCCAAAGAAAATATTTTTATGAGAGAACCCCTTTCAACTGGGCTAAAGAGTCACCACATGTTAGGAATACAAGAAAGTTACAACATAATATTATGTGCCCTCAATTGAAAATAATAAATGCACAAACAAGCAATCTTGATGAAATGTCTGATAACAAAGTTCTTTCACCTACAGTGTTACAGTGATCTAATGCACGCCTGACAAAAACCAGACCACAATATAGAAATGTAAGTAAACGTGATATTCGTGTTGAAGGCTTTTCTGGAGCTGCTAACATCTACACACACGTGGTAATGGCAGAGATTTATTTAAGTGTGCGATGAATAAAGTTCTCCATTTTCCGTGTGTTTCACGAAATTAGACTCGTGTTTTGTCGACTCTCGGAGACCAGTAGGCAACACGAATCCATTCTCATAAGACGAAGTTAATTAAATGAAAGTACACTTTTCGTCAGAAGAGACATTATGCACATATTAGCAAATTATATCGACTCAGCTTAAGATTGTCTTAGAAGTATTTTAAAGTTACCTTCATTAAAATTGAGTTGCAGACATAAATGAAAAAGGTTTTGTACGACGTTAATAACAAAATGGCGTTGTTATCAAGGCATATAGTATTACATGTAAGCATTTCTTATAAACTCTTCTTATATTACAACGTAATCTCCATGGGAAATGTACAACGATAAGACTGCATGCATATACACATACAGTTACCCGCAATATTATGCGTACACCGATAAGAAAATAAGACGTATTATCTTCAATAAATATTTGAATGTATATGAAGATTCAACATAATTGTTCTAATAGGAATACAGCGGTATTTATGCTACAGTGAAAGAAAGCTGAAAATAAATACATTCTAATATTGAGTATATCTGAGAAGATTACATTGTGTCAAAAGTCTAAGTTATAATTTACATGGAGATGACTCTCTAGAATGAGGATGTCGATGAGGCAGTGTAAGTGGAACAAGACAAATTTGAAAATCATGCGCAGGCAATTTCCTATTGAACATTTCCATACAACCCTGCACAATTAAGCCAGCAATTTGTTTTCTATCGTTCGACCTGTCTGTTTTCCATCGGAAAACCGCATGTGTTTATTCGTTTAAGTAAGGCAACAGACATATCGATCCGTTTCGAAATCGGTCGAATACTTCGAAATTCCACGTCGGCCGTCGGCGTCGTAATCGCGTTCTCCTTTCCTTCTCGTTTCTGTTTACACACATCTCGGGCGATCATTTACGTAATTGAAGGGATAGAGTTTTCCATTTTGCGCGACGCGACTTGACTCCCTCGTATAAGGGGGTCAATTAAGTGGATTTCTCGATCCTATTTCCACACGACCTATAAAAGGATTAGTTTCTTTCGGCGGCGGCGAAGTGGGCGGTTGTGTTTTTAATTAAAGCGCAACCTTTGGTTTCGCATAAACATCTTGGGCAACCTATGGATGTCTAATGTGTGGAAGCGGCATGAATGCGTGGTTGTAGGTTATAAATATAACATCGAGAAATCATTACGGATTGAAGTTGTGATATTTTTAAAGGATCTCCTAATCGTAGTCAGATTCTTCAATACAAAGTTCAAGTCTATTTTTGCAAAGTAAACAAAGCGTCGCAAATGAATATTTTTATACAACTATGAGTAGGTGGGAAAAAATCATCATTTTTGGAAATTTAATTCTGCTTTTATTATTTGTTTAAAAAGCAATTTACACGCTACATTTTGTAAACGTTAATTCCAGAATTTTGGGTTTAAAAAATAATGAAATAGAAGGAACATATTTTATCGTTTTATTGATTTTCAAAATATTTGCCATTAAGGCTCGTTTTTTTCCCACTCTAAAGGTGTTGTCTTCCAAACACGGTTTTTGAAGGCTTCAGCAGATTCTTTCACAGCTGTAAAACTTCACATCTTTCAAAAATTAAATTATTAAATATGGTTAAAAATGGCAACATCGCTTCATCAAATTACTAGGAAATCAAAAACGAAATAATATATAGGGGGTTCCATGTAAAATAACTAAGTTGGGAGCCACTTCCGGTACAATCGGAAGTCTTAGATAATTAAAAATACTTCAGTTCAACAGTATACGCAGGCTTTAGTATATTACGAAGTTTTTAAAATTTTCCAATAACCTTTCACATAACTTCCTCACGAGATACCTGTCTATGTTGTGATGTAAAGATATAACCGAAAATCCTTCACAAAATATTGTGACAAGGCAAATTATGTGCAATGGTGATAATGACGAGATATGTGTTTGTGATTTTTCAAAGACTATTGCTATCGTTTACTCTGGGATTTTGTTATCTTTCTCAGGAAAATAGAGATAAAACTGGTTCCCGTCGAAATCTTATAGTACAAAAATCAATTTTGTAATCGCTTCGATGTTGTATACTACGCATAATGTGAAAAATAGGCCTTGATATTTGTTATCATGACTAATCGTTTACACTTATCTATGTTTATATAATTTACTATAACAATAATAGTTGATAACCAAAAGTACAGGAACACGTCATTGCTAGCATAGTCGTCCGTTCGTGCCTATCGGTAGGAAATAAGAGCGCACAAATTCAGTATCGCATAAATAGTGGAAGGTTGATAGCGTTCTGCTTGTCTTTCAAATTATCCGTAGGTTCAGATTTTTGTCATATTCGACATAAGCAACAAAAATCACCATATTCACCATCTGCGTATGAGTCATTCCGTACGGCCTGACCGGCTATGGTGATAAAGCGAACTGTTCAGTTCAAAGATCATACTTTTTATATTATTGTTATGACTTCTTATTAATAAATATGTAAACGAATATATGTAATGTTCTGGATGTGTACAGAATTAATTTTTCAAGTAGTTTAGACGACACTTCTGAGTAATAGCTTCGAATCACATGCTATTATTTAATACTTTCTGAAATTTGTTTGCATTTGATACAACCTAATTAACGCGTATCGATAGATGTAAATATTATTTTTGCTCGAGCTGTGTATGGAGAATCATATTAAATTAACATTATCTACATATATCTATTGAAATGAAACCACTGTCACGGCAATAGATATCTTTTAGGCCAGTCGAAGCGGAGAGACAGTCATGCGGCTACGCAGGATGGAGCTGTCGTAGCCCCGATTGCGGTTGTTATTCGCTACGCCATTCCGTAAAGATATAGAAATTAAAACCAAAAGATATCCAACAATTTCTTAAAGGAAAATTTATACAGAGACACCCTGTATAATTTCATTCCGCGTCAACTTTCTTTAACATTACCTACAATTACAAAGATTAGTTTAGAAATATCGTTGTTTCTTTAACATCCGATATAAAAATCTTTCATGCTAGAAATGTAATTTGAATCTTACTCAAGTAAATATTTCCTGGAGTTTTCAGAAGAAATCGTTACCAAACCTGATTCATATTAATTCAATTTTTTTTTCGAATGGAACGTGTTATAGGCTTTTTCAAAATCTGATAGAGAAGCTCTTTTAGACGCATTTTATGAACATCTTCCTATTTTCTAAATGCGTCCTTCTTTAATAAACTAAATATTCGCTAGTAATACTAACTAACTAAAGGCGTTGTCTTTTTTGGTACAATTCCAACATCTACTCGAAGTAGCCATTGCCTATATTGCCTGGCAAGTTAACAAGCATATATAATAAATACCGAAAATAAGCAGACAAATGTAGATTAGAGTTTAGCACGAATAACTTGCCGCACACTAAGTTTTTTGAAGCAGTAAAGGTTCTGAAAATTGTTGCCTCATTAGCAGAAAACCATTCAACAAGTTTGTTTAAAATAATTCTTAAGTGATCCATATTTGCAGCTAACGCACTATTATCTGCATAAATTATTATTAAGATTATTGTGATCTACGCAGTCAACTAGATCATTGAAAAATAATACAAAGAGTAACGGCCCCAGAATCGACCCTTATGGCACTCTTGATTTTACAGGAAGTTCTGGACAGATATGAATATAATTTATGTAAGCATAAATCGTGGCTAACCAGGTCAAAGGCCCCCCTGTGACCACTGTACAGATTGTTATAAATTCTCAGTAAAAAAGAAAATAAAGCAGTTTGTGTCAACTTGGTTTTTACAAAACCACGTACAGTGTAGCACGTTGCACTTTGAGATGTAATCAAAAACATTTTTTTTCTAAAAACTTTGAATATTGCGCATAATATTAATATGGGTAAATGTTTATAAAAAATTCTAGTTTCTCTTATATATAGGTGTTCATACTCCCAGAAAATCACCGTGATTGAAAATCATAATCCACAAATGCGTTGGTTGCATTTTTCATAGATATATATACATGTTGGTGTTTTACCGACGAATAACATGTTCACAGTTGCAGTAGGAAAAACCAAGCACTTCTGCAATTATAATACTTCAATGCATTGTTATTACTGTGATGCCATGTGTAGAAACCCATAATATTCAAACGAACTGTAATTACATTCCCGCTCGATGTAGGATGTTATTATCGAGTCGGTATCCACAATAACGATGTGATATTGCAATAGTCACAAATGTTTGTTATTGCTTCTTTAATCGACGTGGTACTTAAAGTAAAATTGGAGGATATAGTTATAATTCATTGAAAGCATCAAGAAGTCCGGTGGTTTTAAGTATTAATATTAATTTGATTTTTTATTGCGTACTGTTACAATAAATTAAGCATCATGCACGATTGTATTCTTCCAAATACTTACGTATTGATGACGCGAAAAAAATTATCCAATAAATAGCCAAATACATTACACATCACCCTAAGGAACGTAAATTTTTAATCATCTAATTCATTTTCTTTTAAATCAATACCAATCAATTTTGATGAATATAATACGAAGAGCCGAGTGGTCTATTAATATTGGATGATATTGCGAGACTTCAACATAAGGCAAAGTACGTATTACTAGACTTCAATTTATCCAATGCGTACCATTAATTGGGATCAATTGCCAGCGTTCTTAGTAGAAATGTGGCTCATTCTTAAACAACTTCTACTATCTGAGTTACGTACGTATGCGATAGTTTGAGAAATAGTTAACAATCGGAGGCTATATTTAACTTGAAGCATTCACGACAATAGTTTTCATTTCATTTTCTTTAGTAAATACGTTGCTTCTGATTTACACTGACATGTTACTACTTCTAACTACGTGAGTAAATACAATTAAAATGTTTCCTAATAACAATTCTACAAGGTTGGCGGATGAAATGAGGTCGCTGCTATTAGATGTGAGCTTCTATTTGTACATATCCTCTCGCTGTTATATCGGCACGTATGAGTACTTGTATACGTACAAATATGAGGACAGAATTGCGTTAAGTGCTAGAAAAAATGTTGCTATGTTTGAGAAATTAAAACAAATTCTATTTATCAAAGATTTATTCATATTGTTGCGTATAAAATGCAAGAACGTATTGCTCGGAATGAAATGTTACACTGCGTATAGGAAAAATCTTTAAAGGCTTTTGGGATTGAAGACCATTGACATTATTTGGGGGACTTATAGGCCCTTATAGGTAATTAAATTTCTTCTTAATATAACCCAATGAAAGAATATAAGAAATTTATGAGGATTCCAAATCTACCGAAAACATTTGCTGTTACCAACCGTACAGCCTAACCCTGTATGTATATGTACACTGCCGTTCAGTGAAGCTCGGTCATACAATAAAATCTGTCGTTTTTGCGCGAAAGTTTTAAGAAAATTTACTTCAAAATGGCACGTGGCAAGCCTACAGGTGTAGAAAAACGTTCACGCATTATTACGCTGTTTGAAGAAGGATATTTGGGGCGCCAAATTGCTGAAAAAATAAATATGAGAAGTTTTTTTGCAATACTCCAGAATCATGCACTGCCATCAGGATTGCGTATAATAGGCCGTAACTTTACATTCATGCATGACAACGACCCAAAACACACTGCGTTAGTGTGTAAGAACTATCTAAAGGAGCAAGAAGAACAGCACACCCTGCAAGTAATGACATGGCCCCCACAAAGCCCAGATTTGAACCCGATAGAGTTGTTGTGTGATGAACTGGACAGGAAGATCCGAAAAATATGCCCAACTTCACAAGAACATTTACAGAATATTCTGCAACATGAATGGATTAATATTCCACAATCCATTTTAACAAAACTTATCGAAAGAATGCCTAGAATAGTTCGAGCGGTGATTAACAGCAAAGCAGGTTTTTTCGATGAAAAAAAAAATAATGTTCAGTACGTTATATTAGGCCAGAATAACTTCTTATTTATTTATTTTTGTCTTTTTTACCTGTACATACAATAAAATTGCATTTTGTTTTTAGTTTCGTTTGTTTCTGTAACCTTTTCATGTTTTTTACCAACCGACCGAACTTCTCTGAACGGCAGTGTACATTTTCAGGAAAAAAAGCAGCGCATACTTCGAAAGAATTTCCTTATTGCTAAGTATTTCTTTAAAAATTCATATTCCTCTTAGTTTCATTGTATACGTGTATCACTTTAATATTATGATAAGAACCTTATCTCATTTGTGTAATTTGGTCACACCTGTTTTTCAAGTAATTCCCTTTTTATTCAGTTTACCATCTTGAAACATATCAAGTACAATAAATTTTTACCCGAGTTAATTGAAATTATTCATTATAATTTAAAAAAATGTTTTATCTTTATATGCAATTTATGCTCCGTATGGTAACTCATCATTTAATTAATGAGTTGCCATCTACGAATTACTACTTACGTAAGTAAATAAATAAAAACATATATGATATAAACTTCTATGGAAACTCATTTAAATATTTGAACCGCAATGTTATTTTTCTTGCTTAGCAATATTTTAATACATGCGATGCAACGCGCTTGTAGTTAACGAAGATGATGCACTTGGGTTCTTTGTTTCATATGACGTTGCATTACATGCATGCAAAAATAAAAAAGCAAGCTTACACACACTAACTTCCATAAGGCGTAGCCTTTTACGATTATGGGTAAAGCATTTTCAATTTCGTGGCATTCTCAACTTCCTTACTTCAAATAGAACATCCCGTATATTATGGATTCTTTGCAGAGCTCTCTTAAATGAAAGCTAAAAGACCATAGGTCTAAGACGAAAAATTGATTTTTTTTTCGAATATTTTGATTCAAACTTCAATTTAAACATCAGTTCAGGTATTCTTATGAATTATTTGAAGACCTATTTATAATTATAAATAAATACGAATACATGGCATTCGAACATTGGGTATGTTTTCATTGAACAATAGAGTGGAAATTTTGGTCGACAGGTTACTAGGTCCCAAACCGATTAACAAACGGTGCTTACCTAAACATTGCGTAATCTTTTAGACAACATTCCTTTGAACCAAATCCAATAAATGATGCTCCAGCACGATGGTGCAGTGGTCCATCTTTTGATCCGTTAGAGAGCATTTACATGAAACTTTTGGGAAAAGATGGATAGGAAAGAGCGGACCATTATTATAATCCGCAAGAACTAAGCCTGTAAACGATGTTAAGGAACTGCAGCAACGAGTAATTCAAGAATGCCATCAAATCCAAGTCAACGTAGGAATTTTCAAAAGAGATGGAAGGTACTTCGGGGGTGATGAAAAATGGATTTATACGACGTACTCCTTTGAAGTCAAGAATTTATCTCTATAGACGTAAACAAACGAAAAAAAAAAAGAATAGTATGCTTACGCTAAGTCAAAATAAAATACGGAAACGTTCCAAAGTGCATCAAATGTGTGTCAGGATTGCTAACTTTATTTACGCAGGCCAAATATACTTTATTTTTAGTATTCATATCCGTTCGTTCTTAAAGTATTCGAATCGAATTTCTACAGGAGCGTTTCTACGAGAGATATACACAAACGGTTTATTTATATCCATTGGGTATGTTGAGAATTACAGTACAAAAAATTATAAACAAACTTCTAAGCTGCTACCATACAATATATGAGGTCAAGGTAAGTAACTGTGATCACTCTTACTTATAGCGGAAGGTCGATGAGAAAATCATGTTCAGCGTCGTAGAAAAATGTCTGTGAATGGTAATAAAACAAGATTGAAAGGGGAAACTTCAGCTTATGAAATAGATAATTGAAAAGTTTGTTCTTGCATGAATCTTGAAACGGTTTGAAGGGAACAACATAGATTTGTAGTTAGATCTAGTTTAGACTGTTTAGTATATACAGTGTAAACTAGTTTTGTAGTTGCCGTTGTGTTTTGTAAATGCTAGATTTAAATCTAAGTATCTGGCCATCTATTACTCACGCTCCAAAATAAATAATCGTCAGAACAACAAACTATGCAGTCCTTGAAAAAAATTAGAAAATATATCTACTCCTGGAACAAATTAAGGAGAAAAAGTTTTCATGTAAAATCAGATAAACTTTCCTCAACATTTCCTGTACTTATCTAAGTTACAAGGAAGGGTGCCCATACTGCACTTTAAGGATTCAATGAAATTTGGGTGTTTTTTAGACTATGTAAGGCTTATGTAAAATACTGGTCTCCGTTTCGGCCGAAGAATGGTTCTGAAATCGAGTTTTGAAAGTCTGCGTTTCTGCGTTTCTCGTTAATTATTTTCTATTGGATGTTCATAAAAATTGCATGCATATCGACGTTTGGAATTTTTAAAGGGCTATCGAAATAAACTAAACTCACTGCAATAAGAGCTTAATGGACGTGACGCTCATTTAACGCCATTCATTGATTCATTTATTATATTTAAATTATACAATCTATATCACGTAATTGTTGCGACTGACGACGTGCCATCTATTACGCACAGTGGAATAATGATTGATTCCAGCCAGTGATAAGCGACATGATAAAAGTATATGATGAATCATCATTTTATTTAGGTTATTTTATCTTCATTGATGATAAAGTAAACTGTATCGATATTATTTACTTTCACATATTTACATTATTACATTTACACAATCATATATAAGCAATATTGGTATGTTTGCCAGACTAGTAAAAAAATTACAACACGCTATACATAAACCCGATGAATATTATACAGCTGCTAACTATGTATAACATATGGTTATCGAGAACGAGTACGACGCCCAAAAAATCACTTAATAGACACGTGCAAGGCAATAAGTTATTTTCCATCTGGGCGTCAGGACATGGGGATATTAGGACAATACATTAACCGACGAACTAGCCAAAAGATACTAAAAGGAACAAAATTAGTTACTGGAAAAACATAGGTCGAGTCAGCAAAGCTTGGTGTAGGAGATGCGAATTACAAGGAAGGAATTACGAGGAACCAAATTTGCATGTAACCTGCTCATGTGAGCAAGCAGCAACATGTCGGGGAGGACCTAGTAGTGCTTTCGAAAGTACCCAAATATCTCCTGGACAAGATCGTGCCATTTATAGAGGACACTAAGCTGCTTTAGTGGAAATAAGAGTTCCATTGGGGAGCATTAAGCTCAAATGCCTGGATTATTGGTGACCAACCCACAACAATGTGAATAAATGAATGAATTAATGAATTAACTATCTTTCCACTGGTATCAGCAGAAAGTCGGTTAATATAATCCGCTCTTTATCGTGTGGGAAATGTTTAGCTTCCAAGTACAGTGAAGCTTATTTCAGCTAATATTTTGGGATCTGTAAATATTCATTTGCTGTAGCTAGTTAATTTTGTAAAGAAGCTAATATTATTTTTATGCATCTAATGTACTTGTTGAAGCGTTGTCTTCTGGGATACTAACCAGTGAATTATTATATACCAGTCAATGGTATATAATAATATGGTATAATATGGTATATAATAATGGGTCAAGGGAGGTATACAACAATCGGCATGATACAACTTCTGAATATGTTTGGATTTCGTGTATGGTTAGATATCAAATTTTACCTGCATGTGTTTGGTTTAAAAGCGGCTATTTGGAAAATAGGCCCCGTCGTTTCGATCAACACAGCAATGTTCTATTTGTAGCGAGATTGCCATGAATTAAAGAGAGGCATCTGAAATTGTAATAATGTACGGGATGTTCTATTTAAAGAAACCAAACATAGGACTCTTCGGATAATGTTCATTTAAAAACAGAGAAGGAATTATCTTTTGCCGACACACTAGGTACACATGCTACCGTTGCATGGCAAAAAACAACATTGCAATTACTGAAGTCAAGTAGTTAATTAACCTTGCCAAAAGGGTGAAACTACTGAATTATTGAACTATGCAATTATTACAATAAGAAAATTTGTCCGGATATTGTCCTCATATTGATTATTTGCGTCCCGTTTCTCATTATTCTCATAATTTATTCACAATCAAAGTTAAAATGTTAATAATCTTTAGAAATGAACTCAATAATACATAACTGAAAACTTTGCGTTGATAAAAATAAACCGACGCTACTGTAAAAACAAATTATGCCTCGTTTGTTATAAATTTAAACATCTCGCACAATTATTCTTTCAAACGTTCTTAGTCATAGATGGGTTTAAATATACCGTTGACATAATTCTCATGCGATCATGCATCTAAAACAATAGGAGATCTGAAGTTACATCATTTACGGCTATTCGCATGCAGCCGTACGTTCGTTCTTGCCTTGTACGACATCGCTAGATTAATATATTCTGTCGTCGTTAAACCTATGAAGGTCTGCTTTCTGTATTATTGTAGAAAACGTTACTAAAACATTTTTTGGATGTAGTTAAATGTTTACTTCCCATTTCCGTGATATGCTTTCTCTAAAATCTGCTACATTAGTGAATGAATTTATCATCTCCATAACTATAGTGTTTGTATACATTATTGCACAATTTTTGTGCAACACTATTAGGCGTGTTGTTTGTATTTAAATTTCCAAGTTATATACATATATGTAGGCGTACGTATGTTGCTTACCTATATCTCTCAGAAATTTATGGTAATTTCATTCATGTATCACCATTCACACTCAAGATTTTTTTTACGATTATTTGCATTTGAGATTTAGGAGCTTTTATTAACAAGAGATCTTTCGAACACTTGTATGTTTGTTTATCAAACATAATCTGTGGTAGCCACTTCATTCTTTAATCTACTAAAATAGAAACGTTGGTCGAAGAACCAAAATCATTGGTGAAAATACAAATATTGTAATAAATTGCTTTGTTCGGAATACAAAACTTCTCGCTGAAAGCCATATCATTACCTACATTAAAAATTGTTAAAAAAATAACCAAAACAATGCTAATGTAAGTCCTCAAGGTATTGATGAAATCATTCACGGCAAGAGCAATGTGAGGAAACCAAGCGATAGCCAACGGACACGTTTCATACCCAGCGTGATCCGTGTTGCTCCTTCTTACCTCGCTACGTCGCTATTTGCCTCACGGCTTATATCACCAAATTGATTTTGGCGTCATGTAGTACCAAGAGATGCACGACAGCCGTCCATCAATTAATTAATTTTTTATATTTTACAAAATAATATCACCATATATGTGTTTATCTTCAGGGTAATTTGAGTAGTTTATTGTGAGAGCAATTACTGAACGAAGAGGATAAGGAAAAGTCTAATCTTATCCTTTGATAAACACAGAAAGTCGACAAGAAAAGAACTTGAAGTTATCAGCATGAGTAAGAAGAAACCGAAATAGAAAACATCATATCTTTATGAAACATGGAAGATTTGATTAAACCCAAGAACCCACAGCAACAGGACTATTTCGACGAGGATCATCATCCAGCCATTCTCGACCATGATTAAACAATTTTGACAATTCGTAAATAGTTCACTTTGAAGGACAATCACCCCTGTATACAGCCAACATCTCTTCGCGAATAACTTTTGAAGATTTTCCTTGTTTTGTTAAGAATTTAATAACAGCTCGATATTCGAGTTTGTTCATTTCCATACGTGATAACACAACAAATTGTTTTGTACATTATCAAACACACTTTCTTTAACAGCCGATAGCTTTAATAGCTCATACGCTAAAGCATTGATTCAAATTTTGTATACATCGAAATAATGTTTGTATCAATCAGTTAGTAATCCTTTCTCACCTGCAAAATATCTGGGATATATTGAGGGGTTCTTTGATTGAAATAACACATTTTCCAGATAGTTCTCAGAGTTTTATGGAAAAAATTGCTAAATTATTTCTATAAGTTAGGAAGAAAGTAAGGGACTAAAAGAACATATAAGTTGAAAAAGCGTTTTGCAAAGTTTAAATCTTGTTTATAGTTTCTAGGGGAACCGTTATGAAGGGTTTTTGCGGTTAGTAGCATGCTTATTGTAATCTATAATGAACAATACCACAAAAGGTAGGATTTATTTTCGACGAAACGTCCTATTGTCGTTATTTTATGGCTTTGCTCTCGGACATGTAACTATCATAGCTAGTTGCATTGAAAGTCCAAACAAAGCTTTCGAAAACACGAGGTTATTGACTTCTTAAACAAAACACCACGGGCTAATACACAAACAAGCAATCGATAATATCTATAGCAAACTTCCACACACATAACTTGTATAACAATAGGGAAGATCGGTGTTCTTGTAAAATGCATTTGCGGGTAGGTCTTTTTAATCACGATTAAATGATTACTAAGCTGAGAGCAAATGTTTACTTATTTACTTGAGTGCTCTTATACACATTCGTTAACGTAAGTGCTTATTAATCCAACACGTAGAGATTTTACTGAATCGTAGGTAGTAGTAGCTACCAGAGTAACTATCTCCGTTATTTTAAAATTGCTTAGCAAGCGGGTTTTAAGAAGAATTAATTAATTAATTCAGGAATAATTGAAAAAAATGTGCCTGAGCAATTTTAATAATTGACAGAATAAAATAATCATTAACTAATTTGTTAGTTACCTTAAGGAACAGTCGATTTCACGTAATAATTGATTTCTTTAATTTCTTTTATTATTTTCCGTATTGACTGATTTTATTACCTGTAAAGGTTCAGAAAATGAATAAAGATTATTACTATTTCATTTCATTTTATTAATTAGTTCTAATCGATTAATGTACAGCGCGTCCACCTTGCGCTAGTGAGAAAGATAATTCCGTTTCTGTGCAATTGAGAGAACGTTTTCAAATAAAAAATAATATTAGGAAGTAAATTCTGCATAACATACAATTATTTTCAGGTGTATAAGATACTCAATTTCCGCCACACACCATACAAGTTTCGTCTTTAAATGCAACATCCTCCATATTTTCGCCCTTTTGGACGCCTCTTCGATTTATGTCTTTTAAAAATAATTTTGGATTTTTTCAAAATGCCGTTGTTCCTTTAACACTCAGTATCTTATGATACAAGCAGGAGCATCTTCCAAGAAACGATTCTACAAAATGGCAATTGAAATCGTTACCCCGTTACGCCCTTCTAGATATATATTTTTTATAAGTGTTTTCCTTTACACAAATTTCGCTCTTCTTTTGTAAATTAAATATGAATGAAGGCAAGCAATGAAGAAATAACTATCATTTTCCTACGTGCATCGTGTAGGCAGTTAAAAAACACGTACAAGTGATAAATAGCAAAAGTAAACAGACGAATCTTGATTAGAGTTCAGCGTAAATGAATAGATTTATTTAAAGTAAACAGTAAAGCAAATAATAAGAACACGTTGAAAGTTGTTTAAACAAACAATTTTGAGAATTAGCTAAGTAGGAATATTTATAAGAAGAACTTTCTGAATGAAATGCGCGCAATATTGACACTACAGAAAATATTAGACCTTGTATGTTAGTAAATGTTCAACGAGATATAGGGGATCCCATTACATTTTGTACCAAGTACAAAAATGAAGCAAATAGCTTATGTGCATAGCTTTATACATAATGTACTGAAGAAGAGCGCATTTTAAGTTTTCTCTACGAGATTCTGGAAAAATATATAGGCTGTTGCTCAAAAAAAAAATTATTTAAAAAGCATGAATCAAACATGGCACAGATTTAAATTGCCATCTTGCATTATACCGTATTGCCGAAAACTCCAAGAATAATTCAATCGAACAAAATCTATGTTCCGCCTTGCAAAGCGTTTAAGAATCGGCTGTTAAAGAAATGTCAGTATTTATATCAATCCAAATCAGTTATTTTTAAAAATGAACTAGATAGTGATAGGGAATATTGAAGATTGTTGAGGGGAGTCGAGGAGGAATGGATTATGTTGTGCAATACTCGTTTGCGAATATTTGAAAACGTTTCCTTTAAATTGCCCTAGCAAGGAATTATCTTCCACCCACGCTGTTTAATTTTAACTCTTTATTTGAAATTTATCAATTCAATATCAAATCAACTTTACTCACTTCAAAAAAAAAATCAAAAAAATCAAACTTTCATATCAACTTTTTATTAAGTCAACTTTTGATAGCAAGGAAGTGACTTTAGCTACAAAACTTTCCTTTTGGAAATATGGGTATACTTTAATAAAACTTCCCGATCATGGAACAGATGTCACATAGTAATAAAACTAAGAAATTTGTCATTCCAACTTTTCCGTTCATTTTTCTGCGTTATTGCTATTGAATAATACTCCGCTCCGACAAAAAAAAAAACTTTATATTAATCATTAATGACCATATTTTAAAATGATTAGCATCTTACATAACATAAACATTTGCAACATCAGTGTAGTGGCAGCATGGTACTTATCTTGAAAGAACAAAAGTTCATCAATGTTAATACTTACTTAATGTGTTTAATTCAAACTAGCTATGTGCAGTTTATTGATGTAGGCGTTTGTTAAATATAGACGTTCAGTAGTTAGCTCGCCAGCTAATTGTTTCGTTGAATATTTTCAAACTTTACCTTATTATTAGACAGACAAATTTGAGCATTTCTAATTTTTCTAATTCAACGTAAAAATCAATTATGTAAAATTGCTTTTAATTATATTGAATTGCAATTTACATACTTGCTCGTGGATGTCGCCGAGTGTATATAACCTTCGTTGATGAGTATTTTGCTGTGCTGCCGTTCTGAATTATTTTAATTTTGTTTTAGGAGATTATAAAATTTAAAAATAATATTGGTCACCGATCTACTTGTCTCCTTCTTATATTAAAAAAAAATTATTGCATATGATTTTTTAGTTGTTCTCTATAGAAAAAGGTCTAACGATTTTTAATTAGAAAAAGATAAACAGGTTGAAAATTAGGGAAATTACAATGGAAGCTACCAACCTTATAAAAACTGACGGTAATCTTAGAAAAGGTAAAATAAGGTAATAGGAAGATTTTATCTTTAAAATTGTTTTCAGTAAGCTCAGTATACTTGCGAATATAGCTGAATGACACAATAACGGAGGCTTCCACGGCCAGCGTCAGTTAAAACTAAACGCCCTACGGGTTTGGACCGAAAACTCGACGTTTCACCCACAATTATATGGGGTTTCTTCAAGAGAAAGAAAGAGTTTTCGATTACCTCCCATGACGTGTTTTGGGTTTGGACCATGCCCCAGAACAATTTAGTTTTAATAGTTTGAAGATAATTTCAAAACCATCCACAGGATGTGCGTGGTCTGTTAGTTTAGAACTGTTGTCTTTATGTCGTTGACGATGAATAGATAAGTTGTTACTTTGCCAGGATTTAAATGTGGTGAGGTCAATTTTATCATTTTCGACGAGAAGACTAAAAATGTTTCTTTGCTACTTGCATTGCAAAGCGAGAAGTATACGAAATTGCTGTTTTATAGTAGCTCAAAGAAGCGAAATATGATTTTTTATTCCGATAATTGCGTTGGGCAGAACAAAAACAAGTTTCTATTGGTTCTGTGTCTAATAATTTCAAGATATCCATTCCACAATAATAAGTTTCTTATCGTTGCGTCGGTCACGTGCAAAATAAGGATGATAGTATGTACATTCTTACACGTATGTAGATGGAAATGTTCAAATTAGAAGCTATTAAAAATGTTCACTGATCACTCTACGAGAACCCACAGGCACGCAAGGACAACTCAGAATTAAAAGACGAATAAAAGTACAGCAACAGTGATATGAATTTTAATGTTTAATCTTCCTGGTATGGCTATATCGTCGCAATAATTTTAGAGTAAAGCGTAACATATTTAGATAGAACCAAATAAACATGGAGAATATCTTTCGAAATTCAGAGAATATGTTGCAATTTGTTAACTGCACAGGTGGCATGAATTATAACGCTAGCAACACCGTGACTTTCGTCTAAATGCACAAATTCCGAACCAAGAGCAAAACTTTGTCAATCAATCAAAATATATTATAAAGATTACGTAAAAATCCCATTAAATCTTTTCGAGAACGTATGGAAAAAGCTAACGGTAATTACAAATGGTTCGGAGAGAAACCTAACAGGTTATCATAAGAACATTTGAAACAAATTATAATGAAAATAGAACGTTTACAAACCCACAACTTTAGTATTCCCCATTACAATTACAAAAGCTCGTCCCATAGATTTTATTTCTACGATTCCAATGATTTTACTAAAGATGCTATGAACTAATTCGTTATAACATGTAAAACTATGATTAATAACATTGGTAATGAATTATTATTATTAATATATGTACATTAATGAAGCGATTGCATAAATTTAAATTTGAGCTTTCATAGTTCGCTTACCTTATTTGCGCTTTCGCGGAACCAATTACAGTTGCATCATTCGAAGTTCGCGTATTGCTAGAAAAGATGCCGATTCTCAGCGGTTGGAAGCGGTCAACGCACAAAACCCGTAAAAGCACTACTACTGAATGCGTAGCTTGGGAAGAATACGGTTGTGCGTACTATGCTCGCAGGTTAATGTGATACGAATGCGCGCGCTTACATTTCAAACGTGCATGCACCAAACTGATATTATACAACAGGTTACTAAGTCCGTGTTACCAAACGGTTTACTATGAAGAGGAGAAGAAGGCAACCAGTGACCGGAACGACTACGCAGACGTGTTGAATGAAATCGCCGACACAATGAGCTTTAAATTTTGCGTGTGCATTACGTCATAGATGCTCCAACTTCGTTTTAACAAATAGAGCATTGGCTACCTATCAATCCCCAATTATATAAAAGGATAGTAAACAATATTTCCATTTTAAAGAAGTAGTTTTATTACTAGGAAAATATAGAATCCCTTTCCGTATTTGCAAGATTGACATAATTCTTTTGATTTCAGGAGTACAGGTTGCAAGGGTGACGCTGATTTCATACTATTCTCAAAGGTGTAGTCTGTGAAAGTTGATGGTGAAAGGGGCACGCAATAATAAATTCAAATTAGGATTTAGCTTCTATTACATGAGTTGTTTTTCTCTAAAATTTCATGATTGGATATTAGAAGGCAGTTATGGGGCTTTGAAGGGCCATAAATCAGCTTACAAAATGCAACGAAAAAACTGGCGATCATCAGTAAAAGGAGTTAGCTGCCGTACTTACAAAAAACTTGAAGATAAGGTGCTTTCTCTTTATAGTGAATAAGAAATAAATCACCGAATATCCATACTCAAAACATTTGCATTCGTATCGACGCCGACGTAAGAATTAACATTGATAAAGATTACAAAGAACGCAGATAGAATCTCAGTTATACATTTGGAATAAAATGTATCCGGACACACAAGAAAGAAAGAAAGAAAAGGAGACAAAAGGCCGTTTGGTGTGTGGGAAGAGCTTTTCCCTTTCTTGGATGTCCGGTACTTTTTATTGCAAGTATACCATAAGCGCTGGAGTTCATAATCTCTGGATTGTTGGATCAGAGGAAAACATCCCACTAGAACATAAAAACTATAGCAGAGGCAGAAAAGTATCAGGGATGATGGGATACCAGATGGTGGCCATTTAGACCATATAGAGGGTGTCTCCTGTTAAATCTCGTGCAAAGAAATTTTACAAAATAAGCTTTGAATTGATCAATATACAAAGTGAGAGTTGGTTCTACCTTGATCGGATATTATTTCATTACTTACATATGTATTAAACCATGGCTCAACTGTTAGGCAGCTAACGTTTTAGTTTTAACGTATTATCTTTTTGGTAGCCGCATTAATACTGAAATTTCTATGCGACCATAGGACCGACTCTCAATCTGTTATACAGCCTTAGTGTACCTTTCCTCATTTTAGAAGATAGTAACAACGAGTATTTTGATTAATGGTACGTTGATGCAAAATCTCACAAGTAGGTTTAGCCTCGTACACTGATGCTACTAAATAAATCATATCTCACATCTTTGATAGTTTTATTATAAATAAATAGATTTGGTATAATAACTGCACATTAAAGAATCCATATTTCCAGTCTAACATCCTTTGCTGTGTAGATGCGCCATATTAATATTCCTGCCGCCGAAGCCCATTGCATCATAAAATGCACAATAAAATAAATTTCCTACAGGTTTTAGTAAAAACACATTATCTCTTTTTTTTAGATGCTTTATCCATGAGTAAACTGATAGTCACAAATATATTTTTAAGATATAAATATTGAAAAAATCCTTTTTGATATACACATATTTTTATACAAAACTCACGCGGTTTCATGTTCATGGAAAGGATTTCGGCGTAAAAAATATCACTTTGTTGTTTGTGATTTTGGAGATAAGTTAAAATGCGAGATTAGTATATTTTCCCAGGTGTGCAGCGTTTCTGTTTGTACACGAATTACATATTTAATTTTACTGGATAAACTTCGAATTACCGCAAAGCAAAGTTACTTACACTTGATTTTTAATATAAAATCGATTTAGGGCTATAACTTTCGAGCAGGGCGCCAGAGTCTAGTGAGTACGTATGTACATATGTTTATGTATGTACTCAAAAATAAACAGCAGGCGCGGATATTAACATCGACCGTCGATCGGAGATGCACGCAGTATATACACTACCGTCCAATGAAGTTTGGCCAAGCAATAAAAGTCTAAGTCAGCCAAAAAATAAATTTATAATTCTAAAACGGATAACAAATCAAAATTTAACCTAAAATTATTTTTTTATTATTCGCCAATAAGACAATTATTAAATAAATCATAAAAAAATCCACCCGTTTCATTGAGAATTGTTTAAACGATTCGCGACATCCTTTCGATTCATTTTCTTAGTATATTGTCTATTCTTGGAGAATATTTCAGACTTGTAAGTAGAACCAACAAAGGAAGTAGAACCAACAATTCGAACTTTTCCATCGAGCTCATCCCACAGTAACTCAAGTGTTGAGATCAGACACTGAGGTGACCAAGCCATGATTTCTAAAATATTCGCTTCTTTTTGCTCATTCAGATACTGCGTGCATATTCCCACTGTATTGTTGTCGTGCATAAAAGTAAAATTCTAGTTCAAGGTAGTCCGGGGGGGGGAGATTAGAGAATAATCTTGAATGATTTTTAGAGGCAGGAAAGCTTTTTATTACAGCGTATAATATGTATGATACTACAGAGCATTGTTGTAGCCACAGGTGTGTTGCGTAATGTTGCCTGTGATGAAGGTGAAGAGGTTCCACCTGTGGATGCCGACATCGAAACTGCTATTAATACGGGCAATATTGCACCACAACAAGATATAATTTAGTAGTAAATTATTTTAATAACTTGGACAGTTAACAAGCAGGTTATTCGTTGTTACCTTATAATATGCATTTTTTTAATATGCATTGTTTGTATTTTCTAAATATTTTTTTTTTGCTTTAATTTCCATATTCTATAAATCATTTTTTAATTGTTGCTCTTCTATCTGCAATATTTTTAATCGATTCTCGTTTTGATGAAGCTCCGTTTTTAATCAATGTACTTCATTCAAGCATTGTATTTGAAGAGCAACATAATTAGACTTGTCGTTTGCCAGGGGCTACCATTTTTCATTGGTACCTTTCCTTCTGTAGCCACTTTTGGGGCTGTAGGCTCACTGTCGATTGGACGCTTCAATACTGAAGATACTGGCTGCGACAGCATGCTTGATACATGAGATTCCTACGTAATTTCTTGAGGCTCCTTGCTGCTTGACACACAAGAGGTTTTGCATTTGCTTGAATAATAATTTTTTCTGCATTTATATGTTCATGTGCAACTGCAAGTATATACCAAGATAACTATGAATGAAATTAAAAGCAACAGATTATACTTACTATTTTCAGTGTCTCCATCGAAGTAACCGGGGAAACTTTCTAAACATTCGCACATCTCTTTCGTTTCTTCATGAAGGCAAGTAATTATTTCGGATGAAGAACTATCACCAGTGCATGTTACCTAGCACCAGTTATCGGCAAATTTTTGCTTAGTTCTTTTTTAAATATTCCCATATTTTTTCCAGAGCATAATACCACTTCTATAAATTTTCCGTTTGATTAAATTCTGTGGCAGTATCTTCCCATGCTTTATCTTTGTCCTTCCACAGTATGCAATCCGTTTTTTGCATTCAATTATAAGCTTTTTGTTCTGCCGTAAAATTAGCGGCTCTTCTAGAGGAAGATTCTAACATTTTTGTTATTTTAATGAAACAAACGCATAGAACAAACGTCTCAAATATACTGCAGTTCATTGTATTATTTTTGTCCAATTAACTTAATTTTACGCAATTTTATGGCCGGATGTTTAAATTTAGGAATTTCAAGCTTTGTTGAGCTTTCATTAGTTGTCAGTTTTAACACCCAATCATACCAACCGTATATATTTTTAGTCACTTATTTTCGAGAATACCAACATTTAGAAATTAACCACCTTATCTGGTGTTACTGAACCAGTTCAGCGAGCACACTCGAAAAGTTCAAAGTTCAGCTGAAGCTATACTTAAACTAATACTTGAAAACTGGTTATAAATGTACAAATCTATATAACTGAAAGTATTTTTTCTATATGAGAATTTACAACTATCGTAATAGATACGTACTAAACTGTATAAATAATTGCTATCAATTCCTATTTTATTCTGCTGGGTCTAAATGCTACGCTACTCCTCCATAGATGTCGATTGTATCAATATTAGAATTTAAAATATACTGTAGGAGCAAATAAATAATAATAATAATAATAATTATTATTATTTTTCCAACAGATACATTTGTAATTACAGGACAAAAAAGAGAAACCAAATTTGTTGAGATAAGGCAAAAAAAAGCTATGAATATACATACTTAAGACCTAATACTAGGGACCAGTAAGCTAGGAAGCCAAATCAAAGTTGGTGTCGGTTAGAACTCTAGTGTTGAACACGATATATACTCAATGGACTGGAAATCTTGCAAAAGTGTTTGCTTTTGGTTGCGGACAGTAAAACGTGTTGCACAAACCGCTTGTATATTGGGGAAATATAAAATGAGCTTTATCCAAGAATTTTGGAAGCAAGTGGCAGTATTCTTTCAAATTGAATGAGCTTTTTTGGCAATGTTAGGAAAATTTTGAAGACAGTTAAAAGAAAAAAAAAACTCATAAGCTGGTGCACAATAAAGCTGTTTTCTTTTTGTCTTACATTCCTTACTGGATACAACAATTTGAAATGGAGTAGGCTTAGAACACTATTGAAATATCAACATTCCATGGATTAAAAGCTTGTTGCCATTATAACGTTATTTTAGAATAAAATAGATGGACTTGAATGACAGGTTTTATGTATCTAAACAGCGTGTCTTCTATATGCTTTCCGTTATTCGTTCGCTGAAATAGTTATCATTAGCATCTCAATGTCCACATAATAAAAAAAAACCTTCGATCACATTTCCTTAGCGTTGCTTCCAAATTATTTATTGTACAGGATTTGGTAGTGATATTTATCACGTCACTACCAAATCCTGATTTTCGCCCCGCCCGCTTTTTCAGGAATGCACTGGCGAGATATATTGCATCATCCTACATTTTTTATTAGGCAGTGAATTAGGCGTGATACTAGTTGTTGGACAACTTCGGTAAGTATCTTATATGTAGAGTGGGCAAATTTGGGTGCGCACCATCGGTGTAGCTAACGAATGGACTGTTGCATGCGAAGGGAGTCAGTATGCAGAGATATATTATCGCGAACGGTTCTAGATATAAAAGAGTTTTTAAGATGGTTTTGGTAGATTATGAAGCAATCTCGATAAATTATCTCTATATCTCATATGTATAAAAAATAAAATCGAAAGTATGTAATTCGATGATTAAAAAAAACTTACCGCCTGAAACGTCTTCCGTGACTTGAAAAACTGGAGAAGCGAAATTAAATATTTTTAACATAATATCGCCACATCTATTAGATTTGTGCTCGATTTCTTTTAGTATTGTTGAAGGTTAGTTTCTATATAATGAAGACAATTGTTGTAATTACACCTTCTAAACGAAGCGTTATTTTACGTTACCGTTTTTGAGAAAGTAATTGAAATTCGTTAAAAGCATTGTGCCAATTTTAAACAATTACATACATAATTTTTAATGAGTCTTTTATTTTACTTACGCGAATATATTGAAGTAAACAGACAATAAATTCACTAGAATTAAATTCATAAACAACGGAAAGTAAACACATTAATACTTACGTAGTATTTCCATTTTCTGGGGCAGAAGCTGCCTACGTGAAGCTAAAATAACTTACTAATAAATTCATTTGTAATCCCTTATACATCGTTTTTGCCTTGTATCAAATTCTCTACATTATACGTAAGTTATACGTTCATGTTTCAGTATTTATGTAATATCAAATTCAGGTTATTTCAGTCGGAGTTAAGGAACATAATAACAGTCTATATCCGTAAAAGTATCAATTCCAACGCGGAAGTTAATCTGGTTTTGGGGAGGTAGTTTGGTAAAATATTTTACAATGATGAAGTTTAAAGTTTAACATAATTTTCTTGATCCAAAGCAACACTTATAATAATACCAATTTGTACGTATACTTTTATGTTCGTTAGGAAACATTATTAACCGCGACGCCATTGAGTTTCCGGAAACCAAGATCGACTTTAATATGCAAGGAACACTTTGATATTCCAGCTGAATAGTTTTATTGAAGAGTGTTAGCTTTCAGATACTTAAAATTATAATTGCTCTTGTTGAATAGGGGCTGGGGGTTACGGAAATACAAAAGAAAATCTGAGAGTTATCGTGAACTTCCATTTACGTCATCACCAGACGTTAATGATCTTGTTTGATTTTACTTTATTCCGTTTCTAACGTGGTATGCCTTAACAGGAAACGTTTTTAATAGCTTTGCTTCGATTTCTAGCTGGCACTTATTTTATCCCGTTCAGACGCTGCGCCATTTTATCCGTGTTTTTATACATATATAGGAACTAATTTTAATTCGTTTGCCGACTGCAATAAATATTATCTATCGTATACTGAGTGTCCACCTAGTGTGTATAGTTGAAATGGCGGATTTTATTGTTGCAAAACTTTTATTATAATCAAACAGTAATGAAGCAAAGAATATGTTGACTGCGGACTTCGATTATCGTTAATTCTCTACGTTTGGGTTTCATTGAGCATTAGAAGACCTCAGCTCGTTGTCCGTGTTTCAATATACGCCAATTGACGATAGAAAAGCTCCTCAATATCCGCACTTCAATATTTCATATAGCACTCACATACACAATTTGATTCTTAAATTTAAATTTTGCTAATAGTTAACCCCAAAGTGGATTATCTAACCGCCAATAGAATGGAATCAATTAAGTATAATTTTCAAAGTAACACGTTGAAATTCTCATAATTGCTTTCTACTTAATGAAATTAAGCTTAACCAAATTTCGGTGGTAGATCCGAGAATGAGGCCTCACATATATGGAATACAAATGTGATAGTCCTTAGATAATCAACTACATAAGCTACCACTAGAATCCTTTGCATGTCGCTGGTGGAAGTACTTGTAATTTGGTGTTAGGTGTGTCGAATCTGGATAGTTCTTCGACGGCCGACGACTAGAATTGTTTTATGTAAGTGTGGAGGATCCATTGCGTGTCAACCGCATTTCGCTGGTAGAACTACACGTGAATTGGTAAGTGCCGAATCTATATATGATACTTCATAGACGATCTCTGATATGAATTATTGTACGTAAGGGTAGTATTTAAATGGTAGAGCCGCATGTGAATAGATGTTCTGACGGCAGAATCTATATGTGACGATATGAGTTGTTTTGTATAGGGGTAGGAGCTTAGATAAATAAAATAGGTAATCTACGTGAAAATAAGGACAATCGAAATCATACGCCGCTCAGGGCACAGATCTTGGATGCCCGCGGAGAACGGATCCGAGCGTGGATGTATTATTGATACTCGTTCCTGTTTACGCAATTTTTCTTTCACCTTGTTTGTACCTTGTTTTAACAGCGATATCAATCGATGAGATGATATATTTTTAATCAAGATGACAATAGTCTCTGCAAGAGTCACTCCAAGGAACATTTGCGAAATTTTACTGTGCATAATAAAAAACGTTTTTAAAGGGTATGCATGTGGCGTTAATCATTTACTCAATGTTATTTCAGCATTTTTTGTGATATGTTATCTTACGTTTTGCTACTCCCACATGCAGATCTAATATTTGTCGAACGCCGTTAGGGATCTCCGTAGAGAGTGTTTGTCTTTCACGTAGGTTATTGTAACACATCGAATGAATGCGTGAACAAGCATATTTAAAGCACCATTTATACTTTTTCACTAATTAAGCGCATTTTATTGTCATAAAATACGAAATAACGTTAACTCTGCCTATGCCAAGACACTCCTTCAATCTATTAAAAACGGTACAGCGGGTTAAATTAATATATACTTGCTTTTTTTTATGAAATATCTAGTTAAATGCACACACTGGAAAAAAAATTTCATCAATCAAATCATGGCAACAGAATTACCACGTTTCATAACCGCGTTAAAATTCATACAGGTTTTCGAATGAAAATTCCAAACGTAAGGAAATGTTATAGGTATTATTTCTTCCTTCACTGGTGATTTTTATTCGCATTTTCCTTTGGTCATTTTTGCCAGTGTAGTTTCCTGACTATTTATTTAATACGGAGATATATAATGACTAAACCTGTTTGCCTTTTTTATATCTAAACTGTTTAATGTCGCATATTAATCAGTTCTTCATAAAAAAACTCAGGCTAGGAATATCGAACTAATTTAAATCTTAAACACGTATAACAGCCAAGGTTGTGCCTGTAGGTAGTATATGAAAGATGATACTTGCTTATATATAAATTTGTTGCTAATTGGTTACTTAGAAATAACATTTGTTTTGAAATGTAGCGCCGAAAATAAAATAATAAATACGTAGGTGTAATGTAAGTCTTTGCGTATTTAATAATTTACTTTGTACATCAAATGGGATAATTTATACAATAATTTGCTGCAATTAATATAATTGCATTGAGTACCTAATTTTTTTACATAAGTTAGTAGAAAGTATTACTTAGTTTTCATAACAAACAAATTTAATCCTGAAGTGGATGGTTTTTATTTCTTATTGTACACTGCATTAAATAGTAATTATGATGTTATGAAATAAAACAAAGATGCTGTAAGATGCATTGAGCAAGAACAAATTATCAAACCTCTGCTTTAATTTGATAAATATCAGCACAACTTATACAAATTGTTAGCTAAAGTACAGAAATCATTTGGATTAATTTTCCAAGATTTCGCAAGAATTGTCTTTCACTGCAAGTAACTGCTTGGGCTCAAAATGTCGTATGTGTCCATCACAGAAAAAAAATTTGCGTACACCTTAATTGATGTTACCACTTTCCTTTAATACAATGACCTGAAAAAATTAGTTTCGTTTATGTAAGCAGAAATACCGAATTAATGTTAATTTATGGTAGATACTTTTTCGTTTATTTCACATCGTGACCAACGACGGCAAATGTCAATGCCACCAGATACCGATATATGCGAATGGGGTTCAATAGAAATAGACATTTACCAAATAAGGCCCTGTTATTCTAGAGGGTACAGAGATTGTACTCGTTCACTTTATGATCACACGAAATGTACAATGGTAGTTCGAGGAAGGTGCAGATTAACGCGGAGGGAATAGAATTTGTATGAACTCGTCATTACTACGAGACGTCGGAATGCCGACGGAGCCTTATAGATTGCGATATAGGAGACAAAATAGGAAATTTAATTAAACAAGGTATTCGACGTACACCGAGAATTAAACAGCTTCAATCTGGAAATACTAAGCTCCCAAAACTGTTTGGTACGTTTTGTAATTAACAGTGCTATTACTCAGTACTCCTATTACGGCTGTCGCATTTGTATGTAGAAGGGGTAATGTTTTTGTATAATTGGATAACTTTGAATTGACGTATACATATCCTCTCCTACAAATTTCCACTGCCTTTCACAGTGCTACAACTTACTAATTTAGCCAATTTTCGTATAGAGTATGTAATATGACAGGTGATATCCAGAAGTTCCCGAAATTTGAACCACGCCCATGAACGAACACAGTTACCCTACGTCGCACTCCCGTGGGTCACGGTTTGCGAGTTGATATTACAAGCGACTTCTTTGTTGGCAAATAATCTTTAATTGTATCATTGTGTTTGCGAACAGAGTGTCTGTGTCAAGTTTGGATTTAAATACGCCGTCACGTTAATGTTTAGGGAAGCATTGACGACGCTTTGGACCAAACACAAATTTATGATCGGTTTAAACATTTAAAAAATAGTCGAACATGATGATAGTAAACGTTTCTGATAGTATTACCCAAGAATAAAACATGTTATTACTGCTCGGAATGTAGTTTTGAATAAATAGAATATTGTGAGACATGTCATGCGGATTTTGTCGGAACAACTGAACATGAGAAAGGTACCAGCAAAATTCGTACCAAGCGACGAACAAAAACAACGTCACTTGAGAGTTGAAAGAACAGCTTTGAGCTGCACCAGATTCCTTTGAATAATATTGGAATCAAACAATAATCATCACCGTGGAAGTGTTCAACTTTACCTCGGTCAAAAAAGTCCAAGCCAAAAGCAACATGAATCTATACTTGTCTGTTTTTTCAATGCTGATGGGTTATCCACAAAGTGTTCATAACTCCAGGCTCGACGACTACTGGTGTGGGTAGGATATAGTGGCTCAGGAACGACTGCTCCCCATCATGATAACGTGGCTACTTACTAATTTCATCGTAAAACAGTATTAGGGGAAAGGCAACAAAGGCGTTTCTCATCCAGCGTACTTGCTGGATTTGGCTGCCTGCTACTTTTTTCCCTTTGCAAAGATGAAAATCAAGTTGATGGAATAGAGGAAATGGAGCTGAATGGAGGACGGTGCTAAAAACATTAACAAAACGAGATTTTCAGCATTGCATTGCTTTTGTGGCAAGGGGAACGAATGTATTCATTAATTAGTGTGTACTAAGTACCTAAGAATGACTGTCAAAATGTTGCATATGGATTTTGTGGTGTAGAGGTGGCGCGCCGGTTCTGCACACGGGAATCGTAGCTTTGAATCCTACAGGTCGGCGTCTTGAGATTCAAATCAAGGAAAGATTGAATTTCTTTCGATTGTGTTTGATAAAAATGTTTTAAACATTTCCAAAGACTTAGATATTTTATGGTTGGTTTATCAAGGATCGTAGACATTGTTGCAAACAGCATAAGGATTTTGATTATTAGATTTCATTGCGCTTGTTTTCTGTATTTTTTTCACAAAACTAATTATTCCATACGAATTAATATTGAGGGTATTCAACAAAAATAAAAAACTAATAATATAAATTCTTAAAATCCCGGAATTTTACAATAATAAGAGATAATTCAAATTCTATAAATGTAAAGTGAATTTTGATGACAATTAAAAATTTAAATGCAAGTGGGGCACTTCACTCCAATATTCCGCTACTTATTAAAAATGTATTGTTTAGCTATTTAAATGTACCAATATTGACGTTCTACCTACATGTACTAACAACTAAATTTCCCGTTTATATTCGCGAATTTTACTACGAAAAATATAAATGTACTCTGGCAAATTAATTGTTAATTTGTATGTTTACATTATTTATGCATTGTAGGCTTTAGCGAAATGTTTTGACTCCTTTGATGCCAAATTCGAAAAGTTCAGAGCGAACAATGGGAACATCGTAGTAATTGCAAACAAAGATAAAACGTACTTTAATAACAACAGCGATAGAAATAAACAAAATCAAGTAGCTTAATGCTAATGTATATTTTTTAATGAATCTCTACCTCTTTCGTTTGCTTTCAGGTTACGTAATACTCGTACTGTTATGTTGCAGCGGATTCAACTCAAGTAAAATGTCCTGTTAATTTGATTGAGTTTACTAAAGCTCGCAATTCGGTTTGGAAGAATAAAAAAATATAAATAAATATTGTTTCAATTTATATATATACAACGATTACTCGGAAAAGGAAACATATTTTAAACGAAAGACAGAAGCAATTTCAAAGGTTTGTATTAGCTTCCGTTCGTGAACAATAAAAACAAAATTATGAAGTAATGTTGCCCACACAGCATCAAGCAGATATTTCGCATGTTCATATATTCGAGAAATATTCTCCATATACTTCTTTCGTATACATTACGGCAAGAATAATATAAATTTAAAATGAACGTCCTCTAAATAAGATGTAAGATGTTGTTACCAAATTTTACGCGCTAACGAGTTTAACTCGAAACAAAATA
>LR736868.1:8130793-8217066 GCA_902654985.2 Oryctes borbonicus
TGTAGAAAAACGTTCACGCATTATTACGCTGTTTGAAGAAGGATATTCGGGGCGACAAATTGCTGAAAAAATAAATATGAGAAGTTCAACAGTAAATGACATCATAAAGCGATATCGGACAACTGGAACTATAGAAAATCGTGTTCGTCCTGGAGCATCTAGGAAAACAACAAAAGCTGAAGATTTGAGAATTGTATTATTAAGCAAACGCAATAGAAAATTAACAGCGCCACAAATAGCAGCCGAAGTCAATCGCGACCGTGAAGAACAAGTTTAGGCGAGTACAGTAAAACGTCGACTTCAACAAACGGACCTTCATGGACGCATTGCCATTCGAAAACCCTTATTAAAAAAACGGCTACAGTGCCCGTTCTCATCTAGATTGGTCGTTAGATGATTGGAAACACATGCTTTGGAGTGAAGAGTCAAAGTTTGAGGTTTTTGGGCAAAGTCGACGAGTTTATGTCCGAAAATCTAAAACCGAAAATGGATCCCGAACTGCATTGTGCCAACAGTGAAGCAAGGGCGTAGTTTTGTGTTAGTGTGGGGATGTTTCTCCTTTGCTGGGACGGGAGATTTATGCAGAGTGCAGGGTGTAATGAGGAAGGAAAATTATTTTCCAATACTCCAGAATGATGCGTGCCATCAGGATTGCGTATAATAGGCCGTAACTTTACATTCATGCATGACAACGACCCAAAACACACTGCGTTAGTGTGTAAGAACTATCTAAAGGTGCAAGAAGAACAGCACACCCTGAAAGTAATGACATGGCCCCCACAAAGCCCAGATTTGAACCCTATAGAGTTGTTGTGGGATGAACTGGACAGGAGGATCCGAAAAATATGCCCAACTTCACAAGAACATTTACGGAATATTCTGCAACATAAATGGATTAATATTCCACAATCCGTTTTAACAAAACTTATCGAAAGAATGCCTAGAATAGTTCCAGCGGTGATTAACAGCAAAGGAGGTTTATTCGATGAAAAAAAAAATAATGTTCAGTATGTTATATTAATCCAGAATAACTTTTTATTTATTTTATTTTTGTCTTTTTTACCTGTACATACAATAAAATTGCATTTTGTTTTTAGTTTCGTTTGTTTCTGTAACCTTTTCATGTTTTTTACCAACCGAACGAACTTCTTTGAACGGCAGTGTAGATATTTTTAGAATTTTGAAGATTGGGTTAATATTATTGTGTTCTGAGAATTGGCAAGTAATCCACAGATTACAATAAGCAAGAAACTCATTCTAAACTACTTCGTATTATATTTTCTATGCTTTTAAGGAACTTTAATAGCGCACATCTCCAAGGCTGTATTAGATGTGCATTAAGGATAACTACAATACACTAAAACCTCCACAATTCATTCCATCTTACTTGTTTTAAACAGAAACAATCTAATATAATATATAGTTGCCCTAACAAAAAATATAATTGGATCTAGATAGACAAAGTGTTGCTGCAACGCTTTATATTTTGCGGTCCAAAAATTTGTCTCTAATAAATCTACCAGATTTGATTTATGTCAACTTTTTAACTAAACGCGTTGATATGATCTAATAATGAAATATCGAAGAAGCGATCGTTATACATGAACAGTTTTGCTAATGCCTGGATTTTCTCTAAAGAATAATTCACATAACACAACAACTGAGTCGCTATTTTCTCAAGTTCATCTCAGAACCTATTCAAACGATAAAAACGGATTATGGAGTTCTTATTGTACAGGTACGAATTTCCAACTGCGTCATGAAAAACGATTTATGGAGTTTATACTGCAAAATCTTTTGAAAATTCACTCTTGTAGATCACAAAATGATTCCTTCAATTCCAACATCAATTTTTATTATTACCACGAAATGTATACTTCGTTTTACAGGGTGAATATTCAAAATTTCTTTTTTTAGCAGGAAATGACTAAGCGAAATGAGTTTTATAGTTAACTTATTTTAAACTTTTAACATCATTGTTTTAGTTACATTGTTGGCAGGGAATTTATCATTTAATTTAATCTAACTACACCTAATTATAATCTTTAATTATTCAAATTGCATTAAATTATTATGGTTAATACATTAATGCGACAAAGCTATGATTGAATACCTATCGTTCAACGTCAACGTATTTTCTTCTAACAAACAATATATAACTACTAGAAACAAGAAACTTGGTAATTATATAAATTGTAGAGTAGAAATTTCAAGAAAGAATTTTTCGCAAAGCTCTGCAAAATAAATAGTTATTACTATTGGTTACTATTCAAACTTATTCGTAGGAGCAATTAAATGTAACCTAATTAACTAAATTGTATTACCCAAGTGAGCAATCGCATGTCCATTTTGTTTCTCCTAGCTTCAAATTTATCAGAAAAGGCTTCTCTCCTGGTTTTTCCGATTGGAATGCTTTGGAAATCATTCTAAGGTCTTCGTTGCTCTCTACATCTAAACTGAAATTTTTAATGGCGCCCATATTCGCGAAGAAACTGGCTGGAATCTTTGATAAACTGGTATTCCTTAGGCAAATTGTTACGGACGGACTTCTAACTCCCTATCAATTAGCTCGATTTTGGTGAATGTTTTCGTTACTTCCAACTCACCTGTAACATGTTGAAGTCTAGCACTTTTAGCCCTTTACCAGATAATGTAATAGTCTTCAATTTTGATGGATAACTGCCGCTAATCATCTTTCCTAAACTCAATACTTCCTTCTCAACCTTCAAATTTATCGTTATAGCTGAAGCCATTTGGTTTTATTATCATTAAAAATTACTTACGTAGATTTCTAGATGTCGTAATCCCGCATTAAACTCTAACAAAGTTGGTATATTAAAATTCTTTACGTTTTCATAAATGCTGATCTTTAATTTGCGCAAGGCAGACATTTTACACAAAACCCCGTTCTGCGAATTATCATACGGAATATTTTGACATATCAAATATCTCATTGGCCACTTACCTCTAAGATATTCAAGTCAAAATTTGTAATATCTAAATCCTCCAGATGATCAGCAACCCCTAAGAGACTTGTGTTGCTTAAAGCCGTAATCGGATTGTTGGACATAAGCAATTGCCGAAGTTGAGTTAAAGAATGTGTAATCACTGGAACTGCTGACAAATCGTTAGAATTCAAATTCAATCGCTGCAATGAGCTGATATTGGCCGCCATTTCCGGCGGAACTGTGGGCAGTGCATTATACGCTAACGACAAGGATATTAAAGACGGCAGTAGTAATTCAGGCACCTGCGAATATCTTCTGGTAGAACTAAATTATTTGGACTTAAATCAAGAAATACAAACGTATGTTAGGGAAACATTATCAAGTGCTAAATGCAATAGGCTATCTTCGATTCCGTCGAAAGTTCTTCCGCTTTCCAAAAGTAGTTGCATATTATGACTCAAATTTAAACTTGATAGACGCGGCAACGAACTAAATACCGCATCGTCTATTTGAATCAATCGATTGTAAGATAAATCCAGCCAAGATAAACTCTGAAAGCAAGAAGCAATATTAAATATAAGGTTGCTTACGAATCATTATTATTGAGCAATAACCAGATGGAATGTTATATAAGAGACTAGTAATAAAAAGGTAACTTAGCATGCGATGTGTAGCACTGTATTTGGGCTTCGTTAATGTGGTAATTATCAACGTTGAGCCAAACCTTGAATTTAGCAAAAGCATCTCCGTGTGTAATAGAAGATATACCATTCCAGGAAAGATCCAACTCGCACAATGTTGATGCTGCTGAAGAAGTCAAAGAAGCTAAATGCATTCGATTTAACTGGTTATGCGATAAATCCAGACTTTCTAAGCCTTCCTCTCTGAATAGATTATCCGGCAAAGATCTGAGATTATTATTAGAAAAATCTACAATCCTCAACTTCAACAATGACCGAAATAAGTCGTTTGACACTTCCACAATGTTATTGTGTGATATGTAAAGAACCTGCAAAATGGAATAAATAAATCTATTTATTTATGTCGGTAAAGAAATAAATAATAAATTCTTACCTGTAAATTCTTTGTATTTCTAAATGTATCAAAATCAATTTCGACAAGTTGATTATGCGAGACATCCAACACTTGTAGGTGAGGTATGTTACCAAACACATCCTTTGTAGCATTTGCAATTTTATTATGGCTCAAATATAAGTGCGTTAAAGATAAAACTGCTGGTTGAAAATATTGCTTACTAATGGACGTTATGTTGTTATGTGAAATATCCAGGACTTTTATATTTGAATGTAGGCCTCCAACACCTGGACAATATATACAAACTTCTTAGAGCATCATAACTGTTACATAGCCGCTTCGACAAGTATAACACCTACGTTCATATTACATCAAGAACATTCTCGCCCATAAACATTGCAGGCCTGGCTTGCGTAAAACCATTTTGGCAAAATAAAGCAAAATCTAGCATTGGGATGTAATAGGAACGCAGTTACGTTTGTGCGCTTGTGACATGAACACAAAAATAAGAATAACATTGAAAAACTCACCGCTTTCATGGCTAAAAGTGAAACTAAAGTTCACGCTTAATTCTTTTATCTTGTTATGGCTAACATTAACCCTAAACATTGATAACGTCCCAACTTGATCGAACGCGGAGAACTCAAAACTATTTATGCTGTTGTAGGACATATCCAAATCTTCCAATTCCGGAAGATTTTGAAAGGCTTCGTAGGAAATTGTCGATATTCGATTGCCCTTTAAATTCAATCTTTTCAAATTTCCTAAATTCATGAACGCACGTCTTTCTAAATTTTCAATTCGATTGTCGTCCAAATGCAATTGTTCTAAAGAAGTCAAGTCGACAAATGTATGCTGCTGTATAGATTTGATATTATTAAATGAGAAATAAATAGCTTCTAACTTAGAATGAATATCGCCCTGCAAAAATAGTAAACGATAAATACGAAAACATGAGAAAATACATCCGACTATTACCTGAAAAGTGCCTTTTAACAAATTTTCTATTACGTTGTCTTGCATTTCGAGTATTTTAAGTTTTTTCAAAAAATGAAATGAAGTATCAGCTAAACTTTTAAGTTTATTATTACTAACATCCAGTTCTTCTAAATTGACCAAATACTTAAAGGGATCCAGTGGCAATTCCTGCAAAGATGGAGCAAAAGCATGCGATAGCAGTAGCGTTGTCAATGAAAAGGCCGCCTAAAAATCGTATCTTTAGTAAATAGCACATTAATTGTGCATTTTAAATTACATCTTCAAAGGCATTTGATTCGATGAGGGATATAAGATTTTCCGATAAGTCTAGTCTTTTTAAAGATCGAATGTGCTGGAATGCATGATTTTTTATAGATTTTAAATCTGCAAAGTTTATACTCAATTCTTCAACATCTCTACCAAAATCTTGGAACAAATCTGGTGCCAGATCTGAATGCGAAATTTTTGATAACGATAATGTTCTTAGGTGTCTCATTCTGAAACGATAATATAATCAATTCCTGATACGAATTAATATAGTAAATAAGAAAACCTCTTAAGATCCGGTATTGACAAAGGTCCATTACCAGTTCCGCTCAAATCTAAATTATGTAAAGTATACTGAAATCCATTCAATAGTTGAAGAGGATTTACATCTTTAATTGAATTTTCTTTTAAAATAAAAGTGCGTATAACACTGAACCTATGAAATGTCTCTTCAAATAATGAAGTTATATTATTACCAGATAAATCTAAAAGTTGCAAAGAATTTTCCAGACCACCAAACGCTAGTGGTGAGATGTGCGTCAAACCACATTTTCGTATATATAATTCTTTAATTAAAGCGTTCATAAAAGCATTTTCCTGGAATTAACAAACGCAAATTAAGTTGATAAGCAGCAATTAGTCTAGAACTTTACCTGAATTTCAAGAAGGGGATTTCCATCCAAATAAGTTCTGTTGAGTACATCAAAGTATTGAAATGAAGCTGTTTCTATAACTGTTAACTGATTATGTTCCAACTTTAACGTATCTAACGATAACAAGTAATTAAATTGCTGGCTTGAATTAAGCGGATCTATCTGCACTTGCAATCCGTTGATCCTATTATAGCTTAAATCCAAGTACTTTAACAACTTGAGAGGTTGAAGTGCTTGATATGGTATAATATTTAACTGATTGTCCGACAAATAAACATGCGTGAGCTTGCCCATACCGTCCCTAAATACTGATGGATCAATTTCCTTCAAATTGTTACCGCTCAAATCCAAAGTGTCCAAATGCGGTAAACCGGAAAATGCATCGGCTGGTAGTGAATTTATGGCATTATTTGATAAAATCAGGATTTCTAAAGAGTTTTCCAGACCGCGCCAGTCATCGGCAGCGATCTCTATTATGTCATTGCCTAAAATGTCAGGGAAGGTTATCGTAATTTGTAAACGTATTTGAGGGAATTACCGCCAAGATCTAAATGTCGTAACTTTTGCAAATATCTTAAAGCCTTATTAGGCACCATCGTTAATTCATTTCCACTTAAGTTCAATTCCCACAAAGATCTTTCAAGACCAAGAAACGATTCTTCAGGTATAAAAGTAAGCATATTGTTCGTAATGGATAGTTTATAGAGACCTGCAGATTGAAAAATGAAAACATCGAAATCTCTTAACAATACGAAAATTCTTACTTGTACTTTGCAAAAAATACGGTTCTATAACTCTCAGTCCGATATTCTCCAAGTAAAGCATGAACACCTTAGAAGTGTTAATCGCCTGAGGTATAAGCGGTAAATGAATGTTTCTACATCTAACTATACCCAGATCGGGAATCGCTTTCGAGCAACTGCATAGTGGGTTAAAATAACAAGGAGGATGTTGAGTACCATCCATTTCTTTTCCCTCAA
Source organism: Oryctes borbonicus (assembly GCA_902654985.2). NCBI lineage: Eukaryota > Metazoa > Arthropoda > Insecta > Coleoptera > Scarabaeidae > Oryctes > Oryctes borbonicus. Next base: position 8,137,655 of record LR736868.1, read on the forward strand.
CCAGCGATACCCATATCATAAGCAAGAAGCTGACGATTACAACAGCATAACCAAATCTAATGATGGCGTATAATCCCTAAGAACGGAGATAGGTCCCAGATTAATATCAAAACGATACCTTAGGGAATCGTGATGATTGTTATTTTTATCCGATTAATTCGGGTAAGGTTTCAAGATATATTTTGCTCATTCTCCGAAAATTGCCTTTTTTTTTCTGAGATCTGGAGTGGTTTTCCTCTTCAATTTCACTACTTGCAAAAATGACAAAACATTCTTTTTTATAGAAAAGGCAACACAAGAAAAATTGGCAACATTATTTCTATGTCTGATAGGTGAAACCTATAAGAATGTCATAATATACCAATTAACATTTTTTTATTGGAACATATCTGGTTGGCTTTTCCAACTGTAAACAACAACTAAATATTTCAAAGACAAAATTCCTCCTCCTGCAAAATCTTACACATGAGAGTTACAAATTTTTATTGTGTCGCCGACGATATGTAGCCCTCGATTTCTTTTCAAAATCAAATTTTCCGCACTTTGAATTTTGAAAAAACTTAGTATTTATGCTTACTACATAAATATATTGTTTATTGTTTGTATATTGTTTTATATTAATCCTTAATTAACACATATAAGAACCGCAATTGGTATAACTTCACAAATTAACTATGTATTTTGCTATAATTTAACTAAATAAAATATATACGTAAACATACAATCCATATTCGCCAAATTGGCTTACTTAACTTACTTACCATAGTTGCCCTTTATTTACTTCCTCACCTAGCACAAATACATCACTAACCGTCCTTAACGAAAGAATCAAAACAAGCTCAATACGGCATGTTCGTACGTGAATATAAGACTATGTACTGGCGAAATTTCAAGAGACCATAAAAAAATGGCACACCGCAAAGGCTTCACCTAACAAGATTAAATTTGCCGTGGACAGCAAATATCTGATCTATTTCCATTATAGTACGCAACGGGATGCGTTCATCATTATAATTCAATTTACGCGGTTTGATATTAAAACGTAAAACGAACGTTTAACTTACTGCGACGTATTATATATTTATATAAGGAGTACACAAGCTAACTCAAGTATTCACGAGCGTAGGCGTCGGTAATTAAAAGGACGTCAGTAAATGAATTAAATTAGACTGCTGTGTGAACTGAATGCACTCGAAAAATACATGTGTAAAATCTATATGCTTACTGTGATCTATTTCAAAGCTTTACAAAGCTTTGTTTAGATTTGTTCTCCAAATTGTAATTTTAACATAATGTAATTAACAAACTGGGCCCAAGTAACGTAATTTCTCCCATACTCTTTCTACAGTAGCAAACGGGCACTAGTAACTAGGTAGCTTCATTTTTAATAGTGATGGGCACTATCGTCAGTGCTATCAATAGTGGCAATAGGACTATGTAAAATGTTCCTCCTTTTTTTCGCATAATTGAACGTTTAGACATATTTTATAATCCTGAAGTTTTAGAGTTCTTGCATGTGATCGATTGCGTTTCTCACTGTAAATTCTATGGGTGCGTAATAAATTCGTGAAAAGTCGACTTGTATCTAACATTGAATTGTATTGCAAAAGATATTACTTCTTTGTAACACAGCGGCAGCCCATGGTCAAATTTACGGGATGACCATATTGGATAAAGGTATACATAGACATGAACCTCTGAGCAATTATTATTACACTACTGGACTCGACAAAAGCAGAACATTCTATGTAACTGAAGTTCATTGTTTGTAATCGTGCAAGTTCGGAAAATCTTCGGGTCCGTTCAAGACAACGGGGTCATGCCGGGATACCTGCCGTGTCTGACGAACTCGCAACTATGTGCTGTACATAGATGTATTTACGACGAGATGATTGTGTGTAAATTTACCACGTATTGCTTGATTCTTTCTTAAACGACCACAAATATATTACATTTTAAGGAAAGTTTTCTTAAACGAATTGTGCATTGGTTCTTTTGTACACGTAATGGAACATCTTATGGAGAGACAGAATTCAGAGAGGTAGCATTTTTTAGGACGGAAAATAAAAACGTATGTCTTTTGAACGTTTATTGAAGGAAATACAATAATCTCAGATCAAAACAATTTATAACTTTAGCCATTTCTCTGACATCTGTTTTTAAGGTAATTATTATCTAATACAGGAAAATAAATCTAAATATAACGTTTTTGCAAAACAAAAATAACAGATGTTAGTGACAAATCTTGTTTTTGTGGAAAAAGTCATCTGAGAACAATGGATCTTCATCAATCGTGTAATTTCTTTCGCCTATTACGTTGAAAAAAGTTCGATTTCTGGGAAGATGATGAGCTAAGCTGAAAGAGTCGCCACAGAATAACATTGCGGAAACCACTGTTGAAACTATAGAGACTTTTGTGTTCGAAATGTAGGCTTCAACAAGAGTAATCCCAAATATTTTCACAAATAATCGGGCATCACAGAAAGCTCACACGAAGAACCATCAAATGGTAAGATAGAATGTCTATTTTTTCCCTTTCTTTACGCCTAAAAAGAATATTTACACCTAAGGAAAAAATATATAAAAAAATGCATTATACACTACCAAAATTATAATTTCTCTACAAATTTAACCATTTTAGCAACATAATAAACATTAACTGTTGAATCATTGCCAATCGAACGAGGTACATCTGTAAGACAATGTAATATATAATTTTAATTTAAAGAATTATGCTTTATATTATAACCGTACCGTATTTATTGTAGATGCAAGGAGGAAATATTGGTCTTAACGAATGATGGAATACTGTAGTTACTATAGATCGATTGTACTTGGACACAAATCTTATATTCCATGCGATAGGTTCTTTACTAAAAAGGCATATGTTAACTTTAAAATCATCAGATTAAAATAAAAAGAAATACCTCTGTAAACCTTTTACCTCCCTGGATCTCAGTGGAACTGTAATCTCTTCTAGCGCACAATCAGGATAATTTTCCACGCATGTTGTATTATCCGACTTCACAATATAGTCTTTAACAAATTCTACCAACGGATTAACAGATGCATATGTTAGTAATTGAGATCGGTCGCGAAAAACCAGAAAACTAGAAGCTATATGCAACTTTAATAAGCAGTTTAGCTTTGTAAACCTTTCAGAGACTTCAATTATGGATATCGTAGGTTGTGCAGTTAGACGCATTCTTCGTCCTGTTACTCTATCCAAGGTATGTTTGGTTACGTTACTGCTAGATGTAGTTGTTTTGGTATCAAGGGTGCGGTCACTAGTTGCATCGCTAGAATGAACTTCTGTTATTACTGAAAATATAAAGAAATGAATTAAAGCACTTACCTCCAGTAACTTTCAAATTTCTCGTAATCCATACAATCAAAATGTTTTAGTATATAAAAGTAATCGTTTTTAAGTTTCTCAATACCTAATTCGGCAAGATATCGCAGAGCTTGTAAAGAAGTTAATGTAGGAACAGCTAATTTTCCTGAGGATATTTCATTAATGATAACGGCTATTGAACTTGTATTATTGTCTGAAATCTAAACAATTGCAGAAGGTTAGCAATTTTGTATGTACTGTTACCAGGTAGATTAACAATGTTGTGAACATATTATTGTCTACGTATAGCTAAGAAACTATGCACCTATTCAAATACAGAGGCACTTGCAATACCTAAACATGGTTGGAAGGAAGAACAAAAAATATAAATTGGAATATATGGAATGAATAATTCGTTTTCATATAAAATTTTTTGTTAAATAAAATTTCAGCGTCCTTTAACTTTAATAAAACTTTGAATCGATGATTCTGAACAACTTTTATTAGTAAAATTTTCTGGTAACAATATTCCTAACATAATTCCTAGTGTTTCCCCGATTATGTTGGTATTGCAGGTGATTTTAAAGTGGACGGTAGAATATTCTTGATTTTGACCTAATAGTGATTCAAACCCGGAAAAACTGTTAGACTGTTAAACAGGACATCCAATTGACTGAGTTTGTGGCGGGACTAAAGAATGCACTAAATGTCGTAAGATACATTTAGTGCATTCTTACTGTTATAAAAAACTGTACCGAATCGCCTAAAAAATTATAGAAGTTTACAATTAGCGCATTTTATGCTTATGCAATAAAATAGCAGTGACTTGCTTTTAATATAAGAAAAAGGTTCATCGCACGGGATTACGTTAAAACGGCAGTAAAGCAATAGGGTTTTTACTCTGTTAAGTTCTTTCATAGTTTATAAAAAGCAAATTATTAAACATAGAGACTCCAGTAGCATGATACGACCCAGTGTTTGTTGGTGTGGTCTCGAAACAATTTTAGGAATTCGAGATTTATTACTTAAGTTGTTTACTAACCAACGTAATGTTACCTTACGTAGGGGAGAAAATGGAATTTTATTGGATACCAAGGAAAAAGGTCAAAATTCGTTTAACGAAAATAACATTAATGTAACGCCTTAGCCAGCTCAATCGTCGGATATCAACCCGAAAAAAACCTTGTGGGTTCCTATAAAAAAGGCTGCGAATAACAAAAAACCAACCAATATCCCCCACTTACGAAAGGCAGTGCGATCTGCTTGGACATCTATTCCACAGAAGAGATGTCAGCGACTAGTTAACAGGGAGTCCGGTCAATGTGGTAATTACGGAAAATAAGCGTCCTGCAATCAAGTATTAACATTTAAAATATTTTAAATATTAATTTATTATAGTTACAGTGTTACTTGCTAATAATCTTTTGGTGTCTACATATAAAGTCAGATCCGTATCACCACTCCAGCTTAACATAACTTTGTTATTAATTTACACTGGTCACTGCTATTTTTATGTACACGTTTGTGAATAGCTAATAATATATAGAAGCAGCGAATACGTAGAGAGATTTTAAAATCTTAATAATCATTAAAGATATACTTACAAAAGGTTTAATTGTTTCCTTCATTGCTAATTCTTCAAACAGAGTGTGAAAACAATTTTTCAAGTCACTAACGTTGGTACATGCTGAAATGAAAGCATTAACTAAAGAAAACCAGCCTTGCACAACTTACAAATTAAAATTCGCCAAAGTTTGTCAATCAAATCTTCCTGGCGTAAACTATTTACATCCAATTTATCCTTTAATTCTTTCTTCAAAATAACTTTCCGAGCACCCGTCATTTCTTGGAGCAGACAACAAATGTCTTCACAAACTCTTATGTAATTTTTTGGATCATCGGATAATATAATATTTTCAAGATCTGCAGGTGTTTTCACTAATAAAACTGTATACATTTTTAGCATCATGAATTGTTCCCAAAATATGTACAATTCTGATTCTTTATGACCAATAACAGTTTGCAACGTCTAAAAAAAGAATAGTAACTACTAAAGAAATATGAAGCACGGTTCTAATGTATACCATTTCTGCAAACTGTACAAATTCTGGTACTTTATATTGGTACGTGTTCCATGAAACATTATATAAGATACAAGAATTGCATGGTAATGTATTGGATATCTTATAATTCCTTAAGTTATTGCCACCGATTGCGTAGGTTGCATTTATTAAAGATTTTACCTAAAGAAAAATAATTGCAATACATTTTGTACTGATTTAATAGCTACGTATCTAGCAAAGAAAATAATACATTGGTGCAGAGCGTTACGAGGTTCAGACACTTAATAAAAACTAATAAAGATATTTATAAAAATTACAATAATGTAAAAATATCAAATAATAAATAAATTAAACATTCTTTTCATCCAAGAAACGTCCGTTTGTCCAAAAAATAATTTCAATAAAGATTGAAGATAGATTATGAAATAATCTGAGATACATGTGTCATAAGAAACTGGATGTTATTGGTGTTCGGATATATCAACGTACTTTATAAATTTTTATTTAAGTGTCTGTAGGTATTAAATCAGATTTCTATGGTAACCTGTGAACTAAAAGCAAATAATATAAAGCGTTTACTTACCTCGCATTTTGATTTGCCTATATTATCGTAGTGGCATTCCAGCATTTTCTCAAGGCTAATCTGAACATCACTTTGATAAAAGCAACCCAAATTGCATATCTCGATTCGACTTAAATAATCATCCGTTTGCCATGCTCCTAACGCAAGCGTACACTTCTTATCTGTTCCATCGCAAACACCATATACAGTCGCATTTCCATGGCAAGATTCTTTATTAACCTTATTAATCAGTCTTCTACGAATCAGTTTCAAAGTGAATGTTCTAACATCTTTGAATTATAACTCACCTAACAGTTTCCAAAGGTAAAGGATGGTGATTGTTATCTGCCTGCGACCAAATCTGTTCTTCCAAAGCCAAAAATGATACATCGCCACTTAAATCAATAGGCAAAGGATTTCCAGTTAAATCCAAACTAATATTTGTATCTTCGACACTTTGTTTCGTATCATCTTCGGTATTAGAGGAATGCTGAACGTGCTGAATAGTTTTTTTTTCATAATAATACATGTGTGAATTTGTACTAATTTCACCTCAACTTACCTTAGAGAATAAATAAATATTTTCTGATGATTTTGTAATCTCCCTAATATAAGAGGGTGGATTTATATAAACGGGTAGCAAATCTGTTGATAGATTCATCATGTAAGTGATATCTCTGAACTTATAAAATTCTTAACGATTCTTAAATTCTGGCTAATTGAAAAATTTAAAAAGCAGTGCAGACAACTGACACTTTCAAAGCTATCCTACAACCCAAAAATTTAACAGATCTAACTGCACCAACAACAAATTCTTTGAATATTTTTTTGCAACATTTCTTCTTATTCTACCAATGCATTAATTTACACCAATATAGGATCAGTATAGGCAATTTAATTTTCTGCTTTCAAAAATAATATTTTGCTGATCGTGCAGATTACATTTTAGTGTACTTTAGTGCGTCTTTTGGCTATCACCAAGTTAGGTTGGTAGCCCATCTATAAGCTGGTGATATTAGTGCCATCTATAGAACGAAAGCTGTATTTGAAACTGTGTGTAGATCGGGGGAACTTTTGATTCGTACTATCTATCTGCAACATGCTGCTTAACCAAACTTGACGGTATTTTTTTTACAGGTGTGGGACTGTTGACACATGCGCAGTTGAAACATTGACGTTCACGGATCACAAAATTCAGAATCTAGCAGGGGGTGAAAGACAAAAATTACTATTGTCGCGAACTCTGTTATCTTGACCGGTAACTAAACGCTCACAGTCGGCATGTATGAGTAACTACTGAGAGCTAGCTTATATTCTGAGGAGCAACATTTGTTCATGTTTGCATGCATTTGTATTCAGTCCACTTTTCTTCAGATAATCAGCTATCCAAGAAGTTTCCTTTAAAATGCTTTTGTTATATTTTTATTATTTTTTCGTTTAGTTGTGCTCATTTTAACCTTCGTTAACTGTTTCATTGATTTTCTTTTATAAACTTTGAAATTAGACTCTTTTGAACTTCGTTGTGCTTAAGCTGCGTATATCGTTACATTTGACATTTATTTGTATCTGGAAACTCGCTTAAAAGCACTAAAAATAATAAAAAATTGTAAACCACATCCCTTCAGGTACCGTTTTTATTTTATTATTTTTCAGAATAATTCTTTTTTATAACCAAATTAAGTAGTAAGTACCTACTTCTTTCACCTTCACTCATTTCTTGAAAATTATTATTTAATATTACTTTCAATTTACCCATTATAGGCAATCCACGTTAGAGATGGTAAATCCATAAATTTTATGTTGCAATTCCTAACTGCTACTCCTATTTTAAAATATCAGCTAAAATTAGCAGGTAAAAATAACGATCAATTTTTTAAAAGAAAAGGACTGCTTTAAATCTAACATTATTTAATATTTATAAGATATACTAACCCATGCTTAGTTATGCTATTTTTATTAATTTATCTTGTTTTACTTATTATAACAAATTTTTATAATGAAATTACATTAGTAAAGAGAAATTTGTTGTCGATAAAAAACCGTTATTTGATTAGTCACTATTTAATTACAAATAAAATAAAAATTATTAGCAACCCATCTCTAATTCACATACGTGCATATTAGTACGGATAGGTGGCACCAGAATCGTAAAATTATCCAACTTTTTGTAATATTAACTTAGGAACCCGAGCAATAATCATTTCTTATTTACTCCTGGATTATGATTCGTTTAAATTGTAATAAAAAAAAACTCGCAACATTTACAAAATTTATATTTATAGTCTAAGAAAAGTTGAAAAGAACACAAAATGGGATACATTTCCAATGTATAAACAGAACGTACTACTACACACTAACTACTACTGTTATTATTACACATTAAAATAGTTAACAAATAAGTTCCCTAGAAGTAATATTAAAGTGCTAAAATTAGTTACTTTTTGTCAAGGCACATTAACAGAATAGCAGTATTTTTTTTTTATATATTTATATTATAATATAGATAATTTAAACAAATTAAAGAATATCTAAATTTTCTTAAGTCTTATACTGCAAGTACAAATTAAAAAAATAACGTTGAAAACACTTCAACATTATGGCAGGTAGTAAATGTGCCGAACAATATTAAAACACATCATTGACACATTATAATTAAAGTAATTTTGTACAAGTAAATGTAAACGTATTATTAGATCATTCTAAGCTGGCTGAGTATGTGCCCCTTTTTTGCCGATCAGGGATTTATGAATGTGAGGGATAACACCACCACCCGCAATGGTAGCCTTAATTAAACTATCCAATTCTTCATCTCCACGGATAGCCAATTGTAAATGACGGGGTGTTATACGTTTCACTTTCAAATCTTTGGAAGCATTTCCTGCCAATTCTAATACCTAAAAGCAAAATGAAAATTACCAAACGAACTACGTATCTATAGAATATCTGCTCAAAAGCGTTTGCTACCTAACTTCCGTTTTATAAAACTAACCTTACAAGCAAAACAAACATGGCGGCCATTTTCTATGCTTACCTCTGCTGTTAGATATTCAAGAATAGCAGCGGAATATACGGCAGCCGTGGCTCCAACGCGACCATGACTTGTCGTACGGTTCTTAAGATGTCTGTGTATTCTTCCTACGGGAAACTAACAACCGAAGAAAGAAATTAAATTAATCATTAATATAACCTAGGCGTTCGAGTTCGTACGTAAACAATTTTCGATTTCTAACGAGCAATCTGAAAATTTAAACTAAGAACGGGCAGGGAACATAGCATACCTGAAGTCCAGCACGAGCTGATCGAGAAACAGCTTTGGCTTTAGCTTTACCGGAATCTTTACCCGCTTTGCCGCCAGCCTAGATAATTAAATAAAAAAAAAATGATATTACGAAAAAATTCCGATCTAAAGAAACATCAATCGCATCATTTCATGCATTCATCTTGAACGGCTACGCAGAAACACATATAATTTGCATATTACAACCGCAATCTTACCATTTTTATTGCACTCTTAACAGCACGATGTGACACCAACAAACAGCTTTGAGAAAGTAAGCTACGCGCGCCAAACGGCTACAAAATAGTTATGCGCAAGCGTCGATGCGGTCACATGACCTTCGACGACCAATCACTGTTAAAAATTCATAGCAATCAAGATGGCGATTATCGACCTTTTGAGGGAAACGAAGCGTAGGGGATAGCGTCTATTAAAAATTGGAGGGAAAATATCTAACGGTCGTTTAGAATTTCAGCATTTAGTTTTTTTAATCACATTTACCTCACCACATACGCACTATTAATGGTCGAATAAACGATAAATCGTTGAAAATATTGTTCTTGCTTTCTGTCCGAAAATTTAAATTTCAAATTAGAATGACTAATTGCGATTATTTATTTCTTTATTGTCAGCCGTTCTATGTAAAATTGAGTATAATGCTTAATACATTTCTATATATGTATTTTGGAATAAAATATGATAAATGTTTAAACAATCTGATAAATCAATTTAAATATGTTATAAATGGAACCAAATCGATTTATTTACATTATTTTTGTAAATGTTTTCTTGAAAATTTTAAAATTACTTTTTTTTTCTATATAAGGGCAACAGCAGATATTAATTTTAAATTGTATATATTATATGTAATTGCACTTAATTAATTTTTAACATTATCCAGAAATATATGCAATATTACGCAATATTTTAATTAATTATTGCGAATACTTTAAGAAGCGCTTTAGTATTAATTACCTTCTCGAATAAAATTCTTGTACAACAATCTTAATCACCAATAGGGTATTTTTTTATATACTTAGTAAATTTTGAAAATTCCCACAGAACTCGAACACTTGTTTGTGCTGGTTTTCCGCTGAACGTGTTACATTCCCAACTTCTTAATAATTACGACTTTTCGTGGCAGAACGAGCAGATAAGATCTCAAACAGATAATATACAACGTCTTTATATCTATTCTTTCTATTGCAATGCTTCTTTTTATTTACGAGATGAATCACTTAAAATGATATACGCAAAGAAAGAGCGAAAACAAATATTACAAATTCTGAGCAAATAGAGTTATTTCTGCCATCGGAACACTGCTGACTTACAAACGGTTCCAGGGGTAGTTTATCTATTATCCTTATACAAAAAAAAATTCATATCTCGGGTCGTCCAAGACATATCACATATAAATTCGACAGGCATAAAACATATTTATATACGACTCTACCACCGGAACACTATTAACTTAAAAAGGATTATCCTTATACAAAAAAATAATATGTATCTATATATATTATATAATTTCAAAATTTTCTTTAAATTCACTGAATCAACTATGCAGTATGAATATCAATTTGGTTCTATAATACAAACGGTATCGCTGGTAATATCACCACATGGTACCTGCAATAATTAACCTTTTCTTCCAAAAAAAGGGGTTCCAATACGACCCTTTGTGTTCGTGTGGAAGAATCGTATATAAATATGTGGACGGCCCCAGATATAAAGTTTTTTTTGTGTTACGTAAACTATCCCTTGCCCCCTTCGTAAGGCAACTGTGTTAGGACGACATATGAATGCGAATTGTATGTGTCGCATCTGTGTTTGATAACATTTAAACTTCGGTCGAAATGATTTTTTTATTTCTCCAATTTGTTGCTGTACGGCCGCCACTGGACGTTCAGGTATCATTCGAAAAACTGGCTGTTATCTTTGGCTGTTCTTTTCGCGCCTTGTAATAGTACTAGTGATTACATAATGACAACGAGAAAATTATCAATATTAAGAAAATCAGTTTTCTCTAATAATAGTAAAGTTAATAACACAAAAGTAACGGCACACTCCGCACCACACAAAGATGCATGGGATCCTCGAAACAGTCATACCGAATTAATTAATTTATTAAGCTTGTGGAGTGTGGCGATACCTCTGCATTGTTCGCCATACTACGCCACATTCCTTGCTACCATTATTACTAGTATCAATAGAATAACCTTATATTTTACATTTATTGAAATTAAAAAAAAAAACAATTACAAATACATTTTCTACAAAATTATTTTAACTAAGCCAACGCAATTATTTTAATAAAAAAGGAACTCTAATGCTTTTATCAAAAATATTTGGCACATTTCATCATCTAGCTTTGTATATTTTCACAATAAAACAATGATCATTAAAATAAGCTTTTCTATTAGATTCTATTTCGCTTACAATAATTGTACAACTATTAGTTTTTATTTATAAACTTAAAGTAGATTAAAACATTTAAGGCAGTGGTCAATCTATGTGTAAATATTACATCCGATAAGAAAAATAACTATAGTAGAGACGCTAAGATACACGATGATAACAATTAAAATTATTACAGATTATATTTTTAAATAGCACCTTTATATTCTGCATATTAGATCACTTTCAACTTATAAAAAATATATACATGATTTATTTATATATTAGTCGCGTAAGCGTTCTCTAGGTCCTCGCATTTATCCTCAAGAACATCCTATAAAAATAAATTTGGGTAAAGTATTACATTCGCACAGCAAAAAATTTAAAAAGTCGTATTACCTCTTCGAGTTCTAAACAGGTTACCCATTCTTTGAGGCTGATCCTGTGATTATTATCGGCATCGCAACCGTCTAAAAATGGAGCAATGCAATGTTCGAGTGCCATCAGAGGCGCGCGAATTGGGAAAAGCTCATGACGCGATACGGTCCTGCAAAAACGGATGCAATAAAATAACGTATTGGGGAAAAGTATGTAACATATTACCTATCGTGGGGATGGCCATCTAGGTCACACCATTTCCAAATCGCAGCATTCGCCCAGCGGCGCGTATGGTTTAATTCAGCTTCTTTCTCCAATTTGATGTAACGTTCGGGTAATTCTTGGCGGTCGGCTAAGTCTCTCATGATGTTGAAAAGCCAATCCCTCATGCGACGTGGAAAATCGGACATTTCGTCTTTGGTGCAATCCTATAGGATTGAACAAGCAAAAAGGATATTAATATAAGACTGTAATTAGATTTTAGACATACTATGTTCATGTTCACTTTTATTAAGATTAAGATTAACATGGTTTTTGGGTGAATTATTCGTTAATCCGCTTCGTCCCATAAAATGAGGTACAAGTAATAACAAAAAAATAAAGTAAAGTCCTGTCTTACTTCTGCGATGCCCTATGTGAATACACCTTTAACAGCTTACCCTTCCGGCAGTATGGGCGAATTTACATGAACATTTCCTTAAACTTGTAATGATTTTTCCGTACCAAAATGTAAATGCAAAGGCGCAGTACGACATTATACTGTAAACTAATTTATAAAAGCGTACGGGCACATGTGGTTTCAATTTACATAACATCTGGACATTTGCAAGTGTCTCACATTACATATTTTCACGTTCCTTATTTATGTTACAAGATTTCATTTTGACGTAATTGCACGAATGAAAAATACGTCCCTTTCTATTTAATCATTTTCAAAGAAGAGCAATTCTTAATTTAAGACCATTCACATTATCAAGGATTATTGACTTACCGGCATATCTCTACATTCGCCGTAATATTCAATATGAACGTGCTTATACCTATCGCCTTTACATCTATCATCTCCAACATCACACCAGCAGCGATGTTGGTAAACCGAACAGTCAGATTCCCATGTTTCATTATGATTAGAACAAACTTTTCGACGTGGTTCTACTTCAATCGGGCAATCGGGGATGCAAACGCACATCGGTTCATCATCTTCGTCTATTTCGCAAACTCTACCCGCACCACAATGTACAGTAACGCAAGGGTCTAAAAAAGAAGGATTCTATATTTGTCATCAATTTAAAATATTTATTTCTTTTATTTACCAATGTATGGCACTCTATTATCAATCACATCTTGGTCATCTATTTCTGGCGGAACTACTTCAGCTTCAGGACTAGACTCCACGCTACTATCGACGGTGTTTGAAACGTTCTCTTGAAGATCGGCTTCTGCGACAGATTTCTTGATTTTTCTGACCTTTTTGTGCTTTCTCTGTAAGACATTGGATTAGAATTGGTTTAAAAAAAAAACACGATTTTACATACCGGTTTCTCCGATGCAAAACCATCGCAGATTAGTAGGGCCAAAATTAAAGTTCCGACTAGTATATGGAACCTCATGTTTGTACCTAGAAAAAGATTAATAATGTAGTAATAAAAAAAAAGGACGGGCAAATCTATTGGATATTTTGTTTATGGCCTGTATATTTGTATGCGTACGTTCCTTTGAGCTGACGCGGACACTTTCAAAGCATAAGTACTTTTGAGCGAACGCAGCGTTATGGAATGTATGCATGCTACACTTATTTCCTCTCTACATTTCGTTAATATGTTTTAACACAGTCGATAAAGCGATAAATTTATAATAACTGCAATTGATAATAAAAAAATATGTAGCTGAATAGAAAACATCTTAATCTCAAAAAAAGAGGTTGAGGTACAGGTTTACACGTTTCTGATTCTATTATTCGTCTCGTTTTTCAAACTTCAAAGTTATAAAATTAAAATCATGAGTTTTCTTTTGAAGTTTCTAAAGGGCCGATGTATCACCCCCAAGGTTGTTATATTACAATAGATCCGAAAAGATTGTCAGTGGGACAGGTCGGAGACCGCCTTCTAAATAATCTAATCTGTATTTATGGGACTTGACGGCTTATAAATAATATAAAGTTGCATAGCTAAAGCAGATTAAATTACCAAGTTTTCAATGTCGAGACTTGGTGCGTCTGTATTCTTGTAGCTATTATTGCGAGCTTTGCCACCCGCACCTGTAATCACTGTAATCTACAGTTTATTGTTAAACAACACATAAGTATCGGCACCCTCCGCACCACACAAGTTTAATTTATTATATAGTAATATAACAATTAGTCCGGGACGGCCGTTTCGAGGACACGAATGGTCCTCATCATCAACCGGTGACCGAATGTTTATTGTTACCTTATCCTTAATATGTACGTAGAAAACAATTACAGGCATTGAGTGAAGCTTCAAACAAGTCTATGATGCTCATCCTTCAGTTCAATCCTGAAGAATTGACATTGTTTGATGGGAGAAATTTACAGGGTGTATATTATGCCGTTTCCAAATCTTCTTCATATAGATAGAGTTGATCCTCAATTTTCTCCGATTGTTCTTTGCTAACATTTATATCAATACCAACAACTGACTTTGTCCTACTGTGTCTTTCTTTTTTTTTTTTAAGCGTTTTTTGGCAATTTTCAATTGAATGAATGAATGGTTCATAAATTTAACTTTTGGAACTGGTGCAATTCTGACTTTATAGATTTATTGCGTCGCCCTAGTAACAATTTTTATTACATTTTGCCCAGCTAAATATCTCAAAGGTGCAGGATGACTTCGTAAATATCAGGAAAGACCCCTTTTTGCTTTTTTCGACTCATACCGCCTTTCCTTCCCAAGTGCAAATTATACGTCAGGTAAAACAACCGTCGGCAAATATATTCTCTATGGCCACAAAATTTAAAAAATTCAAAGTGGGTATAAATCACGAAAGTTGATGACTTATTCATAATATTTAGAGAACCACATACGCTACGTATTACATACGATAGATATTGCTAATCATTTCTGTTCCATTTTTGGTTAGACTAAACTTCGCAATTTTCCTCAATTATTTTTTAACCGTGTTTATAAAAATAGACTTTGCGTTGCGAAGTGTTTATCTTTCTGTTATAAAGCACACGCGTACATAATATAAACTTGTAGATACCGAAAGAGGTCAGAGAAGAATCATGATATTAAATTATCAAATAATGTGAGATATTCACGAGATCGGTTCAGTTTTTTCTCGTATGTTGCTCGAATCCATGTTGAAGTGCAACCTTTAAAATATCGTCTAGTTACTACACGCCAGTACGTTCGGTTGGTTATTGATGAGAAATAATTATTACTGCAGTTTCTATTTTAAGAACACTTTATTAACCATATGCTTTAAACAAACGGTTTGTACATATCTCGGCACGATGACATCATTCCTTATTTCAAGGCATGGTCGTCAAAATCTCTGCGGCCGAATGCTGCTGTAATATGTGTCACGCTTACATCGCTTTTTGATGTATGTACAAACGAATTTTACAGATATTTATATACGTATATCGTTTTTCCAACGAAATTAGACTATATGCTTATATCATTTCCTTCTTTCCATACATCTGCAAAATTAGTTCACGAACTTTCGTGTACAATATAAACAATCGCGCTTTAACTACCGGATACATGCCACGAAATTAGATTTCAGCTTATACATGTTCTCTTAGAGTAAGAGTATACATTGTACAACCAATGTTTGTTTATTGAAGAAGTCTGCTGTGAGCGCAAGTGTCTGTCGTTATACTGGAATGAAGGGATTCTACTGTATACACTCTGATAAACTAACATAAGGAAACGTCACTTAGCTATGCCAGACAGCGATAGGTTTTCTTGAAATACGTCAACATTAAAAATTTAAATCCTCTTTTAAATCATTGTTTAAGTTAAAATGAAAGCGAAAATGAAATGTTGGCATCTACCCTTCATCAGAACTATCAATATTAAGAAACGTTAATATTAAAATTTTTGAAGAACATCCCAAATGTGGACGGAAAAAATACACGTGCTTCATGAAGCTGAACTGGGAAGGTGATGATCTTGAAGTTATCTTTTTGAAGATCGTCAATATGATAAATTGTAAATAATAGAGCCATAGAAAATATATTGAAAGCACTGGTTCGACCCCTGATTTTTAATTCCCAGCAGATTGTTTTCAGTCGCTCCGGAACAAAGATATGGAAGCGAGGATAATAAGCTTCAATCTACCATTTTTTGATGGGTTAATGTCGGTATTTGACAATATATATATCGAAGTCTGTCGGAAGAGTAAAATACAAAAACGATTAAATTACCAAACAATTTGAATTTTTTTGTGGCGAATACAAAATATCGAATCAGAAAAACAGTTGACTGTATCAGTTTCGGAAATGACTCCAAGTTTGTTTTTTTAAATAAAACACCCCTAACGGCACAGTTGATTGGCTGACAGTTGGCTTTCAGTTGGCACAACAACCAATGGCAATTTTCTAACGTTGGGTATCGATTGGCCTTGGGTCAGTAAAATCGGTTAAGCGTTGGTCGACAATCGGGAAATGATTTCAAACTACGCTTGACAGTAAACGCTTAACTGACATAAGCTAGCCGATGTTGAACCAATTCAATAGGGGCAGCGTTGGCTGAAGATCAGTTGCCAAGCATTGTAAACATGCGATGTCACGGTCGATAGACAACAGTGAGCCTATTTTCAAGGAATATTCGTTAAAGATAGATGCACGCCAAAGTAGATACTTCGCCCGAAGAGCACGTATGTATGCGACAACGTAGCGAGCCAATGTGCGGCCAAATGTGCCGACGTCGAGCCAAGCTATCCGCGATCGGGAACCAACGTTGCGTCAACCGTCTGTTCTACTAAGCTCTTAGTAACCAAATACTTTTACCTGTTTTTACTGTATTGAGGAGTATAAATTAACACGACAATAGAAAAAACAACGAATAGAAGTATTGTTGAAAATTTTCAGTATTCTGAATGAAGCACAGATTACCTCTTCTTAAAATGTTGTTTCTTACTTTTCGTAAAATTCGTCCATTAATATTCAACAACAAATTTTGCGCATAATTTTTTAAGTATTTTCGTGGGAAGATTCATATACCTAGGTTTTAATGCAGCCTCACAAAAAAAGTCCGAAGGTGTTAAGAGTATTTAAAATTGTTGCAACTCGCCGTACATTACGAGCTGGGAGCACCATTCTGCTGAAATATAAGGTTCCTCCATTAACATAAAACCATGATTCCTTCCATACAAAACGATAACTTCAATTCATAAAAGAAAACTTTTTAATGTAATCTATACTTGTTCGTTTTAACTAATTCTTTACCTATCCTATATCAAAATCTGCATAAACCAAGTATTGTTTGACTTTGGTCTTCCCGATTCATCCGCAATTATTCCTTAATCAATCACTCAAACGAACCTTGGCAACAAACGCTAGTTAAAAAAGTGATCATGTAAGTTTATTCGATATTATTGTATTTAAACAAAACTTGATATCACGCATACGTCGACATTTTCAAATATTTATGCGACCTCCAACATATACGGGCACTTCCTGTAAGTGTATCGCCCCAAGATTTTCTTAGAAAATTATATGATACTGGCAAAATTTGTATAACGCAGCAAAATCACTTCCCCCTTAATTTCCATAGTATAAGCTAGTCATAATAAACACTCGCGTTAATGTTTATATGAAGTAATATTTCAAAGGACAACTATATACACAGGATATGCCATGATAATCTTGAAACATCTTACATAGACGTTGAAAATATCTTTTATATAATTGCAGCTACGTAATTTTTATAAACTTCGGCAATGAATCGCGCTAAAGAAGTATGTTTAAAACACATATACGCCTCTCCAATATTCCCTGGTCAATTGCATAACTAAATGTTGCTGGATAAATTAACGCGGCCGAAATAAAACATTGAACTTATATGCGTGTAGTTGTTAATAGGTCGCCCAAATTGAATGTAAATTGGTGCTCCGCCTCAGAAGATAAGATGATCTTTGTTTATTATTAAAGTTTATAATCTTCAAAGAAATGTCTCGGTTTATCGAATTATAATTTGTACTTGTATCTATGTACAAAGCTGAAGTTAAGTTTACTAAGCATTGGGAAGACCTAATTAGCAATAAATTAATAACAAAGTAAATCTTATTTCTGATTAATCTCTTAGAAAGTGCTATCTGAAACCAGGAGCATTGCCATTCGTTTTTGTAATGTTGTACAGTCCTAGAACATTTTGTCACAACAAACAATAAATAATATGACTCGGTAGACCAACATTGCTGATCACATATGGTGCTATTACATCATTTGCCGTAATATAAACACGCTTCATCATTTTGTTGGAATATGTTTATAAACAAAGATAGATAACACGTTAAAGTAAAGAGTTACACCGGTTATCTTTCTCATTTTATCAATCTTTGCGATTGCTTATAATAAAGAAGCAAAAGGCTGAATTTAATCCATGTAATAAATTTAACAATCGATTCTACAAAAACCATACACATGTACTACACTGCTCCGTGTTAACCATCCACCTGCACTCAAAGTTCATTAACTGAATGCTGATTGCTTGAAGGCATCAATAAATCAACGGTCGGTACACTCAAAATTTGGAACAACCAAATATACAGTGTGAGTAGTTCAGGAATAGTTTGCAAATTTTGCAGTACAGTTTGCAGATTTTGAATTAAGTACCTAATGCTTTTATTGTTGTAGCAGAGATCTAACGATAAATTATTGAAATAATAAACCAAGAAGCAAATATATTCATTTTATAACGGTTAATGTGATGATATCATTTCCATTTCCTGATTTTTTTAAATATAGAACAGATATACTTGTTTTCTTATCCAACGTAGATCCCACACAGTTTTACATACATTGATATTAAACGCAATTACTCGCTATTAATTAATATTTAACTACAAATTTGCGATCTTCTTCGTTAATGTTAATTCAATTAAAATAATTTCGCTAAAAATACGTAATATTAAAGTTATTAAAATAAGAATATCTTACCAGTTGGCCAGCTACTTCTCCCAAAGAGAGGCAAACTGTACTAACTCTTTAAACTTTTGCTTCTGCGGCTGCCGATGTACCAAAGATCTCGTCAAGGTTCGAGAAGTATCTGAAGCTTTCGTAAAACCGAGGCGAGCGTTTTACGCCAGCTATATACATCAGATAAACTTTCCTTCCTTCCATGTGTCTCATCTCGCTCTATCCCGTCTTAACAACGAAGCAAAAACCTGAAAAAAATACAAAGTTGTCCTTAGTTTCGATTAAATGCGTGCGTGCCATAGTGACCTAATTGTTGTCGATTTATTTTATGGCTCGTCAAGTCACAAGTATACTAAATGCATTGATTAGAGGGCACAAGTGTAATTTATAATATAGCCGGTTTAGTCGAAATCGTGACTGTAAATATTGAAATAATTAGATCGACAAAAATTTGCAATCACGCCTGTTGTGTTAAAATTACTTTCCAACAAATGGTTTTTTATTAACAAGAAAAAAATACCAATACCGTATCTAACAACAAACACGTATTTGTATTCATGTTAAAGTAAATCAAATAGAACTCGAATCTAATCGAATCGATTTCGTACAGGCAACTTCTTATTTTGATCAAATATAATGGTTTGCGTAAGGATAAGCAACAAAAAATTACAGTATCCCCTTGTACGATAAGTGAATAAATCCAAGAATAAATAAACTCACCTTATTACTTTATAGAAATAGCAGTTTTCTTTAGGAAAAGTGTACCATTTTCGAGAAAAGAAAGTAACTATTCATGGTTAATTCCATAGCTCGTTTGGCTTAACACCCAATTTCTCCTTGTTAGTCTTCTTTAGTCAATCTTTAAGATCTAGAGGCGTCTCTTTTGACGCAACTTTATCGTTTAACATACATATTGAGCAAATTTGTTCATCTGCCTCTAAAATGCTGAGTTTTCTTACGAGAACGTCCAGTGACACACTGGTACTAAAGTCTCAATTATTTTACATTTGTACTCTTTAAATTGGAGTATGTCTTTATTGTTTGATACCTTCTTTATGTGTCCCATCAAGCTGCGGTTGAATATGTTCAACGTTGGTTCCTCGTTTAAGTTAATGGCGAATATATGCCTTGGTATGCTTCCCACAATACTCTTCTCGAGTCGCATTAATTTCGTTGCAATAGCACACGACTTTTGCAGGTATTACTAAATGGTAGGATCAACTGTATACACCTGATGGTTTCCCATATAGAATTGAGCTAGTGGTTCTGATTTTTCCAGACTCCACCTCGTAGTTCTCCAAAACTCATTGCCTCCCTTCCATCCAGCTCCTTCTCGGCTGTAACCTCTTTATTTTTATATTTAATACCATTTTAGCTTATACTCCCTATATCTTCGACAATTGTTGCTCTTCCTATTTCTTCTGTTGCTGCTTCCTTTCTTCCAACCTTGATATTCTTACAGCTCTCCACAGAGCATCCATTGTCCATATTTTTCTCTTGTTGTACTGTAGGAATTGAAAGCGTCACAGACTCTAAATCCGACAGCCTTCGTTATTAGAGAATGTCAAATTGTAGAAAATCTAAAGCTACTCATTAATTTATTGCTAAGTGGCACCTTTCTAAAATGAATTTTCTCCTAAATTTAACTACCATAATCACCTCCAAAACAAAAATAAAAGGTAAATTGGATCATGATGGTACAATAGGATGCGAACATACGGAAATATTTCAAACATAGTCTTTATTTCTTAATGTTTACTTAACAACCATTGTAATTATAACATTAACATTAACTCTATCAATATAAACTTCCAGATCCATATGTTTTGTTCCATACGATATATTGTTCAAGATCCTTAGGTGAGACGCTCGACTTAACTCTTGCAAGGGACAACCTAAAGTCGCCCATGTTTACTGGTCTTACCTATAACATTGAAAAATTCCATGTGGTATGGGACTGAAACTTTCGGTTGATGGCACTCAATATGATACTTACCTCTGTTGTTTGTATACTTTGTATTAAACTCATATCTATTGATCTTATTGGTCCCATCGAAGCATCAGCGCATAAATTCCTCATATCTGCTCCAGAATATCCTTCGGAGAGCTCCGCAATCTCCCTTATATTCTCCAATTTCAATTCGTGTTTTTCATTTGATATTAATTGCTCTACTAATTGTTGTCTAGCCTTCAACAAAAGATTTCGTTACCTTCCTCTTGTATTATATACTTAACATTACTTTGAGCTCTGGTAGCGGGATATACAACCGTTTTACAAATCTTCTTCTAGCAGCTTCATCTAATTCTTGTGGACGATTAGTTGCACCAATCACAAGTAATTTCTCGTCGTTATCAGTAGTGGCTCCATCTAGTTGTACCAGAAACTCAGTTTTTATACGGCGTGAACTTTCATGTTCAGTATCAGTGCGTTGAGAAAGCAATGAATCAATTTCGTCAATAAATATCACCTATATTTGAGAATGGGAGGATTAGTAACGGTGAAAAATTTTGGTTTATTTTATTCTTACAGCTGGCTGGTGGCATCTGGCTACAGCAAATAATGCACGCACCATCTTTTCACCATCACCAACCCACTTTGAAGTTAAAGATGAAGCGGAAATACTAAAGAATGTTGATTTGCTTTGAGAAGCTACGCATTTACCTGTAATAAATACAGTGACTCCTTTCCGGTAGCATAAACATTTGCATAATAATAAAAAGCAATATATGAAAGTATTGAAACAGCAAAAGTTATCGTACAAATATAGCTAGTAGACTAATAAATGACTTTTACATGTACAAAGGCAAACCTCTTATTATTATTGAGAATAAAAAAAACCATTAACATATCTTAGAATTCTGTTTTTTTAAGCCCATAAAATAGCCAAAAGTCACACATTATCAAATCAGGCGAATTGGTAGATATTCTATTATTTATCTATTTTTTCAGCTAAATGTTGGATTGTATAAGCTGTAGTAGACGATGCGTTATCGTAATGCAATTGATATCCTTCGCAGGAACTCTACTGAATATCCCAGGCAAACATTGTTCAGTGTATAACTGTTTTCTGTTCATCCAATTTAATAGCAGATATCAGGCCCATATTTCGAAAGAACACCACGTATATAACTTATTTTGAATGTTCGCTGCTTTGCCATTGTTGAGTGAATATACGTTTCATCGACTACAAAAAAATTGGTGTTGGCCATTCTTCAAAAGAGTTAAAGTCTACTGACAAATTCTCATATGCTCTGTTTTTTGAAAGTCGGAGAGCTGATGCGGCACAAAACGATGACAACCAAGGATCCAATTTTGAGTTGATGCTCTTAGAACTTGCTCCTTTTTGATGATAAACTTCTTTGATGTACAAAGACTTTGATCGGTCAATTGTAGCCAAAGAATATGCTTTTTCACTCCTTACATTTATATGCCCTTAACCCTTTTTGAAATCGTAATAAATTATAATTCAAAAATGCTCTCTAGTTAACTCAATTTTTTCACTTGTGTTAGCATATGGGAAATTGAACTTCAGTTCTAACTAACGTAAATTCAACAACTAAACTTTAACTGATAAATAGAGATACAGATAGAAAGCTGCCTTATTTTTGTATTTTCAATAATATTGCCTTGGCGTTGTAATAACTCTACATTCATTAACTGAAAGATCTTTAAAATTAAACTATACTAAATCCTCAAATTGTATTGCGATAATTTATAAAAAAATGTCATTGAAATGTTTAATACCTATCAACGTCTTTCCTGTGCCAGGTGGCCCAAATAGCAATATTCCTTTAGGAGGTCTACGAAGGCCTGTAAATATGTCAGGACGTAACATTGGCCATACCACTGCTTCCTGAATTGCAGTTTTAGCGAATTCCAAGCCTGCTATATCATTCCAATCAATTAAAGGCCCTTTATCCATAATTTCAGATTTAATCAATTCGATCATTCGAGGCTCTAAATTTTTTAAACGGTCATCATCAATTTGTTCTTCCCATTCTTGACTTTTAGGTGAACTATCGCCATTGCTAATAAAATTAATGTTAAAGTATACATTGTTATAAAAGCTTGGGAAAAGTCACATAATACATTCAATGGTAGAGATGTTGAATATACCTTTCGTTAGATAACATAGGAGAAACAAATTTACTGCCGATACCTCGTCTTGTTCCTAGTTTTCTCTTTTGACCTGTATTTGGAACTTGTTTCTTTTGTAAATTCATTTCTTCTCTTGCTGTCTTAAAATTACATATTTTACTTAGATCTTCTTTTGATTCAAGTTTGTTACCATCATCATTATTAAATGTTTTTGAAAGCGCATTATGTTTTACAGAACGCTCCTTAGCATTACATGTTTGAGGAGCAAAACTCTTAGCAAATGTTCTTTGTTTCTGTTCTATCATTGTATCTTGATTACCGTTCTCATTAAGTAAGTACATAAAATCTTGAAAATGCTCTTCAGAAACAGATTCAGATTTGTCACAAATAAGGGCACCTGAACAAGACAGATTCTTAATAATAGATTCTGCATGAGTTCTTTGTAAACCGCATTTTCTCTGGAGAGCATTACTTTCCGATATTTGGCTTATATCTTCATTACTTATCAACGCTGTGCTTCTATATTTCTTTAAATTTTCATTTAGTAACAAACAAGTACTTCTATTATCTAATCTAGAATTCGTTAGAATTAACAATTATACAAATATGTTTTGCATTTCAACTAACGTGCTTGAAGCTAAGGAATGTTCAAATATGATTGTTTTCCGTATACTGTTAATATCATTATTTTTGTCGTTAATTTCACAAAACACACTAAAAAGTTCGTCCTCCTTCAGCAGTGCCATCGATTCTGGTAAATATTAACGAAGTGAATCTTTGTAACGTAGTGTTTGTCTACTTCAAAAAATGAATAATTTAGGGTATTTTCAAATTTAATAGTTAAGGTTACAAATGTACAAAAACATTAACACCAATTTAATAAAACAAAACTCTCTATTCCAATTTTTAGCAATCCCAACAACTTATGGTAGCCTCAAAACTGGCGATAAGGGAGTTATTTTGATGAATTGAGTGCTATTTACTAAATTTGTGTTTAGAATTTTTAAAAATACTTGTAGGTATTTCTTCAAGATGGTATTCAATAATTTGGGGAAGGGATTTTATTTATTTATTTTTTTAGTGTTATGCAACACTACTGAAATTGATAAATATGCAAAATGCTTCCCAAAACAAATAAAATATGAAAATATTAATGTATGCAGTGAAAGCTGGTGACGTAGATGAGAAATCAAATACAAGGCCTCGATTGTCTCGTATATTTCCGCTGCATATCGTGGGTATGGTACTTGCAATTCCACAGCCACAGCGCGCCAACCATTACCGCCGATTGCACGATTTCAAACGAATATATCTCATGAACTTACCATTTTTCTTCACTGTAGTTCATCACTATATGTTATCTTACTTTCTTCATCCACAATTATTGATTCAGACTATTATTAATAGTGGCAGTTTATGACAGTAAACATCATGAATTTTTCTAAAGTTTGTTATATTTATTTGTTTATTGTCATCCATTAATTATACTATATTTAATTAAATATTAATAGCAGTTATAGTACAGTTAAATGTGGAAATTTAGCTCAATCCAATAAAGAAATTATAATAATTAAGATTTAGCAGAAAAAAGTTTATTAATAAAAAATAATTGCAAACAAATTTACTTCTCTGATTGGACAGACTGACAAATTATTAAAGTATAACAAACACTAGTTTCTAGTTAATGTTAAAGGTATAAACAAATGATTAGGCTAGATAATTTATCTATTCCTTGTACTGAGAATGTTTATGGTTCTGTGCATATCTAAAGGTGTGATAATTTATCTACCCTTCTCAAAATTCATTAAACTAATAATCGAAGTACAATAATTTTCAGCACTAATGAAACAAAACGATAATGTACATAAATTGCAGTTCCACGAGGGTATCACATACGCCAGTATACTTTTTTTTATTAGTTTATAGCATCATTCAAGGATATTTATATATAGAAAAGTCATTGAAATAACAAGTTTTCTTTAATGAATATCAGTTTTAACAATTTCACATTTTTCTTTTATATTTTAATAAGGACAAATATTTTTGAACACTATAATATGCACTAGTGGAACCTGCACATTTCCCTCGGTTGAAGTGATGGTAAATCTTGCGAAGAAAACAGCAAAACATTTCACTAATAGAGTGGAATCAAAGGTAAATATCACAGGAATAAAAGAATAAATACTGTCCATTATTAATTCAAATAGAGACCAGAAATTAGGGATAAAGCTATAGATCAAAAAAATATATTAAAGTAAAACACTCCACTTTTAATCTACAACACTAAAACGAAAAATCATAAAATTAAAAAACACTCTCACATTGTTAATTGAAAATTGTATTTATTATAAAAGAAACAATATTTCAGACTTAATGTTTATTTCATTTACTCTTAACTTGAACTCAAATTCATATAATTAGAATTTATTTCTGAATAAAAAATCAGTAGACAGGCTATAAAGATAAGTGCAAGCTAAAAATAAATGTCATTAAAGTAACATTCTAGACATTGAAATCTATCAAAACCTTGATACATATTCCTTTTGTTTTAATAATAAAGGCCTTCTGAAAAATACAGATGTCACTTGATTCGGTCAATTAGTACTTACAAAAAAAGAAATATGTTAATTTTAACCACTGCGCAATAAAAGAAATTAAATATCGGTGAATAAAATAATGTATATTACAAAAAAGAATAAATAGAAGCAGTGGTCAAAATCCAATCTAAATTTCATAAGAAATAAATAACAATTTTGATAGCTGATTTGTTATTTGGAGTATATTTATACATAAACAATACATAGTTAAAACGAATTTAGCCACATAGTATATTACACAGGCATTGACGATCTTGACCGTTCAGTGACAAGCAGTTATTCATAATCAAACCATTGTCATGGAGGATTGGCGCTTGGGTAGAAATGAAACCAAAATCCACTTTTAAAGTATCCCAACACTGTAGTACATTTTAAATAAATAAAAAAAAAACAAATAGTACCCCAACATTAACACAGCCAATAAATACACTTTCCAGCTACTATACTTGTTACTAAACTTAGGTGGATAGACACTTAGACTGCAAGATAAGAAAAAGGATACGGTATCAAGATTGATTCTCAATAAATGGTTTGCATACAAATAGACTGCAAATCCGCAAAGTCACTATTATTATTGGCACTAACGTTTCAAGTTAAACAGCTCTATTTCCATCGGACATAAGAACACTGTACACGTCCCACGTTTTTATAATATATCGTTCACACGTACTAGATCAAGGTGTCTGTGTCCGCCTGGGCCGCGACTGAATGTTCTCAGACACGGTAGGGGTGAATAGATTGAGAAAAGAAAATTATGAGGCTAGCGGCGGTTATTGTATGTGTTGTTGGGACCACGGCTTGGGGGTCCGCCGCCTCCCCCTCCTCTGTTGAAGCTATTTGGCCTGTTGGCTTGGCCGCCTGGAATTCCAGGACCACCAGTACCTCCACCTCTGTTGACGCCTGGACCGCCCGGACCACGCCTTTGTCCATTATCGCGAGGTCTTGGGCCGCCATTATTATCCCCACCTGGTCGACCTCCGCTACCGCCGCCACCACCAAAAGGACGATCTTTTGTCTTCTTCTCTTCTACGTTAAGTTGTTGTCCATGGCGATCATTCTTCGGAAAGAAATGTGGCTGAAATATATGGATATATTATTATACATTAACTTTCTCTATTAGCATCACTTAAAGTTAGGCGTATTCAGGGTTTTGTACAGTGTAATATACTATGTTGTAAAGGGCTTTCCAGTAAGAACAATATTTGAGATGAGTTGGCAACAACATTTAAAATACTATAACCATCACTAGTCGTTATTTGTGTATATCAGTATATTCTGATAATTCACCATAGAAGTACACGCTTCGAGAACGTTTTGAAGGGGTTGTCAAAAGCAATATATTCACAAACAAATGATAGCTTATCAAATCTGAATTAGATTTATTTAACTTTCTGGTAGATACAAACTAATAGCATAATTATCTAGAAACACGAAATATCATCATCTATTTGATAGCGAATCCTAACCTAATACATAATAAGTAATACTATGTCCATACCTTTGCAGCCAAGCAATTTTGTACGCCTTGCTGGGTTTCGTAAGTAATGAAGCCATAATTTGGAGGCACTCGCCCTGCTTGACCTGTTTTATTGTTAGGTTTACTGTGAATGCGCAAATCAACGATTTGGCCGAATTCCGAAAAAATTTCACGTAGTTCGTCTTCGGTGGCAAAATGGGGCAGATTGCCCAAGAACAGTTGATAATTGTCACCGTGCGTACTTCCCTGAACTCTTCTACCGTCTACATACAAATTTTAAAAACAATTAGTCATGAATGTAATTAATAAGTAGTTAGAAACACGATTTAAACTATAATCTTACCGTCCTCATTCAAGCTAAGTCTACCAGGCCCGCCCCTAGAATCCTGTCTGGGTGGCCTAACCTGATTTCCGCGTGCACCGTTATTGTTTCGGTTCATGCTGTTCCGTTGGCCTAAAGGAAGACCTTGGTTTGGTGGTTGATTTGGCGTCATCTCTCGACTATCAAAGTGGTTAGAAGGTGGCTGTGAAATTTAATAAATATAATAACGCTGCTGTTTGAGCAGTTAAAAGAAGTGCTTACTGGTGACATTGATGGTTGTTGTTGAACAGGCATCGCAGAAATTTGTGAAGAAGTATTAAAATTGGAAACGTTGTTGCCCGATTTTAGAAGAGTTGCATAGGTCTTGGGTTCATTGGAAATAGCTGCTGTAATAAGTCAAGATGAAAATGTGTTCCTGATTTTATGTCAAACCGAAGCATAAACAGTACGACAAAATATAACGTTTTATATAAACCATAGCATACCAGGTTCCTGTACAACTTCTTGCGGATCGTCCTGAATTGGTTCGTCGGGGTAGATATTTTCGATAGGTGCATCCCCAGCTCCTTCATCAATAGGGACTGGCTGTTGCGGTCTCTCATCAACCATTGGTACTACAAGGGGAATTTGTGCCATTGTTGGTTGCAAGCTAGACAAAGGAGCACCCATCACAGGAGCAGCTTGAGGTGATGTTACATGCGGTGGAACTTGAGCAGCTGTAAAGCTCGCTTTTAAAAGAATGTAAGGTTAATAACACAAACAGCACGTACGAGGCATAACATTCATTTCATCCGGATGTATGGCGCCATTAACCGTTGGTACAGGAGCAGATTGTGGTTGCGGCGGTAAGACATGTTGCGGTGGTTGGGCATGATGATGAGGCGGTGGTACCTGTGGCATGGTTCCTTGAATCGGCGCAGCATTTGGGCTGTAGTACGGTGGTACTGGTTGTTGATTAATAGGTGGCATGTCGCCAAGAGTAGGACGCTCCTGATTGATCTCATCCTCAACATCAGAGCGGGATTCCGGTTCACAATCTTCCTCTGATATGATCTCATCCTACGTAAAGAAAATTGGACATTTTTTTCAATGTGAAATAAACTTTAGAAGTAACACTTCATTTAGAATTCAGTTTAACATAACATTGGCTAAGTTAGTTAAATCCATTTAGTTAGCCTAATAACGGGATGTCTACTTCTAATTATTAATTTAAATCCATTCTTCATGTCACTTAGTTGTATCAATCCTCAAACGGTGTATCCGGTAAATACTTTACATAAAATCATCTGTGTATTATAAAATTACCTGATAGCGAAAGATGTCATTGTGCACGTAATACTTCTTAGGACTTTGAGCTGCCAAGACGAAAGTTTGGGTGAACCTGCGCATAGGCTGACCGGCGTTGGATAGTTCGCCAGTCACTTGCACGACTACTCCATTTCCTAAAGTTGCTTGAGCATCAACCTGCGCAATCTTTGCGTGACAATCGCGGAAGTTCAGTTGTTGTATCTTCTGATGGATTTGTTTCTGTCCAATCATAGGACTAGTCTCGCGATTGGGGGGATCAAGGCCGCCATGGACAAACGAAGATTGGTTGTTGTAGAATCTAAAACGATGTTCGTTTTTTTATTTTGAAATTAAGTATCAATAAAATCGTCACAGTATGAACTGAGATACCAATTAAAATGATATAAATTAAGAAATGACGTAACTAAGATAACTATGTGTTACTTTTAATTAGGAGTTCTAAACAGAATATTTATTCATTTACTTTAGTGTTATGGTGTATTAGCTATTTGCAATATTGAAGAACACATTTTCTAATGTCAACAACTGCAATATTTTTCCAGGTTCTAAAGCAGACCATTCGCTACACCAAAACAAATGCTTCTTTGGATGAACTAAGAACAAAAACTACTAATCAACTGTCCGAAACGCGGGTTGAACTCACTTCAATAGGTTGATCACCCATTGCATCAAGTATTTCGCTTAGTTAGATATGCACATAAAAATCTGAACTGCTTTTCTTTTTAATATTTATTTAGTTACTCCTTAACGCAATGTATATATTTGCTACTAGTTCTTATCACATTCGTCTATAATATGAATGCTTTGTTTTATAACTCAATCATTAATGCAGTAACATAGCTACACTTGAAAATATCACCGAAAATAGGTTATTTTTTGGTTTCTAAAAAGTATTATTCAAACCCGAAAGTAAAATTAAACGAAAATTTGCAAACAATGGAGTTTGTACTTTATAACGGATTCGTCATAAATTAGAAGTGGTAGCATGTTGCGTAGTACTAAGGACTTTTTAATTTTATGGTTGTATAGATTATTTTGGCTTTGGTAAGAAAAAATAATGATACGATTCTATGAACTATACAATTATCCATTCCGTAAAAACAAAAATTCAAAAATTATAGCAACTGCTTATCTTTAAACAGATGTAAAACAATGCGAAATGATTTTGAGGGATTACCCTGCTAACGCAAATAATTGAATTTATAAGCGAGGTATGTGTGTTTAGTTATTTGCAATAATCTACAATACTCAGAATACGGGTTCTTATTTTTATCTCGACGATTCTTTATAGCATCGCAACAAAGGAATAGTTTTGATGCTTGTTACAAATACAAATTATTATACAATCTAGCATTGATTAAAAACAATAATGTGTAAATCTATTTGTACACTTTTATTGAAAAGCATATTTTGTAAAATAACAGTGAATTATGCTGGAAACAGTTACATATAAAAAAATAGTTTTTTATTACCGTAAAAATAAAATAAAAAAATTCAAAATAAGCACGTTACGAGATAAATATTCCCTAAATGGTTCATGCGGCTCATGTACGCATGCACATAATTAGACAATATGGTCAAATACAATACAGTATCGGTATTAAAGGCAAAAAATGGTCTAATTATTCATTAATTTCTTTAATGAAAAGCACAAAATTGCAACAGCGGCTATTAAAATTTGATCAAGTGTACAAATTGTCTTTTTTGCCATTTACTCGGTGATATGGCTCCATCATTGTACCACAATATTGATCATTTAATTGCCCTTCCTCAATCTATATGATTATATCACCTTTTCCTACAATTTTTAATAGAGGAAATTCATCTAAATTAGCAAATATAAATATTCATAACTACAATATTTAAATTCTGTTGAACAATTCTCAAAGAACTAAATTAACCAATGACAATTTGGCAAATGTTGCATTGGTTTTCATACGTAACATGACCCTAAATAACCAGGAAAAGCTATAACCACGTACATATAAATAATATTAAAAATTTTTGTAAATTATATTTCACTGCATTGGTTAAATTTATTGTGCCATGTACTATTGAAGGCGAGACTATGTTTTTCAGAAATTCATTTTTACTCTTATGTAACGCCCAGCACGTTGAACCATACGATATAACATATCTTGTCACAGTAATTTCCGTAAACTTAAATATACTAGATTAAAAATTAGATTTACGTAAAGAGAAGTAAACAAACCTGTGTAGATGCGCAGGAGCTTTGTTCAACAAAGTATAATATTGTCGAACAAATTCTCGTCCAACACTATCAGGTGACGGGGGAGCCTCCATGACCATTCCTGATGCTTAAGTACCCGATAATGAAACAACCACAAGAAGCTTGCAAATAGAAACTCTGGCCTGTAATGTATACTTTAATCATTTGATGAATTACCCGATTTACCTACACAAGTCTTTTTTTTTTGCTAAAATACTATATATTAATTAGCGTTATCGAACAGATAACAATAATTGTGACAAATTAGAATCCGCTAATAAAAAAATTGCAAAGATTTGCTGTGCAAACAAAGAGGTTTCCATTTCTACCACATGGAGTCGTTTATAAACGACACATAAACTTGCTAATTCGATAAAAATAACGTCCATCCGTTCCCCTTAAAACTTTTACAAGTACGAATATGAAAAAATACAGCATATTTAAAAACACACACAAATCTGATGCGATATGATATTAGCAACCGTCCTCATGTACGTCCCAGCAATTTTTGCGAAAATCCCGGTTTTAATAACCCAAATGTCAAAAAATGAATGTTTTATAACTTACCTTTATAAGTAGGTATCAGAGTTGATGAAAAAACATTAAAGCGGAGTTGCAAATATTTAAATAATGCACAACAGGGTTCAGAGAAATGAAATTCTAGAAACGCCGCAAAACCACGGGTGTAAACTTCATAAATTGTCGTTGATAATACAGTTTCTCTCCGTTTTAGATGGAGGCGCTGCTGCCCAAGGTTTTCAAAATATAATCTCGTACCCAAAGCGCTTTTAACAGGAAAAGGGGTTCGAGATTAACGGACATGCGCACAGCAACGCACTCGTATATTTG
This sequence comes from Oryctes borbonicus, assembly GCA_902654985.2. NCBI lineage: Eukaryota > Metazoa > Arthropoda > Insecta > Coleoptera > Scarabaeidae > Oryctes > Oryctes borbonicus. Next base: position 8,169,656 of record LR736868.1, read on the forward strand.
TGAACCATTACTGCATATACAGCTGTTCTTTTTAACATGTGACAAATCGAAAGTAAAACGTATTTTTGTAAACGGATTTATATACGTGAAAAAAATTAAAATATCTACCAATAAATTACTTTTTAATTAGCCCAGCGGAACTAATCTAAGGTCTTTCGTTAGATTTAATTACTACAAGATTGGTATTACTCGGCATACGCCCAAGATACATAAAAGAATCACAAACTAGCTAGAGCATGTTATACTATTAATCGAATAAAAGCACAGGTTATTTAAAAACAAATACGAAAGTATCCAATTGGCTCTAATTCATTTATGAAGCTTATAATTTTTTTTTAATTCTCAGCATGATATAAGTAAATACATATATCTCGAGATTTTTTTATCATAGGTGTTGCTTACTAATTTGTTAGTATACTTTCAATTTATTCTTAATTTTTGTCCGTTAAAGCATCCATGTCCATTTACTCATGATTTTTGCACTGTAGCGCTTGATGTAACGAACTTTGCTTAGTAAATAGATTACATTCGTGCTAAATGGAATCTCTTAAATTCCCTCTCCCCTTTTTAATATACCAAAATAACGATAAACCGAGGTACCAGATTTTTATATCAATGAAAGACAAGATTTTACCAATTTTTACGCAATATTAGCATAACCACGAGAAGTGGCCCATTTTCGTAGAACCTATGCAGCAATTGTTGGTGCAAAACATTCGTTCCTTGCGTTTAATTTTTACTATATCTGTATGCTTATATTTCTCATCTTAATGTGGCGGTTTATTATACTTGCACGTACAACCGATGGCGGCTCTCTCACAAAAGGACTTTTTTCAACTTGTACGTTACGTACGGGATATGCTTAATTTTATTTTTTATTACTTACCTGTTACGGCTTATTTCTTAAACTTGAATGAAATACTATACTTTCTATATAAAATTTATTGAGTTTACATAAACAAAAATACTTTATACACAAGTTTTAGAGGTCGGAATATTACAAATGCGACCTAGGGCTTTTCCATCGACTTTTAAAAACATTTAAGTGAACGGGATATTATTTATGGCATTATTTAATAGTCATTCAAGAATAAATCTTACTATATATACAAATAAATTTATTAAACACGGAAGTACAATGCCCTCTGCACTCTTCATACAAATACAATCATTAACTTATCTCTACTGCATGTTTAAATCTAATACAGAAGGTAAATATATCTATTACTGCTGTTCATGATCATTCAAAAACCTTTACGTTACATTACTAAGAATATCAAAAAATAATATTAAAAAAATTAAAATAACACTATTTAAATGATGTAGGATGACAATAATTTGTTTGGATTTTGTTTGGGCAGAATTACATAGTAATGAAATATTGTCGAAAATGGAATGATTATATTAAATAATCTACACAATTTGTATTTTCAAACTGAAGATAATGAGATGATACACCTAGAAAAGAAAAATCGAATTTAGTTTATGGATCTTGTGTAACATGAAAGGATGTGTGGTGACAGTAATGTTTATCAGAGTGGTTAATGGCTTCATTTGTATTTTCAGAAGCAGAACTGGAAATTTCATTTCATCATAGTAACATTAAAGAGTGTTCAGTGTGGAGGTGTGGTTCATGATAGATACATACCTACGAAAAGATCACAACTATTAAATTTAATAGGGTTGATGCCTCTGATTGCGGCCACCACCTCCTCCTCTTTGTTTACCACCTGTATAACCACCAGATCCTGGAAAATTGGAGAGAGAAACTTTGTATAACTGACTCGGATGAACATACAACAAAAAATCATAGCCAAAGTTTTGAACCTTTATAGTGAAATACATGTAATACCTTGAGAAGTGAAGGTATTAGCATAATTCAATCCTTTATCCAACAAAGTGTTAAATTAACGTTAAAGGGCATTATCGACATTAATATGTATTCTTTAATCATTTTTAGTAAAGGATTGTTATAATCTTTAGGTAAAACAAAACTAAAATTAAGCACGAATGATGCACAATTGCAACAGTTTTGTACCTTTGCCGCGAGAGCCGCTTCGTCCACCGCCATAGCCACCATCATAGTTACCGTAGCCATAATCTGCTCGGCGCATAACAAACAAAATTAGTTAACGCCTCTTAATTAGAGAAAAATAACTAATATACGTTTACAAAATTTGCAAAAAAAAAGAGAGAAAACGTTGTGATTGTAAACCAAATTTTGTGCTCTGCAATTTAAAAACATGCTTAGGATCAAGGTTTTAAATGATTGGAAAACATTATGAAATTAGTTTAACAAAACGCTTTATTCAAGCCTTAGATATTTCACAATGTATTCCCATATAAAGGTCAACATGCAAAAAGTATAGGAACAAACAAGTTGTCTATAATGTATATATCGATTTATTTATGTGCAAATACTCTGGAGATGGCAATTTTAAATATATGTATATAATTTCTTAATTTTTCTTAAAACAAGTACTAATTCTACGTTGGCATGCAGTAACGGCAGACGGCAGCCACTCACTATTTAAAGTCTTTAGAATAAAAATAAATCACTTGTACTACTGTACGCCAACGCTACAAAATTTCATTTAATAATGCCTGTTAGAGTATTTACCATAGTTGCCATAGTTCGAATAGTCATAGCCACCATAACCTCCATATCCGCCACCTCCGTAGTAATCGTAACCAGCCCCGTATCCACCATCGTAACCACCCCCATATCCTTGACTATAGCCACTATACGGTCCATAACCTTGGTTGCCACCCCAATTCTGATTTCCACCGTAGCTACCTCTTCCTCTACCTCTTCCGCCTTGTCCTCTACCCATGCGGCCGCCTCTCATAGTTCCCATGGCGTCTGGTTTTGGTGTTGCTTTTTTGACATCAACCTGTTACAAGAAATAAAAAAAAAATTAGTATCTCGAAACAATAAGAAATGAGATGGACATACTTCTTTATCTTTTATGGTTTGTTTTGGTGTCTTCAATAACTCATTTACAACTTGTTCAGATTCAAACGTAATGAAGCAGAAACCTTTTCTCTGGTTCTTTGTCTTGTCGAAAGGCATTTCTACATCTATGATCTGTGAATGGAGAAATCATTTAATATAGAGAAAACAAAGGCAAAAGAAATTGAACTTACTGTTCCAAACTGGTTAAAATACGATTTAATATCTTCGTCTGTCAGATCATTTGAAAGTCCACCAACAAATATTTTGCCATGCCTAGCTTTGGCTTTCTTTGGATCTACTTTCTTGTTGTTGATGACATGGTCTCCAGCAGCTACCACTTTGTCAATAGCCTCTGCTGAATTAAATACAATAAATGCGAAACCTCTGGATCTGCCTGTGCTTGGATCTGTCTTGACGTTAATACTTTCGATTTCACCATATGTGCCAAAATATTCCCGTAATTCCTCTGTAATTAAAAGTTTACGGCTTGTACTTTCAACATGACAGTTACTGTTTATCTTGAATATGCAATTTTTGTTTTTTATTACTTGTAGTGTATCATGTGTAGTTTAAGTTCATAATCGTTTTTGTTGTTGTGGCCATGTGGCCAATGAATGTTTATTATTTGGAAATATTACGTTTACAAGTAAACAAAGAGAAGTAGAATTAAGGTGATATGGATTCAAAAAATGTGTTGCGTACGTTCGAGAATAAGAAAAATAAAAAAAAATACTCACTGTCTGTTGTTTCCCAACTCAAACCACCAACAAACAATTTTCTGTGAACAAAATATTATACATAATTAGATTTATCGCAGAACAAATTAATCCTAAGCATTACTACGATTGTATTTGAATGCTTATGAAATATTATAAATTACTAGTTTAAACAGAAAAAAAATGTTAATAAAAATAGAGCAGCAAACAAACTGAACTGATCCTTGTTCAATCAAATGGATCTGCAATCTATAAACTGTAAGTTTAAAGTTATCTGCAAATTTAAAAGTAGTGTGTGAAATTTAAGTTCATTTTCGAAAGTCTTTAAGGTGATTATATATTGTTCAAAATTTATTTTAATGTAACAATAGGTTACTAAATTTTTGGCAGAAGAATTGCCCAAGGATAAATACCATGGGTGCCTGAAGATCCACTCCAGTCGTCTCATCCTCCCTTACGACAATGGTTGACACACCTGAAGGAAAGGAAGCATGGTTAATGCATGTATATCGCTTGTTAACCCTGCTAGCCTACACCGCCCAACTTTGTGCGATTTATTGTTGAAAAGTTATCGGTTCTATTTATACAACAAAATATCACTGAAAGGCAACAAATCGTTTCTGAAAAAAATTAGTTTGATATGGACTACTGCTGAAACTAGAAAAAAACCGATAGTGATCTGACACTATACAAGAAAAAAACACACTTAGAATTATTCTTTATTTGCAATCCAAACTCGCGTCGACCCAAGCAGATTATATGCTTGGACGCCATTTTCTTCTCGTAAATGACCAACACAAATGATTTGGGATTTTAAGTGTTCTCCAATTAAGACTAATGTTACAGATAAAATAATACAAACCGTCATTACATTATTGATTCGTACGATGTTATTTACCGAAATGTTGATAAACAAAGCCTTTGAAATACTGATGAACCTGGATTAAAGTACCGGCTTACAAAGAAAAGACCAAGTTACTAAACTAAATATTATACTACTTTTAACATAAAGATACACATGACTAGACTAGCTTGTCTTAAATAAGACGCAAATAAACGAATTTTTTTTTATAACTTACCTGTCATCATCTCGACCAGGAGCATCTGCACTACCACTATCTGCTGGAGCGTCACCTCCGCCGCCGTTTTGGCCATTTACGTGGCTATCGTTCTGAACAAAATTTTGATCAGTAGTTTTCACGTCTTGAGAAAAATCTTCACCGTTTTCCATCGGACAATCTTGATTCGCCATTGTTTATTTATACAGTTCTAAAATATTACAAGAAAAAAAAACACGTCCACTCACGACCAGAGCACGTAGTGAAGAGAATGCCGGAAAAGGAACGAGAGTCAACGCTACTTGTGCATTCTGGGTATTATAGGCGTGGGAGAAACTAACCAATGGCAAATTAGTATCCGTCGGTATCAGAGCATGCGCACCCGTAATAGGATGTTTCGCTAATTTTTGCGGGAAAGTCAATTGTGTCATGAATTAATTTAAATGTTACATGTCATTCTTAGAAATTTCTTGTCTCTTTGGAGGGTGTATTATGAAATTTTAAAATGCATTGCAAGGTAATCTCCCCTGAGGCGTTAAATATTAAATGTAAATTAATTCATTTCAGGAAATAAAATTGTTAAATATTTGGAGGATATGCAATAAGATCCGTGCTGCTATATTTCGGGTTGGTATTAATTTATGGGATTATTATTTACCCTTAGATCCGAATAAAAATTGCTTAATATCAGGTATTTTATCAATTATTATATTAATTTGATGGCATTGGTTCTCTGAAAAAATAAAATAAATATATCGTAACTTCCGAACGAAATTAGCTTTATGACCTTAATAAAAGCACCTTTTTTTATTTTACCTCGAATATTCTTTGCTGAAATATGTTACATTTTGGACGAAGAATATGAGTAACTTTGATATTAGAATTCTTTAAAGGAATGAAGGTGTTCTCGATTCATTTGTTGAGGAAGGTATTTTTCAGAGAATTATATCATAATTATATCACTGAAACTCAAAAAACACTCAATTTCGCGCGGAATTACAGAATCCCAATTTGTGTCTGTTTTATCCGGTCCTTTGAGAGGAACAATCGGCCTTTCCGATGAGGAAATTAGCGAACTCGCAGAATACTTCCGCGTACAAGATGGAAGAGTATTTTACACACAGCTTTGTGAAGTTATCCACGACAGCGGTATGTAACCTAATTAATATTCTTAAATATAACGCACTTCTTCATGCAATTTTTCAGTTCCCGATTTCGCCAAAAATGCCCCTCTCGTCAGCGGATTAGAATGGGAAGATCCTTTGCACGTGAATCGGCTCAGTATCAGCGAAGAGAGACGGCTTAGCTTGCAAATTACCAAAATAGCCGCCCTAGTTAACTTAAGGAAGTTGGTTTTAAGGCCCTACTTTCAAGATTACGAATTGGCAAGTTTTCAAGTATCCATGCGGATTTTATTTTTGTGATTGAAGATACGGTTACTTATTTCTCAACTATCAACGACGATATTATTTAAGAAATAACAAGAATATTCATTGAAACTTGATGCAAATATTCATGCAAAGTTTAAGAAGAAATTAAAGAAACTAGAATGAAAAAAAAAATATTATGACAAAATCAAAATAGCAAACACCACACAAGTATCCGGGCCGGTCGTTTCGAGGATACGTAGGACCGAATTCGGTCACCGGTTGAGAATGAGGATCCCACGCATCCTCGAAACATTTGTTCCTGCTTAATTAATTAAATTCGTGAGCTGCGGAGTGTGCCGATACTTTCATATTGTTTGCTATATTACGCCAGAGTGCTTGCTATCATTAAAAATCAAAAGTATCTGGAGGTATGTACATATATCATATAATTGTAAGTTGTTAAATTAATTTTCCTTTAATTATTGTTCATAAATGTAAATTTATTGATTTCAAACGAGAAACAGAGCCAGACAACGATCATTTTAAAACTATGGGACAAAAGGTTATCGAACAGCAATACAGGTCGGTTTTCGTACACTGACTTTTTAATGTCTGTTGTTTCAACTATTAGGTTCGGATCCCTTTTTATTGTGTAAAAAATGAAAATTGAAGGGCTATTACGTAAAAATCAGTGAATTAGCAACGAGAAGTTCTTAAATACGCCTTAGAGTAGATTCTTTGAATATTATAAATAATTATGGAATTATCTTTTTTTATATCATTCATGTTTGCATAAAAATTCATAATTAATGTAGGTACAGAGCGTTTCTTTAGAGCTAATATTAACTATTTTAGATCGCCAAAAACAATGGAACCGTTACAATCGCCCATTTCGCCAGAATCTTGGATTACCTAGGCATCATGGTATCGGCGGACGATTTCAATTTACTCGTGAAGAAATTCTTAAAAGATTCATACACGTTAAATTACGTAGCGTTCGTGTCAGCCGTTGACGCGGCGGTTCAATTTATGGAGCAACACGGCATGCTGGATCTTGGCGGAGTGAGTTATTAGCTTCCTTTATAGGTTTTACGGCGTTTACTTCATCGCTTAGGTATGTTTCAGGATATTTTGAATCAATTTCCTGGACGAATTATTAATGCGGAATTGCCAAAATTGCCGCGACCGGAGATAGGTAAGATTATGGCGTCCAGTGTATTTGGCAAGCAGAGTATATTCCATCCAGCACTAAATGCGCCGCCTGAAACACAAGATTTGGTAACGGTAATTAGACGGATTCAAAGACATGTGCTCGAAAATCGATTAAGAGTTTGCGAGTTTTTCAAGGTAAATTCGATTGATACAAATTTTTGTAAAATGGAATTATGGAAGGAACCTATTATCTTTCCTTTGTTTAAAATATCACAGAGTCAATACGGATTGATTAAATAAATGTGCTTTCATTAAATTCCCTGGAACGGTTAAGCACTTTTAAACTGAGTTTTATACACTCAAAGAAGGATGGATCCTTTTTACCTGCTGTTTCTTACCTGCTTAAGAATGATTTTACAGTTATGTGGTATTATATTCATATATTACATGCTTTGCTTCTTAGGAAAGTTTACTATTAAATTATCTATATGCTTTCGTTCATATGATCAATTTCAAGAAAGGATAATTAGGTTTCTTGGAAACAGTCGTTTGACCGTATAAAGTAATGAGTAATAAATGAAAATCCTTCTTTTTTGATAAATTTGTACGTTAAATAATTTGTTTATTACAGCAATAAGATAATGGGATTGTTAGTTTAAGTACATGTACAAACATTCCATAACAACCTACTAGCAATTTAACATACTATCATTGATGTAAAGCTCAAATTTAGAAAATCTGATGTGAAGTATTTACAATAAAAAATTTATAATTACACTCTACAAAATTACTGAACGCCGTACATCACAGGGCTTATCTAAATTACATTTTAAACAGGTACTTATGCACCCACAATTTTAATGCCTATTCTTTACAAAATTACAAAGAGACGTGAACGATCTTGTACATTTAAGGATACCTAAAAAGTAAACAATAGCCAATTGTCTCCTGAAGTCACTGATGATGACCTAGTTGCCTCATCCTGGTATTAGAATAATTCCTTCTACTTATGAAAAAGGGGTTACATAATAAGCTTTTTACAGGATAACTCAACGTAAATAGATACCCAAAATTTTATGTCACCGACAAATATAATCAACAAAGCTTACACGAAGATTGTATTGTTGCTAATAATAAAAGTGAATTAATAACCATTTAATTCTTTAGAGCCATGAATCTAATTTCTATAATAACGGAATTTCCAATAAAAAACGATCGTTTTTTTAATACAAGAAATCCTCGTAAATTTCGTAAATGCAGATTCCAACATTAATGTGCGGCTTGGTGTATTCGGCGGTACTATAGAAAGTCCATATTTTTATAAGGATTGCTTAATGTGAACGATATGCCGATTTTCTTCTCGCGAAATTGATCTACATTTGAAAATAAGTTGCAATATGAGGTTCAACCGGGATGAAGCACCTCTCAATGATGCATGAAACGACATGAAATACTTTAAATGAAAAGTTTATTGCAAAATAGATGAAATGCTTGCCCCATCAATTGACCAGCAAGATCGTTTTGATACAAAAAGTTTATTACCACAAGATTTAGACGATCTTGAAAATCGTATTCGTAGGGACTATGCCCAAATAACAATAATGTTGCAAAAAACGAGAAAAGATGCAGATCTCAAGAATGTTTTGCTAACAAGCGCAGGTCGCTTAATTTAGTTCTAATAGTATATGTTGTCAAAGTAGTATTAAGGAACATTGTTCAACTAGAAGCTGACAAGTAATTTCCTTTGTTTCATTGTTCATTTTTTCGAACAAAAGCCTTAATATATCTAAGCGCGCATTTGTTTCTTATCGATTTATTTTTTTTTTAATGATTAGATAACTATCGCATGTGATATATCGTTATAAAGAGAATTTATTACAATTCTAGAATACGCGTACGTTCCATTTAAAATTTTGAATATATTTGCTATATCTAATACATTGCTCAGCTATTTTGGTTTGGTTGTCGAAATTAAATCTAAATCTATAGCCCTTTGTCGTATCTCTAACAATAGCCGAAATATTTGCTGTGTGACAGCTGAAATCAAACACATTGTATATTGTTATATCTATTCTGGTTGCCTTTACATAATAAAAAAGTGTAATAAATAAATACCGCTGGGAATTCCTAAATTGCTAAATTCTGGACACGGCAACACACAAAAATTAAAAAATACTACCAGTATTTCAATAATTTAATTTTTATTTACGATTAATCAAAAAATTGCAACCTTTCACTATATATTCATGAGAACATTCTTTTTGTGCGAGAGAACATAGTTTTAATGTTTTGCCAATTTGGCCAATATAATGTATTGTCGTAAGTACTTTTTTCAATTAAAATCAAATCATTTAACATATAATTATAGAACTTCGATCCTTTAAACTGTGGGAAGATTACGTTATCCCAATTCCACAGAGGGCTAGACGGATTGGGAATCAGTGGAACCCAAAGACTTTACCTCTCTTTACCAGAGATAGAATCCGTGATGATACAATACCGAGATCCGACGGACCCCACGCGTGTTTGTTGGAGAACATTCGAAAATGACATCGAGCAAGTTTTCACAACGAAAGTAAGTCTTTTTAAAATCGGCGATTTTGTATGGCTAAACACGAGCTAAATGTTATAGGAGCTGGAGAAGTTCCCTTGTTTATTGGTGAATACTCCGCCGAGAGAAGTTGAGGAGCTTTCTAGAAAGGGTGCTAAGGTTTGGCAGTATGTTAACGGTGGAAAACGCGAGCTGTGCGAAGAAGCCGTTGAGAAGGTTAAACAGAAAGTGATAAGGCGACGCATACTGTTAAAACCGGTGTTTAGAGATTGCGATAAGTTAAAAGTAGTTATACGATAAATTATGTTTGTTTACAAATTGTTGCTAATTGTAGGCACAACAATGGGCATGTGTCACGAGCGCAAATGAGGCAGTGTTTGCTATCCAATGGAATTCTATTGTCCGACGAGGAGTTGTATGCTCTGGAGGAAAGATTTAACGACGATACGGGATTCAATTATTTTTGGTTTATGCGTGAAGCAGAACCAAAGCCGTACGAAGAACCATTGGTATGTTATTATAATGGTTGATACACAAGTGTTTATCGGAATTTATTGTCTAATGTTGGAATTTGTGAATAATGGTCATATATTGCAATAAATTCTTCCAGAGGTCACTGTCACTAATTGCGTAGCTACATCTATATTTTTCTTAGTATACCGGATTTATGGCGGACATGAAGAAATTAAACGAACCCAAACCAAGACCACCTGTTAATCGACGCGAAAAGGATATTGTCCTCATTTTGGCTAAAATTAAAGGAAAAGTTGTCAGAGAACGTATAAGAGTTATGGAGTTCCTTAGAGATTTCGACCGTTGTAACGAGCAGATTATCAGGAGGGAAGATTTTAAACGAGGTCTTTCGGTATGTAAATTTGAACTAACCGACAATGAGATGGAGACTCTAATGGAAGTGTAAGTTGAAAAGGCGAATAAAGTTGATAATCGCAAACGCTTTCCAAAATTTAGCTTTGCATCGCCCATGAGACGCGAATGCGTGGATTACAAGCGGTTCTCAGAAGTTGTTGAGGAATCGTTCACTCAATCTTGCTTGGAACGTGCACCTCTTATTGTTCCTCTACAGCATATTCCCACTAAAGATTGCGAAAGGAATTTCTTGAACTTCGACGAACGTTTGACTCTATCCGTGGCAATGCAGAAATTATCTAAGAAGCCTGATCTTCAAATGAATTTAATGTCATTATTCCAAGTAAGTGGTCTTTCTAGTAAATTCAGCTGTTATCATGCATGACTTGGGGAAACAACGCTGCGTACGGGTTGTTTTTAACTTTAGCAAGAAGGCCTTTCACTATAATTTAAACCCATTTTATTTACTATATTTTATACTACACAGTAAAAAATCTGATGCAAAGTGCACTTCATAATTGCTTTATGCGACAGGTTTCGGGTAAAACCCTTGTTCAGGCACAAAATTAAATAAAAATATGTTAAGATAGAAAAATTGAAAATTGTGAGATGAAGCACGATTCGTGAATATGTCCACTTCCTCATTTTTTCATTTCAGACATAATTATGAACATAAATATTATTTTTTTTTTATCTTACCTGCGTTAATGCTCAAATAGATAGTTCTTTATATGGTCTGTCTTCAGTAGTTAAGAAATATTATTTTATATGGATTTCAAGAGAGATTTGTGCTTCCTCTTAGAAAATTTTTATAAATCACGAACGCTCTTATGACATTTTTAACGCATTGAAGCGGTATGTACTCATATAAATCAAACATATTGATATTGATGATTAGGATGGAAGTTTCTTGGAATGTTCTGTTTTCTGTCGATATCGATCCCATCAGTTCCTGGTTACGAGACTGATTGTAGGTGTAAACGAATTTATCGAAGAACGACGCACTTGTTGGTGAATGTCGATATCTTATTAAAAGTTACGACCTCTGGGACAACAGAATAAAGAAACTGAATAACATCAAACATCCTAATATCTTCCTTTTTGTTATTAGGTCAAATTGCATTGTTTCATGTTTGAAATAAATACATGCATTTGTTGTTTGATAACTTTTGTACGTATTACATAGGACGAATTCAAATTAATTCTACATAAAATTATATCTTCTGGGTGTAAATGGAAGTTGTGCCTTTATTCATCTTCTGGTACGGGTACATGGGGTGCCCTAAATGCTGACCTGGTAAATATTAAACAACATTTAAGAACTTGTTTAAAGTCTCGTTCTTGTTTTTGATAATAATTTAAATACTTTCAATATATAGAGCAATCTCTAGAAATGTTAATTTGTGTAACTCAAGTACGGTCTCCGTATTGCATAACTTACGTAATTATTTTACTTGTGAAAGTAAGTACCTAAATATGGAAGAGATCTCCCTATTGTGTTAAATGCTTATGTTGATCTACGACTAAATCGTATCCTCCTTTCTTAAAGTTAAACTTAGCTATTAAGCTAAAGGTTAAAGAAGACTTAATTGCTTCTAAAAGGGCAAGTAGCATCCATTAGGTACCTCTAGATGTACAAATTAGTGTTGGTTCCGAGTTATAATCCTTTTAAGATTTAGTGAGTAGTTAAAGTGTCTATTTATATATAAACTGAACTTACATGTCTAAGTCTTTGATGTTAATAGCTTAACTTGAACAGCATTAAAAATATGAATATATTATGCGCATGTGCATATATTATTATAATACGGTGATGAACAAATGTATGGAACCAAGTAAATATTTTTGGAGTTTCTTAGAGTGCACTGTGGATTTAGTTTGAATATTTTTACCGTAATTTAACTTCCGGTTTAGCCGGTAGTAATACCCACCAGTAAGTTTGTTACGAAATAGCCTGGTTTTGAATTAGAATTAGATTACTACAAGTACGGAAAAAAACGTAATTTTTGAGGCAAGGTCTAACAAGATCCGATGGTTGTTAAGATAGGTAGTGTTTCGAAAAAATGCGTGAATTAAAGAAAGAAGTCCTTATCTATTAATGATTAGATTTGGAGACAGAAGAAAGCCGCATCAAAAAGTTTGCGATCAGCTCGGTACAAAGGTCCACCTGTTACAGTGGGCAATTTGCCAAGCAAATTCATGTGCAATGTGTCATTCTAATCTATGTGTAATATTGCAAAATACCGTCTTTGATGGTGGTAAATGAATCTAATACATATCATTTGAAAAGTAACATTAGTGGGCCGATAAATTTCATTGAATCAACAACTCCGTGGCGGAGATGAAAAACGAGATTCTGCATCAATCATCAAACAGCGTTCTAAAGCATTATCTATCAATTATAACTTATATTGATAAAAAATACAAAAAGCAATTAAAGTTCGTATTTTTTTATTGCAATAGTTTGATCCCGCTAGATTGGTAAAATATGTGGCAAAAAATGTAGTCTTTTTTGATGTGGCAACGTTTTGTTTGAAGAATAATTGGTCGCTGCCGCAACTTATCGCAAGATAATCGCCAATGGGTCTAAGTGGACCAACAATCCCAAAAATCGGGTGTTTGGGCCAGTACCTACAAGCACCGCTTTATTGGACCTTCTTTTTAGAAGAAGCTGTAAATGGAAACAGAGCTTGTAGATAATTTCGGTGCTTCGTCGGAGAACGTCATTACGCTCGCATTGTATGAGAGCACCTAAACGGAGGATTTTACCATAGATTAGATCATTCGGAATTATTATCAATTAAACCGGAAGATCAACTATTCAAACTAAATACATAATATACTGTAATAGCTACTTACCAAATTTAATTTTGAAGCTCCACATTAATATTTTCAGAAGTTATTTAAGTTTCCCGTTAATTTTGTTTTTTGTATTATTTTTAACATGCGCTACCTTCTCTTTTTATAGGATTTCGATCGTACTAATTGCGGCACTATATCTCAAGATCTCTTCCTGAAAGCGCTCTCCGTTAGAGGAATGCACAACCTCATATCAAGGAATGAATTCGACATGATCTGCAAGTGCTTCAGCTACGAAAGGGGCCTTCGCGATGAAGTAGATTACCGAGCGTTTATAAAGGCGTTGGATATCTTGCACGCTACCGACAAATACAATCCATTTTAATTTTATTAGCGTATTTTGTTTTTGAAATTAAATATAAGTAATAATTTACAGTGGCTTATGCTTAATTTTGTTAGCTTAAATACATATTCTACGCTACTAAAATTCGATTGATACATAATTTCAACATTTTAAATTTTATCAGACCCCGTGCCGCACCAATAATGTAGGAGGAAGAAACAACGTTTTGAAGGTACTCACACTTTGTACATTTTACTAATTTTGTTAAACTTTTGCGGACTATTTAAGATATAGACGTGACTAAAATTTTGTAAAATTGTATTGATTTTTGCAGCAATTTTTAATAGGCCTCTCCCATGCGTTGTTGAAATTTCCAAACCACCGGTCCGTAGAGGATTAAGATGGAATGCGGATGTATACATAGGAAACAAGCTTTCTTAAACATTAAACTACCATCTTGGTACTTTTCCTTCGTTTCTTTTTCTTGAAAAAATTAAGTGTCTATCTTTACCGTTCCCTTCATTTTACGGGGGTGATACTCTAATTTATTTCCAAATTATTCGCTTTTGTCTTAAATCGCCAGACGTATTCTGCCCAAATGAACATATGTAGGCAATGGATGTCGGTTCTGTATTACCACAATAAACGTAGACAATAAATCTTCAATTCTCGAAATACGTGACATGTTTTTCAATGTGAGAAGAAATTGGTACGCAAATTAAGCGTGGAAGTTCGTTCAAGATTTTGGCCTTTTCTACGTATACCTAGTTACAGTATTTAATGTTAACAGAGCCCACGGAAAGATGTTATTTGTCAGTCCTAACTTGAAATTCAGCTTTCCTTTCATGGAAGTTTGGGTGACAACATAATTAGGATAATTATATATTGCATTTTATGTAAATATTTTTTTTATAATTGAGTGAGTCAAATTATGCTACACACTCTCCAATTAAAATTGCAACACATTTTCTAGAAATAAGATTGAAAATTGCGGATGTTCTTCTTGGCACTGCAAGTACTATTTCATGCTGCAATTACGCTTAAGATTCAGTTAGCGAGAGGTTTATTCCTTTCGAAAGGAAACGAAGTATGTTCGGAAAGACGATGCTTTGTTTGGAGTAGAGCAATTGTCTGCAAACTGAATTGAAACCTTTCTACTTTATTGGGGTATTAGAATATATTGGAAATAGGGTTATCATTTCATTTACTAATGGTCATTTTTATTCCTTAATAAAATAATTTTTAATATTAGTACCGCAAAAATTTCTAAAATTGCTGCCATCACATTAATATGTATTTGAATTTCATTCAATAATCAGAAATTTCAAATAAAAGTTTTATTTTAGAGTAACAGGAAAAACGTTAGTACTTTATAATATAGAAGTAAAAGTCCCTTTCAGAGCAACATGTTGCTGTACTAGTCCTATTTTCAAAAATATGTTTAAGATATTTATTTAAACCTCAAAATTGAAAAAAATTGAAAATTGAATGCCAATATCATTTCGACACGTTAACTGTTTAATTAGAATGAAGAATTGCCTGTATTTAAAATGAGAAGCAGGTTTTTAATTAAATTTCCATTTGGGTTTTACTGACACATAGGCGCCGCTTTAGCAGAACAGATATCTAAAGATAGTGACAATAAACGAATAAATTTGGAATATTATTTGGTAAACTTGGGGCGCCCACACATCGAAACGTTTACCATCATCCTCTTTCGCTAGATTCATTGGAACTAAGACGTACATAACTTTTATTTAATATCGTATATATAGCATCATAGTAGGTGTTCATAGGCTAAGCGTAAACGCTTTTGTGTATTTGATCATATCTGATAGATAATGTAAATCAAACAGCTTATATTTTCTTACGGTTTCTTACCGTCCTTAATCAGATTTGTTGGTCTTCGTGCGTTGCTTGTGCCGTTGGATCGTAACTACACAGCGCGCGTTCACACACTAGGAAAATTTATGGCGTCAATTGGTGACCACTGTTTGCCATTCAATTTATAAGAAGTAATTTTTGTATCGGAATTGTTGACCTCGAGGCGGCTGCGCCATGGTTTTGCCACCAACTTCTCTTGAAATGGTGGATGCGCCTCATAGTTCTTTTCCATTACCCCATCCGTGTGCGTACATATTATATTCTGCGAGAGACATACATTGGTCGCATTTAAAGGCGCGCTTCTGCACCCTAAACTTTAGTTAACGGTCGTCTTTTAAGGGTATGGTCGCGTTTTTGCAAATGTTCTTTCCGGTCTCAACTGTTGCCGCGCTATGTGTTTTAGTAGAAGTTGCTGACGGATCTAGCGCTTCCAGCAATGAATTGAACAGTATTTTTCGAGGAAGGTAAATTGTATTTTTTCTTGAAACAAACGCATTGTTTGAAATATGGCTGTTGATAAAATTCGAATTTTTTAGAATTCGAAGTTTTCAATTTTACACCTTTTTGCATTCTTTTTAATTCCGTGCAAGACTTACTTTTGGATCGGATTCGAAGTTTGAGTTTGTGATCCAATTTTCGAATTCGAATTTAAAAACTAAAATTTGATTTCGAATTTTACAACTTTTTGCTAATTTTTGCTTGTTTCTAATAATATTTTATAGTTCATACAGAGCTTCCCAGAGAAAGAAGAAGAGGACATGAACCATTCTTCTTATTTTTTATTTTTCAAGAAAAAAGTTATTCGTTCTAAAAATGTTGAATTCCTCATTTTCTAATTAAATCTCTCATCTTTCGATCTTTATAAACAGTTTCAATAAATAAGATATCAGAATCAAAATTAAATGTTGCTACAGGTTTTTGGACTAAAGATGATCATTCTATATCATAGACATTGTTCTAGTCCTATCATTTAAAACAAAAATTGAAAAGTCTGTTAATAAGATTATAAAGAGATTTGTGCCTTTTGATGGCAGATATCTAATAACAATTCTCTTTAATTCCTTTCACCTGCTTCTTCTAAATCAAATTCAAGCCAATTGCATTTATTTCCAAATCATATATCACATTTTCTCTCACAAAAACAGCTGAGTCAGTAAATAAAATATAAAATTTTATACATTAGAGCGTAGGTGTTAGAAATCCAATATACATACATACGATGCATAATAAACCGCTATCGTAAATCATCCTATTAATAAATTTGGCAATTTTCTCTCTTTTGGCAATTTCTGACGCTTTCAAATTAAAATTATTTTATAATAGACACTAAATTCTTATTATATCTAAAGGAGATTAAAATCTTTGAAAACTCTGATTTTAATTAGGAATCTTTAAGATACAATTTTATTCGTACTGCTCCAGAACAAAATCCGAGTGGGAAGAAGCTTGGCATAGGGAAAAATTCGTACGATGCAGAGAATCATTGATGAGCCATTTGTATTGGGCCTGTGAAAAGGATATTTATCGGATAACAAGGAGAAGCAAACCGGCAGTCCAGCAAATTGATTTCGAAACTGGTAAGCATATGGTTGTAGGTATCGTAACTTACTGATGGATATTCCGCTTCTCTTATAATTTATACAAATTGGCATTATACTTAGAGTAGTGGAGAAATCTGTACTCCATTTAAAATCTTCTATGATAGAATCAGAAATAACCATTACACTTACATTTTTAAGTATTAAACTTCGATTTTACGTGGGATACTATTAAACCGCTTTCTGGATGTTAAAAAAATTTCTCATTACCGAATTCTTCAAATTAGATAATAAGCTACGCTATTGATAATCAGCCATGCAAGACTTAATTAATGTCAAAATCTACTGAATTGAAAATGGGCTCTAATTATATCTGCAACCTTAACACTTAATACTCACAATGTTTCCTACTTCTCGCTCACAAAGGAGTTATACGTTTGTTTAAAGCAATAACATTTATCACTAGCCCTATATTTGTGGAAGTTAGTCTTTATTTCAATAGACCATAAAGGCCTGGTTTTCTGACGCAAACATATTTTTTTTTTTTTGTAAAAGTGCAATTCCTGCTATTTTTTTTCAGTTTTTCGATAGAATAGATTATTAATTATTTTTTTTCAAGAAACTTACATCTTTTTTTTTAATAAATTCTAATTATTCAATTAAAAAAGAAATTTACTAACGAAATTTTAGATAAATCTTTTTGCTGATCAACTGCTGGTACTGACTTACTTAAGCAAAAATTTTGAAATTTTTCCGGCAATTTATGTTCCGGAAACAAAAATCAAATGTTCTGTGCGTGTATATTGCGCCAAGAAATTAGCGAATACGTCTTCTATTATCGGAACTACCAACTGGGGTATATTGCATTTCAGCATGTATTCCAAACTGAGTGTTTTAATACATAAAGTTTAATAAAATAATCTATGGGCTCAGGGGAACACGTTAACCATTAAATTGGTACCCCATGTTTTTGTAAATATTACATTAAGATATCGACAAACCTCTATGGTCAAGTGCAGAAGCGCTCCATAATAATAATTTGATCGTCAAATTTCGAAAAGTCAAACTAGCCAGTGACGATTAAGTTTTCTCATTATTATTATTATTTGTAAACCTTACCTTCGGAAGTGCAAGGCCATCGAGTTGAACACTTTACGATCTCCAGTCTTTTCACCCATTCATTTCCATTGTATCTACGTTTTCCCCAATTCTTTTTGTATTTGATCCTTACATGTTTTTCCTTACCTCCCTTTATTAATTTTCGCTTGCATTCTAATATCAAAAACTCTCTCGGTTATTCTTTCATCCGGCATTCCCCGAATATTGCCCGAACCCCGTCAACTTCTCCTTGATATCAAGTTTCGTTTTTTTTTTCTTATTTTATCCTTTCTGATTTTGTTCTGTATTTTTTTATTTAATTCTGCTTTTTTGACTTTCTACTAGTATACACTAATAGGTATGTACAGTGACATTTTTTGTTTTGTCTCCCCCTAAGACGATGTATCCGTACTTTCTACCATTCGTAGCTGTGCTTTTATTTGCTGAACCTAAGTACACGCGGAAGATAGTATCAGTCGTTGCAAGGAGGAGACAAAACATAAGCAGGTCACTGTATATCTTACTAGAGGACCGGTCACTTTCTTAATTATTTTAATCCTTCTGTTTTTTGGTACCTCTTTTTTTCCGAAGCAGGAAGTTTTGAGCATATAGTAGATTCTTTCTGTTTTACTTATTCGTTCGTTTATTTCTTTGTTGATTTGTCAATTCTCCTCTGTTATATATCTTAAATGCGAAGCTATCCACCTAATTTATATTTATTGAGTTCACCATAATTTTGTCACGTCAAAAATTACTTTAAGGCTATATTGTATATTTGTTTATTTTTTTCCTTGTTTTATCTTTTTATTCTATCAAATGCAGTCTCGACGTACTAAGTCATTTGCGTTAATATAAATACTATTTTGTGTGTGTTCTTCCTTTTTTGAAGTCGCATTGTGTATCTTCTAAAGTCTCTTCTTATCCCTCTATAGTTTTTACGCTGTCTTTTAGAGCTCTTTTTGAGAAATTTCCAATCTCTTTTTATTTATACTTTTAATTAATGCATTAATTCATTTTTCTCCCACACACCTTTTTCCATGTTATATTCACAACTATGTTGCCTTCATCTATTTATTTATCACTCAATATATTTCCCTCTTCGTTTTTACATTTACCATTTTTTTTTTGTTATTTACTTGTGCCGTAAAATAGTTTCAATTTTTTTTTCAAAAAATCGAACTGGCAAAATCGAACAGCAACAGAACAATGTAAAAGCGTTGCATTCGTGAATTGTTATCTATATATCTGTTCCAGATTTTCCTTGGATACCCAAAAAACACGCGCTAGGCTATCTTCGTTATCGTAGAGGCTACAGTGCGAGATCTAGCCACTCCATTACTTCTGAATGCTGCAGATCATCTGGTTGCACATGGGAAGAATATGCGGAATATTGCCCAATTAATAAAAGATACGTCTAGATTTCGATGTAGAAATATTATATAGCCAAAAAGTGATATTTGTTCTATTGTATCACTGTTAACTTTCTATTTAAATAGTTTAAATCATTTTGCAAAAATAAAATTGAGTTAATAACAGGCTGTTCTTTCCCCATCCTTTGCGGTTGTTTATCTAATTCTTTTAGTGATCCAAACTATGTATTTTATCCTAGAGTACATTAATTACTTTTAAAAATTATATTTGCAAAAAAAAATTAAACAACAGTTTTTGTATGAAGGGTGAGTCATAATGAGTACAATAAACCAAATTAGTACATACACTTATTGTTGAAAAAAATTTAAGCGTACAGTGATTAAAATAAATCTATTCGTTTAATACTGAGCTATAATCAGCTGTTGCCTATCTTAGCTATTTATGTGTTTGACATTACACTGGTTGTATTACAAATTTCTGGGTATAAGAATTAACTGTGGCAACGGCGATAATCCCTATTTCAATATATTGTCACAAGATTCAAAAAATGTTAAAACGATATGAGCATATTGTATACTGTAATTGAGCCGGCAAACGACGTCAGCACGCTGCTTCCGGTTGGTGCCCTGCCCAGTGTGTTTCATACCTACACAACCGGGACAGGGTTTCGAATCCCTCGTGTATTTCCGCTGCGCATCGTGTACATTGTATTTGACAGAAAAATTACACGCGGAAATTTACATAGATCTTCCATTTGCGTCAGATGTACACCTATCTGCATAGCTTCATTAAAGGACGTATTATAATAATAAGGTAATTATTATAAACAAATCTAGAAGAGTTTGTCTGTAGGCTACTAGGTCTTATATTGCATCCACTCTGGTGTAGAGGCTAATATGATGGTTGCAGTTCTTAAGGAAGTCTGGAGTTTGAAGAAAATATGGTCTTTATCCGAAAACTTATTTTAAACCTATCAATTCATCAAATCTGTTTATCTTCAAGCTCTTCCCATAAGAAAAATTATATTTGGTGTTTTATTGCGATTTCAAGAAAATTATTGTAACTCCTAAAATACTGTTAGGCTACATAACGCAGATAAGGAATAAAAAAAATTAAAAGATGGTATGCATTTTTAATGGAATGTATTTTGCAAATGTTACAGCAGATTTTACATTATTTACATTTAAGTATAAAATATATGTAGTACCTACACCATGTGTAAATTACACCTATAGAACAGTAAGTGGATATCATCAGAAGAGGTAAGAATGGGAGTCTCTCATTTAATTGTAAATATACATGTATAACATTCTCGTATATAAATAAAGGTATTAAACCGATGATGTAAATACTTTCATATAAATTTAAAAGAGGCAAAGTTCTTTCACACTTCCTCAGCGGATATAATTTACAAAGGCTATAAAATGTGTAACCACAATATGTAATAATTAATAATGCTTTTAATAGCAGCAAATTGCTTGGATATAATAATGGAAATAATGAATAGAAACCTGTCGTAGTTAAAATTAAAAATATTTTTCCATCCTCTGCATCCATAATAGCCAAAATGCTAAAACATACCAAATTATGTATATATAATACATATACACTTGAACAAGTTAAGGGATTAATTTACCTTAGCGGTATTATAGCCATTAATATTGCCTTCTCATGAACGTGCCATCCAAATAAAAATGATGTCAAGGCACAAATCACCAAGAACCTGATGAAGTTTAAGGGTGACCTTCCACAAACCCATAATTTAATCATTCCGGGTATCATTATTGACCCAGTTAGACCCATGGAAATTATTGGTGTAATGGAAGGTAAGACTGCATGTGAATATTCTTGTACTAATCCAGCAGTCATGCTAGCTGTTGCATTCCCAACATTCAAGTCCATTATGTTGCCTATATAAAATATTGAGGTATTACATATATATATAGGATGAGCTATTTGCGCATGCTTCAGAAGTCTGTAAATGGAAATTTTTTCCATTTTTTCTTGTTACAAGGGCTATTGTGAGCATTGAAACCTGCAGGTGTCCCTTTACATCAGAATTTAAGGAGGATTCTACAAATGCAAATAATATATAGCTAATATATGTTCCATCTAAAGAAATACAACTTTGGTTAGCTACAAGCTTACGAGACAGACTGTAGGTTTCAATATAATTGAAAACATGCCCACAATTTGACCTCATAACAAAAAAAAACTGTTTTGAAAAAATCTCCACTCAAAGATAAAACTTTTCAAGCCTACAGAGATGACTTACCCTGCATATCAAAATTTAGTTTTTTGCAGTTAATGTTTACATGCGAATTATTTTTCCCTTTTACTTACCAATAGTAACAGCCACTTTATCAATGAAATTATACAATGCCCACATATTAGGTGCCCAATATGCATGAGATAATCCTCTTTTGAATGGAAACATTCTGGAAAAAACCTGGAGCATGAACATTGATAATAAATCTACTAAAATTGTTTCCTCACCTGATTTATATGATCATAGAAGGGAAAGAAAGTAATTAAAAATATACCGATTACCGTACTACTCAATTTCAGGAAATTTAAAGGTGCTATAGAAGGATGTTTACTATGTTTGTTTTTCTTTAAACAATAATTTCTTAACATGTATATAAAGTATGCTGGAGCCAAATATATAAATATATGTTTCATATTCAGTACTAGTACAAACCAGAATGAACTTTGGATGTATTGCTCCTGAAATATTTATAAAACGGTTCTTTAATTAGCTCAAAATTTGTTCTAACAGCTTAAATGCTGTTTCTCTTTTTTATCTATTTAAATATAGAAGAAAAGTTAGATCAATACCTTCAATAACTTTGTTATTGACAACAATAAGATTCCAAACATAATGCCATTATACTGGAAATGTATATGATCTACCATCAATAGACCTATGTTGCTTAGGAGTAGTATTGGTAATATCACAGTTGTTTGCCAACTCTTTGGTAAAAATTTACAGCACCTGAAATAAATGCAAAGATGTGTAAACATAGCCGATAAAATTTAATTAACCTAAAGTTATTATATGTACATAAATCAACGTACTGGTGGACTCCATAAGCATAGACAAAATCGGCAGCAATAACTGATAAACGTTGAAAAACAATAGTTTCCCATGACTCATATTTTAAATTTTCAATTATTAACATATTCCTGTCAAAATATTGAGCGAATAAAGACAGGAAGTATTCAAACCAAGCGAATATTGGTGGATAGTCTAATGTCCATTCAGAAGTATTTTCAAAGTACCATTTTTTCGTAGGCAAGTTGTATGTTATCGCCAACCAGTTCCTGTGAACCTCAAAATCTGTTGATCGGCTACAAATAAACATCTTAATACAAAGAATATTATTTTCATTTCTTACTTACTAAGCCGGTATGAGGATAAGCTTAACACAACTAACTAATGTTAATATGTACAAGAACATTTTCCAAATATAAATAAATATCAATATATGTTATTTATTAAATATTTTTTTCATTCTAACTATTCAATCGTTATTTAAATCTAATTCTGTGACCTAACCAAAATCAGTCTAAAATTCCTATTAAAAGTTTTTATTTATTGCACGTTGGCAGCATTGCTGATTTTCACCATATTTTCACTCATTTGTTTTGTTCGCTGGCCCTCCACTAACTACTTCGAGTAACCAGTGTGTTTGTTGGGCCTGCAGTATAGAAACTCGGAATGCTTTCTTGCGGTATTAAATTTGTTGCATATTTTTTGTATATTGCAATGGTTCGCACCCTCCTATTTATGCCACCATCCACCAAGTTTGGTAATTTTTCACTGGTTCCAATGATTTTTGAATAAATCTAGTGACTTACTGAAAACATTTGCCAAAATAAGATTTTCTAGTAATTTTTGTAAAATTTTCATAATACAAAAATTATTATATGACAACATAAATGAAACCAGGCATAGTACTAAATTAGTGCAAGAATTACTTTTAGGTTGGCGCCACTGGTTTTTGAGTTGGTTATTTATCCGTTCTTAAATTGGTAACAGACGTGGTGGCGCGATAAAAATTTGAGGGACCTTTCGCCTTCTCCACTGAGCTTAATCCGGCCATAAGAGACGCCGTTACATCCACCGATCTACCTGCGCTAGCCCTATTTGGTATACAGCTGAGTCGAAAACTTTTTGGACTTCCTTTTGGTCATTTGTTCATTAGTTATTTATCTTTTTTGTATCGCGTCAGCCGTTCAGGCAACATGTATCGTGCGTTCCTTTTTTTAACAAAACCGCTCAACTGTTAAGCCATCGGAAATTTACCGTTTTGTTGAAAAAAAGAAGGCACGAATTTCCAACATCAGATCTAGTAAAAATGTGACTAATCTAATGATTTTTCACGGGCCGATCTAGCGACATATCCGCTATGCAAATTCGTGGAAAGAAACTTTTCTTACATAACAGCAATCACATTAAATATAAGTTTTCTTTTTGCATCCGTTATGCAACATAAACAAAGATGCATCGCTTACTTATATTTCCCGCCTCTTCCGGTAACTGGCTGTTAAGTTGGAATTAAGCCTACAGAAACGAGTTTAATTTTATGAAATTAGGGGAGACTAGACAGATTTGTGCTTATTCGTCTCATGAGAATGGGTTCGTGTTGCCTACTGGTTTCCGCGAGAGTCGACAAAACACGAGCCTGTGTAGTCTCTTTTGGTTTCATGAAGCGCACTCGTTTCTGCAAGCTTAGTTGGAGCAAACCTGCTCTTATAAATTATTGGGGTTATAACAAGATTATTTAAATAGACTGTTAAAAATGTAATCCAGTCGCTTTTAAGTATATATCGGCGACTATGTAATTTGTATGGAAAGAACTCAAATGCATTCCATGAGTATAGAGTAATCAAGTAATTTTTCATGCCTTATATGATCTGCTTAATTATGTGAAGAATACGGAATTATTTTTAATTTTTCAGACCTTCTGAGAAGCCAGATACATGTAATTCAAGATGGTTATGCACAGAGCAATTGTTACCTGGTTTATATTACTAGTATTTTTTATTCTCTTATGCTTACGTTTGGAGTTGCGAACACATTGGAATTGGTTTATTGTATTCCTCCCATTATGGTTATACGATGTTATATTGATACTCGACGCACTCTTTAGTGTATTTATACATTGCAAGAACGAAGCTTTTAGAACAATTTTCCAAAATAAGAATACTTTACTGGTGATTGTGATATTGTTAAAGATCTCCGCTCAGATTATGATATGTTTAAAGTTGGAATATAAGTTTCTTCACTTGCAAGTGCATCATGTATTGATTCCGTTTTGGATATTATTACCAATTTTAATCAGCGATGTGACTTTTACTTTGTTTAATAGTCCTTGTCATGTTGAATGGGCTACAAGGCTTTGCTAATTTTAAATTATCGATTGTATTTTTAGTATAAAGTTGTGTCAATAAATAATCCTATTTGCCCCCACTTTATATTTTGTCAACAATCAACCTAACCTATCTTTCTGCAAGTTAAATTCGATATATGGTTGCACACAGTTGTGCATAAACAAAGAAACTTTGTTACTTGTAATGTTTGGAAATATCACAGTAAGTATTTCATTGTAATAATTTGATTATTTTCAAAAATGTTGAGTAACAAAGGAATTCTGAATATTAAATTCAATCAAGATCAAGGTTAGTACAAGTAACACATTTAAGAATTGATCGTTGAGTTTACATGTTTATAGGCTGTTTTGTATGTTGTATGCAGACTGGATTACGTATTCATAATGTAGAGCCGTTAGTAGGCAAGGCACATTATGGTATGTTATGAGCAAAGCTTGTCAAGCCATACAGGATGATTCACAGGCAGCTGGCGAATACGTTATTTTTGTTGCTGCCATAGACATGCCATCCAATAGGTTTTATTGTTCTGGTATATGACAAAAATCTCTGGCTGTAGGTAATTTGAAAGACAGGCAAAAATATATAAAAACACCAAAATTACATACGTGTTGATATCGTAACGTTGTGGATCCTTCTATTATCCACGCGAGACTGAGCCTGTGCCCCTTTATTTTCCATTGATAAGCATGAATGGTCAGCTATGCTAGCAATGACGTGTTCCCGTACGGTTTGGCCAGCTTTGATTATGAGCTATTATTAAAATATATTCGTATTATTACAAAGTATTTCTTTAGATATCGATTTAGTCGGAAGTGTTGGACAGTGTGAAATGCTCTACCGCACCAATATATTAGCTATCGTCTCCGGTGGTTCGCGACCAAAATTTGCTGACAATACGTTACTACTTTATGATGATGCAGCTAAAAAGTATGTGTTGGAGCTTACGTTTCCTTCTTCTATTAGAGCAGTACGCTTGCGAAGAGATAAGTATGTCATTATTATTAGACTTTACATTGGAGTAATGAAACTGTTATAGATTGATTGTAGCGCTCCTTACACAAATTCATGTGTTTTCGTTTCCTACTCCTACACAGCGTTTGTTTTCACTAGAAACGAAAGAAAATCCAAAGGGAATATGTGAAGTAAGTCCTTTGACTTCAGCAGAACGTCAAATATTAGTTTTTCCAGGACATAAGTTGGGTAGCATAGAAATAGTTGTAAGTATAGTTTTTATAGTGTGTTATGGCGTAAGCTTCAATATAAAATTGTAGGACCTATTTAACACGGAGATTGGAGTGTCAAGTTCACCTGTGACTATATCTGCTCATAGAAATGAAATTGGTTGTATTGCTCTTAATCAGCAAGGCACACGAATAGCGACTGCATCCAACAAAGGCACTTTGATTCGTGTTTGGGATTCGGTAACCAAATTGAGACTTGTTGAGCTACGGAGAGGTTCCGATCCAGCAACAGTTTATTGGTATTACATTGGAATATATGAATCCCATTTCATGAATATTTTAGTGTAACAACTTTCTGTCTATGCAATACAGACTAGTATTTATGAATTTCAAAACACGTTCGTTTAATAAATCTGATATCTTTTGCAGTATAAACTTCAGTAGAGATTCCGATTTCTTATGCTGCTCCAGCGATAAAGGAACAGTACACATATTTGCCATCAAGAATACAAATTTAAATAGGAGAATGACGTAAGACTGTTTTTAATATAAAAGAATACAATCTATAAATTATGTATTATAGGAATAGTTAAGCAAATACATATTAGCCTTGCTTCTGCAGAAATCACAAACTAGTCACAGCTTATCAATTATGAAATCAATCAGAAAATGGTTTTTTACCGAAAGAAAATGTACTTGATTAGTTTGTGATTTCTGCAGAAGTTTATGTTGCACTTTCTTTAAAATTATTTTACTTGTTAAAGAATAAGATTGTTGAATATTGTTAATCTGTAGCTTAGCTTTCCTATCAAAGAAAATATGAATTAATATTAGTGACGGACAATATGTAATATTTTGATTTTGTTCATCGCTAATGAATTCTATTGTTTAAGAAATGTAACTATTTTAGACTCTCAAATTTGGGTATATTGGGAAATTATGGAGAATCTCAATGGGCTTTGGCTAACTTTACTGTTCCTCCGGAATGCGCCTGTGTTTGTGCATTTGGACCTAATAATTCAGTGATAGGTATGCTAATTTTAAAGCAAAACATTGCCATTAACATATAAATGTATCTATTGTGACAAAAGTTCCAGTGTTGCTATTATTTTTTATTTTTAGCAATATGTTTAGACGGTACCTTCCATAAATATGTATTCAATGCGGATGGAAATTGTAACAGAGAAGCATATGATGTGTTTTTGGATGTATGTGATGACGACGAAGATTACATTCATTAATTTCATCATAAAATATGTTTGTAATAATTAAGATGTATTTTATACAATTGAAAGACATGGTTCTCTCTAAGATAGCAGTGCAAAATAAAAATTGATTTTCTTAGCGACAATATATATTTACAAATGATACTATAATCTATTGTTCTTTATTAAGTTCTTATTTCTTTCTATCGAAAGGATCAGCCCATACCTTCATATCTGTAAAAGCATATGTGTAATATTAAATAATTAGCGAGATTATACTATTTACTTCCAGGTTGGATATCTTCCTGACAAATTCCTTTCCTATTCTGTTTCTGTATCTCCTCTACAATATAATTTTATTTTAAGTGTGCGTAAGTAATAAGCAAGTAATTTTTAGTTACTGTATTCATCAATATGAAGCAACGGATATATAATTACAGGGTAGACGGCTAATCCTATAATGCCAACTAATCCTCCAATAAGTGCACCATAGCGCCATCCCATTAATAAAGCCATTCTTTAAACATATATTAGTTGAATTAATTATAAACACAATAGACTTGTACGGCTTTCAATTTTTTTTTAGTTTTTAGGTTATGTTAAATTTTAATCATAAATCGCACACAGTGCCATCTAATCTAACATTAGGTAATACCGAGAGGATGTTAGTGTTAAGCTTGCAGAAACGAGTTGAGCTTCACGAAATTAGCAGAGATGAGACACACTTGTGTCTATTCGTCTCATAAGACACTCCGACCTCGAGAGTCGAAAAAACACGAGTCTGTCTAATCTATGTTAATTTCGTGAATCGCACGGAAAATGTATTCGTTTCTGCAGGCATAGTTAGTGTAAGCAAGGCATAATAGATGGCACTGTTTTCTTTCACAAAACTATCGGAGTACACTATGTTAAGAATTAAATAGCTTCAAAGGTGTATAATAAGTTGCCTACCCTATGTAAGGTACGAAATTGTAGGTCGGATAAGTAGCATAAGATTTCTTATGAATGGAATGGTATTTGTGTTTCTTTAAACTCTAAAGCTTTTTGCTTTATAAACGCATTCACAGGATTTAGTAGAATAACTTGATATTGATAGCGCTGCCGCGCGATTTTGGCGCGGCAGGTATGCGAAAATTTCTAGTTTGTAGTCCATTTTATCATCTTATGATATAATATATATTAATATATTGGGTGGCAGTGTACTTTGTATATTGTTTTATACACTACCGTTCATATATTTGGGGACGATTAAAAAATACTGTTTTTTTTTTTTTAATTCGAATAAAAACAAAAAGTCATTTGTAATTTAATTTACTTCTGTACATTGAGTATACTATACAAAACTAAAAATATTCCAAAAAGAAATGTTGTACTAATTATAATTAGGTCTATATGGACTTTTCGTCTGTATGTCCACCCTTTGACTTAATTACTGCGGTACATATTCGTGGCATTCTTAGAATTAAAGATTTTAAAAATGTTACTGGGATCTCGGTCCATGCTTGGTGGAGCTTTCTCCATAAAGCTCGTGAACTAGTCACTCCTTTTTGGCGAATCCTTCTATCTAGTTCATCCCATATTAATTCGATAGGCGATAGGCCAGGAGACTGAGGTGGCCAAATCATTCTTTTTAAACGATCTTCTTCTTCCAGAGATGCTAGATAGTTTCTGCATATACGAGAAGAATGCTTATCCTCTCGAAATGTAAAGTTTCGAACTCGTAATCGTTCCCCACTTGGTACAGCATTCTCTTGTAATATTTTGAGAAAGCCCTCTTTACGAAGTATTCCCTGTATTCTTACTAAATCACCTACAGCTGTTCCCGCAAAACAGACCCAAACCATTACGTTACCTTCACCGTGCTTCACTGTAGGTAAAATACACTGTTCACTAACTCTTTCACCAACCTGTCGCCTAACAAACGTCCTTCGTTTGGAGCCAAATGTTTCAAATTTGGACTCATCTGTCCACCGCACGTTGCACCACTGTTCGAATGTCCAGTGTCTGTGTTCTTGTGCCCACTGCATTCTTTTTCTTTTATTTTGAACTTTCAAAAGCGGTTTTCTGGCAGCTACTCGTCCCTTTAAGCCTGCCGCAATTAATCCTCGTTTCACGGTCGAATGCGAAATAGGATTTCTTCGTGAAACATTGACTTGCTGCGTTATTTCCAGAGCCGTTAGGAATCTGCTTCTTTTTGAAACAAGAACCATTAACTGATCCTCAGCAGCTGTTGTCTTCTGTTTGCGTCCAGAACGTTTCTTATCAACCAAAGAACCCGTTTCCGCCACCTGTTTTAATGTTGTAAATACACCAGTTAATTTTTTCGCAATAACCGCCATTGAGTATCCTTCATTACGTAAAGTAATAATAGCAGAACGCGTTTCGATGGAAATTTCTTTTCGTTCTGCCATTTCAGCACCATCCGTTTATTACGATAGTTAAATTTAAACTAAACTACTATCAAGATCGATTTTATTTTAAATACAAGACGATATCTGCTTTGTTTGTTGTACTAAGTGTTCTATGAATCTCACATTATTCCTTTGTGGAAATATTCGACAATATTTTCAAGTTTACGTTTATAACCCCATAAAAGCGATTAAGAGGAGTTTTGCCTGAGGCTGCGGTAGAATATAAATGCGTTATAAATTTGATGGGATAGAAGAGAATACTGTTGTAAATTATGTTCATACGTATAGAAATGTATACTCTTTCATATAAAACACAATCAATTGTTAATAGTTCAATTTTGCTTATTTTTCGAAGTTTTTCTTAGTCGTCCCCAAATATATGAACGGTAGTGTATATCGGAGTAAGTAGAACTATATTTTAGGTAGTTACTTTTTATATATTTGTAAAAATTGCATTTTTTCGGGTTCATTATAATTGTATGAATAACGATGGCGGTCTTAAGTATTGTGGTTACATATTGTTAAGATATAATCTAAAATAATCACTTTATTTATGTAATACTAAGTACTAATATAAATACGTTACGAATATCTTTAGAATTAAATATATATGTATATGTACTATTTTGTTGAATTTTCTTGTTTCTGAAAAAAAAAATATTAGTTTATCAATAACTCGTATATATATATTTCTGTTGTACCTCGTATTTATAATCAAATTCTGGATTATTTTCCACGCCAACGAGATCAGAGTCACCACTACTTACGCTTATAGCATCTTCACCTTCTGGTGATTTTATTTTATCTTCACTGTAAGCTGGATTAGAACCTTCCGTTGCATGCTTGTTCGTAAATGGTGCAGCTCGTCTGTTGCTCACGGACTCTTGCGAGCCATAACGGATAACAGAAAGTTTATTTAACCGTTGCGACAAACTACAAAACGATTAATTAGTTTTACCAATAGGTGTTCAACTTGATGCCTACTTTACCTTCGCGTTTTTAATATAAAAGCGACGAGCAGAAGAATGCATAGCGTAGACATAACAACTGTTATGCCAATAAGCCAAGCCCTCAAAACGTTTTCCATGTTCTGTTCGTCAGAGGAATTGTTAAGGAAACTAAGCAAGACTAGTTGATGTCGTTCAAATTGCGTCGTTAAGCTTGTAAAGATTTGTATATCATTTGCAGTGCTGAAATGTACGAATACCGGTAATAATCCCAAGAAACTTTATATTAAAACCTACATTTCTATTTCTTCTTTGCGAATTGGTGTGTTTATCTCGGAATTGACGAAGTGGATGCGTACAATCGTTTCGTCTTCTATAGGATTGCCTTCATCATTGACGTTCTGTAGAACTTGTTCGATAATACAAGTGTAATTGAATTGTGCTTCGAGAACCGAAATAATCTGCGATGTTAAATCGTTGTTATTTTATAATGGAATACTTATTATAATTACTTGATTTTGTAGTGCGTTCACGTTGGTCACATCATTTGCAAAAAGGAATTCTACCTTATGAATATCGGATACTATATAAATATTAACAGTAGCAAAGTCTGAAAATTCTGAAAAGATTTTCGTCTGGTTATATAATGTATATATTTTTTAATAGGTTTAAATTTATCTTACCTCCGTCATTTACTATTATGGTGAATAAGAAATATCCTTCGGCATTATCAACTATTGTAATACTGTTTGAAATTACTCCAGTATCCTCATTCATTAAGAACGGTTGACTATTGGTTATGCTGGGTGGTGTAACGGAGTAGCTGTCTATTGAATATTTCAACACGGGATCCTCATCCAAATCAGTAGCCTGTATATTTAAATATTTATATAACAAAGTAAATTGTGACGTCGTTAGTTTAATAGATCAGTGCTTTCAAATTTATGTACAAATATTAAAAGCGTCTATCCTTTAAATAAAGACAAAGCGGCCAACAACCTTGTATCATTTAATTTGCCGAATCTTTTCTTCAAATTCGAATTTTACATAAAATCAAGTCAAATGCAAACCAATTTATATTAATGTTTTCAAGGCACTTGCGTGAATGTTTATTGTAATTAGAATAATCTTTACTGTATTTATTTGCCATTATAGAAAAGATTTCGTTAGAAAATAAAGCGTGTGAGTTTGCATTATCCTTAAAATTGTCTAAACTGCATTGTATTCCGCCAAATGTTTATTAATGTATACGTTGTACTTACTGTTACTGTCATTATAGTAGAGTCCATGCTTGTAGTGGAGGAAATACTGCCAAAGAACGTTCGTGCGACAAAATTTGGAGGATTATCATTAACATCTATAACCTAAAAAAAGGAAGCATTAATGCTAACAACCCTAAGTAGCAAGCTAACATTTTTTAAAGGTTAAAATAAAGTTATTTTTAACGTGAAACGTTACCTAGTTAACGTTTCTGTAACGTGAAGAGGATATCATTTGTTATAGATTATTTTAGTGATTTGTTTGAATCTGTAAATCTGTTTTGTTATATTACCGATATAGTAAGTATAAGAATAGATTCGAAGTCAGGTACAGCTACTCCACTTTCCAAACGTGATGATACAACACGAACTTCATACGACGCTTGCTCTTCTCTATCAAGTTCAGTTATAAGTGATATTTCATTCTTGGTGATATCTTCAATCTCAAATTCGGGGCTATTGCTGGTTATTATATAGTATACTGGAAAATCTAATTCATCTGGAAGATTTTGGAAATAAGCGTTATGGAAGATCTGGAACTGAGGATCGGTTGTGTTCTCCACGAACGATATGGTTTGGGTAGTTTCAATGAAAATTGGTTCAGCGTCTTGATCAACAAATTGCACAGTGAAAGTTAGCTGAGTTGTTCTGGTTGGATTGGCGTCAACTGCTTCCAGTTGCAACGTTATCTGCAATGCAATTTTTATTAGACACAAAGAGACAAATAACAATTATTTTTTTTGTTTATTAATTCGCCATTATTGAACCTCGCTTTGTTCTCTTTAATTGAAACGTTGGAGCACATCTCCCGCTCTATTTGACAAGTTTAGAAGTGAATGTATATGACAACAATGTACATACTTACAGTGTAAATTTCAGCTGTGTCTAGAGAATTTGATGTTATTTGCAATTGTGATGTGGTGGAAGATCCAGTCTGTATGGCAAACAATCCAGACTCTACAAAAATATAATAGATTAGACGTCTTTATTAAGAATGGATGTGCATTGAGAATATTAATTCCCCATTAAAAAATATATGAAGGAGATGAAAGAAAAATTCAAAATACCGTCCGAACTAATGGTGACACGTAATGCGTATTTGTTGCCTTGTTGATCGGTGGCCACAAAATCTGAGAGCGGTTCTCCGCTATATAGTTGCAACCTGGAATTTGTGTCTTGTAACTGAAATGATATTTATATAACTAACTATGTAATTTTGTTAGAAGTTGGTGTAACATTACGGTTGCTAGGAATAATTTCTGGCCATTGATTAGGTTGAGAAATAACGGATCTTTGAAATTGTACGTCTTAATTTCTACTGCAACGGTACCAATTGAACTAAGAGAACCTGGATTTATACCTTCATCTTCAGTCTGCAATTAAAACAGAGTTATTACATGATATATTAAATTAAGTAAATATACGTAATAGTGGGCTCGATTTTTAGAAAAAAAGTTATTCGAAACAGTTAATTAACAAAGTTTAGTTGTAGTATGTAAGTGTAAGTAGCATGGAAGATTGAGAAGATTATCATCACAGATATGAGATTATAACTACTAAGTTATTCGAAAAAAAAAAATAATATTTTTACCTTGATTTCAAGGATATATGTACCATGATATCCTTCCAAATTTATCGAAGTTTTGAGATTTACCGTACCAGCATCCGGATTAGGGTTGTCCAGATAAAACATACCTGGAGGAATCTCTTTTCCAGTTGGTGGGGTTATACTTAAAAGCTCAAAGTTGATTCTTGTGTTTACAGTACCAGCTTCATCGTCATCGTGTGCCTCAATTTGTCCAATCAGTTCGTCCTGCGAAAAGTGCATAGATGGATATCTAGTAAACCTTTCATCAAGCATATAAGTGGTTTTCTAATTTATCTGAAGCGTTTGAAAATTTTTTGTCATTTGCGTATTGGCTGTATGCTCAAGAATATAATGAATACTTTTGGAGACATATGTAGTAAGTTAGATGTGAAATATAATTTCGTAACCCAGACATGAAAGTGAAAATGGAGTGCGTTACATTTTAAAGGAAATAGTTTCATTATATAGGCTACAATTGCCAATTATTCAAGCAGATATTCATTTACGTTAATGTAAAATCTGCGCTACTATTACTCTCCGTCATATGAATCAATTTTTGTGGTTGCCACTGCTTCCTTCAATTATTGTTCAACGATTTGGAAGGTTGTGTTCAATTCCCGTCCTGTAAGAAAGGCGTGACTCTTTTGTTCTAAAAGAAGGTGGCTAATTGGCTTTCGACAGGATCCATACAACGATAAGCTATTGTATACGTCATTCTGCAAGGTTTGGAGGAGATAAATCTTCGATGTTGCGAGTATACCTAATACCGTTCGGATTGTATTTGTTCCTCAGTTGTTAAAGAACCTGATCTCATGATCAATATTGAATAATATCTAGAGGCTCTAAACTGTTTGCTTGCCAATATTCAAAAGAAACATTCCGGGAAGCTCATTGGAGGTGTTACCTGCTTCCAACCTATCCAGCCAAAGTAGTTTAACATCTGCTTGCTAGCATGTTTGAATATCTTAAAAAATTCGCCTTGCAGTTTTGACTTGTTTAGCTCATTCAACTAATTGCTAAGAGGGTAACGTTGAGGCAAAGATTCCTGTTGGAAAATAGCAGCAAACATCCGCGAGTGCATCGGCGAATCTCATATTTTAAATGTTAATTGACGTTTCTTGTAAATTCATTCATCGTTTCGATTTGTGGTAATTATCAATTAATTAGCATGTCTACAACATGATAGATATAATCTTACCTGTAATAAACTTTCATCTTTGTCGTTAATTAGGCGTGTAGTTAACTCTGGACTTTTATTATTTATATCAAGTAGTATCACATAGAATGAAACTTCTTCAGACTGCGGGATATCTACAATGCAAACGATTAGTTAGTATATAGTTTTGTACATTATGTTAGTTGTGATGTACCTCCTCGATCTCTTGCAATAATATATATTGTGTTATTTATTCCTGGGTTTTCACCATCTCTATCTAATTTATTATTCTCATCTGCGTAAGATACTTGAAAACTTGAGTCGACAACAGCAAAATAAGATCTCAATGCGGAATTGAATAACTGGTTGTTACTTAATGAGTATGTGACTAAGTTATTGGGTGCTGAAAGTACGATTCTTTAAGAAACAACATAAAAACAGTTTTGATCAACAAGAACAAGAACAAGAACAAGAAAGAGAGATACTTATATGGTTTACAGTAAGTTCAATTTTAAATGTTTATTTTTATGGCAAAGTTAGCAATATCATACATATGTATTCTTACCGTCTCTATCCCTATCTGTTGCTTCTAATTTGTCAATAATAACTGTCCCATCCTCTATTTGTTCATAAACTTCAAACTGATGTCCGGATACTGGATATTTAAATACTGGCGCATTATCATTTATATCCGTAACTGTAATGGTGATCTGAAAGTCATTTGTCCACGTTTATAAAGACGAATATGTATTTTAATAATAAGAAGAGATTACTATATGGATTGTCCTAACCTTCTGTATAGTAGTAAGTAGCGAACCAGGCACTTATTTTCTTATTTTATATGGAACACTCTGTATATTACTACGTATTTAGTTTATCTATCTAGAAAACCAATATGGTATGGAATTCATATCTGTTTCTAACATTTATAATTTTGTTCGGAATCGCTTTTATTTAGACATACACTACCGTGTTCGGAAGTTTGACCAAGGGACGAAGTTTCATTGCATTCAATGATCATAATCTTAATATATATTTGTTTTAAACATACCTGCAACTTAAATAACCAAAGCAGTACGAGCGAGTATGCTTTACGAAATTGGCAGAGACTAGACAGACTCGGGTTTATTCCTCTCATGAGTAGAGGTGACCAAGGCAGGTGAAATGATTACTTTTTTACAGCGAGTAGACAGACTCGTGTTTTGTCGACTCTCGGGGAAACCAGTGGGCGACACAAACCCTTTCTTATGGGACGAGTCGCTTCAAAAAAGTAACAATTTCACCTGCCTTGGTCATCTTTACTCATGAGAATGGGTTCGCGCGGTCTGCTGGTTTCCCCAAGAGTCCACAAAACACGAGTCTGTCTAGTCCCTGCTAATTTCGTAGTTTCTGCAAGCTTAATTATTAGTCACATCTTATCGATGGGACCATGCAGGTAAAGATTTTATGGCGTCGTTTCTTTCTCTTGGAGGATCGCAATTTTAGTGATTGTTTAGCGATAAGCGTAACAGCAAGGAAATAACAGTGTTCGAAATGTCCCCTGGTAATTCAATAGGTATTGGATCGTTTATCCAGAGTCGTATTCGTAACTTTGCTATTCCAATCGGTGAAAAATTAAATCTATTCCTGTCGACAATAAAAAAACAGGCGACTTGGAAGACCGTGACCGTCCATGTCCACCACAAATAACCAAAGTAGCTTATGATCGTCTACTACAATTAATAAGTAAAGAAATCGCAGAAAAACTGCTTTAGAAATAGCGAGCGGACTTTTGCATCCGATTTTAGTTACCGCAGTCAAACGCCGGCTGGCAGAATGGTCGCGTGGCAGCTCGTAAACCTATTGAAGGGACTCTAGTGGGCCCGAGAACATTGAAACTGGACGGTAAGAACAGTGAAAAAATGTTTTATGGAGCGATGAATCAATATTTGTGTTCGGTCAAAGCAGAAGTGTATTTGTGACGATTTGCTAAGGAAGACAAAAAGTCACGTACCACTATCTTTAGTAGTAAAACCGAACTAGTTCAGGTAGTGATATATCGTGGTAAGAGTGATATTGAAGTGCTTTAGTATATACTCTTCTTTGTTAGATATGTTTGTGCCGATTAAATCAGATTTGGTTGTCAATCCGTATATTTAACATTTATAAAATGTGTGTATGTATGTTATGTAGTTTAATCTTTCATGGCTATCTTCCCTATAGCAAATATAACAAAAGTATTACCTCTGCCGTGGTGTCTCGTTCTCCATCTGAGGCGGTCACGTGGAATGTCATACTATAAATCGGTATGTCGGCGTCAATATCACCCGCTACAGAAATTTCACCTACATCGTTGATTGTAACAAGTCCAGCATAATCGCTATTTACCGACCTGTTCAATTTAAAGAAAAAAAAAATGTATATATGTGTACATATTTATGTGGAAGAATAATGTTGATATTTTCGGTATTTGTGACCTTTCCTGCGGTTTTTGATAATTAAAATGAGGACGTTCGGTGTAGTTTGCTAGCGAGTGTTAGTCAGCCAAGCGGCGATCGGGTATATGCCAGCAGCGTAGATAAATTGAAAGTTATATTTTGTTGATCGTCAAGTACGTTTTCGATACGATTGTAATAAGAATTAGCTTAGATATATTTTTTTAAATTTTTCATTGTAAATTGGTTTCGTTGGCTAGTAGTGCAGTCGCTCTCTGCCTATCTTCTACGTGGCGAATTACACACGTGCGAGACTGGGCCTGCCGCCGATCGTAACGCCAATGACAAACTGCACGCATCGTCGCCACTCTATTCATAATTATATAAGAAAATTGTGATTGATTGAGTTCTTGTTGCTTAAGAGATATGGCGTAATAATTTTTAATAGAGATTTTTGTGTTTTGGTTAATAGGTTTGAACGGACTGTATATAAATAAGCAGAAAATTTACTTTTACTAACCCTTGGCATTAGAGGACAAGTGGGTAATGCAGATGACTTAATACATCTAATGAATGGATTGGAATGAAAAGTGAAAATTAGAAAAAAAGGCGTCTAAAATGTTGTGACTGCAAATAGTTCAGTTACTTGAAGATTGTAGTAAGTTATAGAATAAATTCATTATTTTTCAAATCTCGTCATTTATTTTTCACGTTCGCCGAGAAAAACCCCGATTCTTTAATCTACATCCGGCGGTCTGCTAACGACGAGAACCTGGCCGCTCCTCCTAAAAAGCGGATGTTCGACCGCGCTTAAATTCATTACACTATTATCTGATAGCGGGAATCAAACTTGAATGGTCCTTAATAAAAGAACTCGAATCAATGATGTTATTCTATCTCAATAATTCCACAAACACATAAATTTTGCAGTCAGTGTTGAGAAAACGTAATGATCAAATTCTGACTTCTTTATTGGAGGGAAGTCGTTTTATCATAAAACTCACACACATTCTACAATATTGTCAGCATTGTAATTTCAGGAAAATGTGGGAACATGAGAAAAATTTAACGGACTTTAATTTTACATTGATTTCTACTGGAACAATTGTAATTATTTATATACTCTATTTTCCTCTAACGTGTTAGCGTAACTTACGGTAGAGTAATTTAAATATAGTATTGGCTGTAAAACTTACGTTATGTAATAATAAATAATCAAGCTGTCAACGTCAGTTGCTATAACGATACCGATTACAGTACCTATTAGGGATTCCTCAACAACATTCTTCGCCGAAGTAATTGTACTTTCTACGAATTCTGGAGGTTCGTCGTCTATGTCGATAACGTATATTGGTATCGTTACTGCAATTAAAGGAGGTTTCATGCCACACATTCGCATGAAATTTTATGGGAAAGATTACCGAAAGTCGAGTTATCGCCATATACTTGATTCAGGTCCACAGCTATTATATTTAAGTATATAATGTCAAACTTCTCAAAATCAGGTGTTTGGACGTTTGGAATTTTCTTTATTTCTAGGACAGCCGCGGCTGATTTGCCTTTTGTTGAGCTAGATGAGTCGATGGGAACGGCTTCAATGGTGATAAATCTACAAATCAAAAAATTAATGTACTGAAAATACCTCTTTGAGAATGAGACTGCCTCTCGCAATGTATAACTCTCCTGAAAGCTCTGAATGAAGACACGTATTTTATAGCTTACCCTTTGTATGGCTCAAATACACTATTTACTTGCTGGCCGGTTTTTGTTGCGTAAGAAGCATCCCAATTTATGGTAAAAATTAGGTCAGCTGTTTGATCGTCATCCGTTGCAATTAAATAGTTGCTAGTACTGTTTACTATAATAAGGTCTTCGTTGAGGTTTTCTAAGACTTCAATTCTTTGATTACCCTGATTCATGAAGAAGAAAAGAAAATTATATATGACACGCATGCATAAACTCAGAATGTTTGCATTCGTAAAGAGTATTTGTTGACGAAAAATTAGAAAAAACATTTAATTATTCATTGCTATGCATGGAATGTAAGTTTGAGATTTGGTTTTATGAACTTGACGTGCTATTTTCCACAAATTTTCAATCAAAATGCGCATCGCTAGCACGACATTGACTGGCATTTTACCCGTTTTGGCTGTCAATGAGTAGGCAAACCGTCTAACCCTCAGATGTTGGGTAGTTAGCTTTATGGGTCTTCGTTTCGCTTGGACACGACGTTTCGATGACTACAAAAACCGTCCTGAAGACATTTTTTTTTCTTCAAGAATTGACTTCTACTTTGTAGAAATGATGATTTATTGTAATTTTGCATAAGCGCTTGATTTAACCGGAAATCAGTGAAGAAGAAGAAAATTAATGGATCATGGCTTGCTTATCACACAACTGAATTCATTTGTATCTTGGTTGATTATAAATTACTTAACTGTGTGTGCAATAAATAATGTTTCAGTAAAAAAAAAATAATTTGTTCATATTTATTTTATTTGAGTAGGTTACTGTAAAAAAAAAACTTAAACTTACCACTATAATCCGAGGTGTTTCATCATTAACATCCTCTACATTAATAGTTACTTGCGCTATAGCTGTATTGTAAGGCTCAGCTAAAGAATCGATGGCCATAACCTGAAGAATTACTTCCTCTTGTGTTTCAAAGTCCAAAGCTCTATCAACACGAGTTGTGATTCGGCCATCAAATTCGTGAATATTGAATATGTTATTTATGTATGTACCCAGTAACTCGTAACTGAAATAATACGAAAGAAGTTTGCTGAATGACCATAAAATGATAAAATGTAACTAAAAGTTGATCATCTGGCTCTTTGTCCGTTAATATACTATTTCAGATGCAATTGATGCTGTTTCTTTAAAAAGGATGATAAATTTGGTT
This sequence comes from Oryctes borbonicus, assembly GCA_902654985.2. Lineage (NCBI taxonomy): Eukaryota > Metazoa > Arthropoda > Insecta > Coleoptera > Scarabaeidae > Oryctes > Oryctes borbonicus. The sequence goes on from LR736868.1 coordinate 8,209,819, forward strand.
GAAAACTATACGTAATGTAAGCTAAAGTTTTTGTAGAAATATTTTTAATTAATAAACTGCGCATACAAGTTTGTTTTTTTTTTTTTGTAATTGTTTATTGTTAGTACAGACGTGCGTTGTTGCTCTTTCAAAAACTACTCATAATTATAATAATAAACAGTAAAGTAGGCGATTTTGAAAGGCATTGTTTCCTGTTCCATCTACTTACTGGACTTCATCACCTATATCTCTGTCCACTGCTAAAACTACTTTAATTTCTTCATTCAGTCCAATTGTTTCTGGTATTGTAACAGTATATCCCGTGTCTGTCTCCATGCCTTGAAATATGGGTATTTCATCGTTTAAATTTATAAGTGTAAATTCAATTGTTACACTGTGGGTATTGAAGGGGGGCGTCTTATCTTCTGTCTTTATCTGAAATGTCAAAATGCTAGTGCTAAGTGTTATTAAAGTATAGGGGACTACTTGCATTGGTAAAGATGTGGCCTTTCGTAAATATAGGTTTGGAAGAAATGTTTCGTTTTTACATAACAGTTCCAATATTGGTTCAAATGTATAATTTAAAACAAAAAACCAATGCCCTTCATTCTAACAGATATTTTTAATAATTATTTCGGTTCACTAGTTGAGTAATTTTGTATTGCTTTTCAATATTGAAACATTTACAATTGCCTAGATTAGAGTCTCTGTGGGGAGTTTAGCAAAGTGCAGTTTGCAAGAGATATGTATGTACCCATGCAAGGTTGACAAAAGATAGTAAATTGATTCTTTTGTGAATTCTGCATTGTTATTTTAAATCGTTTTTTTTTCTTTTTTTTTTGTAATAGAATACTCCGGTTTAATGGCGTCCTTAATTGTATGTCATTATAAGTAAGTTCGAAACCTTACCGTTAATAGGAATTGTTGCCATTCTTCTTCTTCGTAATCAAGTAAAGTGAAATTTGTTACGTACAAATACAAGTTTGTTTCTTGATATCCTGTTGAAGGAGCAATAGTGAAAGCGGTTCTTTGTTCACCGATGAGCGTAACACTGTATAGAGCATTATCACCCTAAAAATGTTATGTTAAGTAAATTAATTTTGCTATAAATTTGACTTATTTGTACTATATCCAAGTCATTCGCGGAAAGCACCACTGGCAAATCTTTGTAAAAATTTTCTTCAATTTCAATAACACTGGTGTTTACAGTGATATAGGGTGGTTTGTTGTTTATGTCATCTATTAAAAACGTAATATCTTGACTTATACACGCGTCCGGCATTTCGACTTCACATGCAGATATCGTAAATTCGTAAATTTGTATTCTATCATAATCTCTGTCGATTTCTTTTACATCTATTATTCCTGACTCTCTGTCGATAGTAATGTAGTTATTCCCTGTAATACAAATAAATATAATATAACAGTAATAAGAGAGAGCGTTATAAGTTTTCAATATACCTTCTAAAATTTGACACGGTTATAGTTTACTAGCTATACACACCTCTGTGCAGGGTGTCACATGGTGAACTTTCGTTAATCGTACATTAGAAACTAAACAGGTTCCAAATTCGTAAATTTGTAGACTTATTTTGTGTAACTATTAGAAAATATCGGTACATCTAGCTAATTTCCGATTTCACAGAAAGTTTCACATATTTGCGAGATTTAATCCTTTTTATCTACGTGTAACTATTGCGCGTTCACACCGAGTCACTAACTTATTAAAACAATGTTTAGCGGTAGGAAAAGGACGTAGCTGTGAGAAACATTTGAGTTTTTAACGACATTCTAGATTTTTTGCTATTAATTAAACGTATTAGTGATAATTTCTGTATCCACATGTGGAAAAATGCAGCTACCCTTTTAGAAATTTTGCAAACAACCATAAGCAATTGCCAGATGTTGCCAATTGCAACATTTACAACAAAAGATAGATTCAAAGGGTTCGGGGGAATGTTCCGACAAAAGCAAAAGGAAGAAGAGCAGAAGACATCTTACTGTCTTATGGTAACCACTTTGTGATTGTTTATTCTTTTTCTCTATGAATGACATAAGTTAGATCACAATTTCGTGGTCTAATTGATCTTACAATTAGCGTGTACTTACAACGATTGTCTTTGGAATATGTGACATTATCGTTTACTCCTAAATCCCCATCTCTAGCTTTCACCAAAAATTCCTACAACAAAGAGGCATATACAATATTGTTACACTATCACTAAAGCTCTAGAGATAGATTATTAAGGCAAGTCTGTTGATTTGTGCAGTGAAAATTTCGTTTTGCCCTCGTCACGTTTTTGAGATAATCGAAAATAAGGGGTAGAGTCTCTTATTTAAGGGCCACCCTACCAATTTTTCGTTTTTAGAAAATTTGACAGTGGAGTTTATTTAATTTAAGAAAAAGGAAAACAGGCATACTACTCTGCCTATGTTACTTCTTTCTCTCAACATAAGCAGGTAGTATAGAGTTATATCACGAAGATTCATGTTTTTCTCATATTTACAATTTGTTGAATCATTGTGCGTACATACCTGTGCCGTTAATTCTTCAAACTGCTGCGATGCAAAAATTGTTACCCATATAGGATCCGTGTCCGGCAAATCTACTACTTCTACTACGACTTTCGCTTTAGTGGAAAAAACCTCATCACCTGGAACAATTATATTGTCTGTCGCGTTCAAATCCATAACGTAAAGCATTATTGTCTCATAATCGAGTTCAACTTTGGGTTGTAACAATAAGGTAATCCCTTTTTCGTCCGGAGTTACAGACTCCTCAACAAATTCGAAAGTCTAAAAACAATGCGGTAAAGAAATATTTCGTTTTTGTTGTGATCGTGTTTACATCGCCCAATGAATCTGACAGTGATAGCTGGATGTCACGCACGTATCCATCTTCGTCAGTGATAGTGATGCTGCAGTTTGTTTTGTCTGGGTTATTTTCCTGTAAGCATTTAAGAAAACTATGAATTTTGTACCAAAACTACCTAGTTAATTGGGGAGCCCCCTGTAAGGGCAAAGGTAATTCCAATTAATAGTTAGCATTTAAGAGACAGTAGTATACACAAATTACAAACTAGCAGGGTGAAGCAAATGTTTTATGTTTTTTTTTGTTAACAACATTCAATTTAAAGATATAAAAAGCGCAAAGTCTCTGCTATTGTTTAGTAAGATTTTAGACTCCATGACTGTACCATTCCGCTGGTTTAGAGGCAAAATACTTGCGGTGTTCTTGTTCTATATGAATGAGATTGGGAAAAAGACGCCAAGTGAGAAAGAATGTGGTAATCGGATGGTGCTAAGTTAGGTCTGTAAGTCGGATATGGTAGCATGTTCACCCCATCAAATACTTCCAGTTTCCGGGGAGCTTTCTAGGAAGGGTACGATCTAGATTCAAACTATTGGCCACAAATTGATATGGCCTTAGAAAGTCTGGCAAAGTAATGTGATGTGTGTAAAAAATCGCAAAACTCCAATTAAATTTCATTGGAAGAAATTTAATTGGCCAACGCACTTGGGATACTCCAACGGATCCACATGGATTTTGGAACAAAGTAAGACAATAATTACTACGATATTGATTGTTTCACATTCGAAATGGATTGAAGTGAAAATAATTAAGCCAACAAAAGGTGAAGCTACTATTACAGAACTTCGCAGCATATTTGCAAATTATTGCCTTCCTGAAAACGAAGTTTCAGACAATGCCCCACAATTAGTTTTTAGTGAGTTCGAAGGGTTCTGCAGAAGTTGTAGCATTCATTACATCAAAACTCCGCCATATCACGCCCGATCTAATGGAGTAGCGGAAAGAACTGTTCAGATTCTTACGAAATAATTATTAAAAATTCATATCAAGAATATAGATAACCAAACTATTGATCATCGAGTGGATAACATATTATTTGTATAGAGGAATACTCCGCAGACTACCACTGGTAAGACTTCAGCAGGAATGAATACCTAGGCATCTTAAAAGAACGGTCTGTTAAAGTTAAAACTTACGAGTTAGCCTGAAAACTCGAAGAGGAGAAGAAGAGAGATGGATATAAGGTACGATTGTTGGAAGAACTGGTGGACTAACCTACTTTGAGGAGGCAAATGGAAATAAATTGAACCAGTACTTGTAGAAATTCTATTACTCCAACCATACATGAGAAATCATGCAGATTAAGCGAATGTATAGATTTCTGATCCTCCAGGAAACAGTATTCCTTGATCCAGTAACAGTCCCAAAACACCAAGATCCAAAAGTTCGATATTACGTCGTAATGTAATCGAAATTCACTTCTTCTTCCAAGAAGTCTTATAAAAATAATTTAATGGCGTTAAATTAGGGTTGTTTGGCAGCTGTTGGTTTGTTTACAATTATTTGCAAATATTCTTCGTCTGTTAAGATCAATTGGCACAATTACTTTATTTTGGAAAGCTCCACACGAAACGTATATGCAATTTTGATAGTTATCAAATTAGTATTGGGTGTAGGTAACATCACAATTCTCATTATTAGCACTATTTTGTATCTGTCATAACAACGGGAATGAATACTGGTCAAAATTAAATAAAAACCCTGTACATTCATATGTAGTATGCTCTCTATCAATACAAAATCGGAGTCGGATACCTTCCACCAGACTCCCCGAGCATTTGACTTTTTTAATTTTGACTTTATTATGTCTGTCATATAGGTTATCTTTGGTAATTACCACCATCTATTTTTTACTACTTACCTCTATTGGGCAGCTAGGATCGTTTACTTGGATTACTGGAGGGTTATCATTTATATTGACAAGTATAATCCTTACTCGTGCACTATCGCCGGTTTCGAGAGCTACTAGTTGAAAAATGTATCCTTTATCAAGGCCACTAAAGTAATTGCTTTCGAAATTTTGCCTCAAAGTGATATTTAAGTAAAAAGTATCTGCTTCTGTTTCTGATTTTTCTATTTGTAGTCCAAGATTATCATTTGCATTATTATTTGGCCAACTAAAAGTTAGTGCTAACGTCGAGGTACCTGAAAATATTAACATTCTCATTAGTTGAGTGTAGGCTTTCACGACCGTAATCCATAATAGAAATGTCTTTCGGTGATGAAGACTTCTCAGTCTTTAGAAATCTTCTGAAGAAGCTGACAGAATGGTTAGCGAAACGTCAAGTAAAATATTAACTACACGACATCGCCCGAAAGACATTTCTAACATTCTCATTATTTACAGCAGTTCGTCAAATTAAAATGATGTTTGAAATCCTTTCCGATCCTTACGTCACGTCGAAATTTTTAAATCACCTCTGAAATAATGGTTTCTTGAATCCTTTTCGTAGATACTCGCTTCCCAAATGAGTAGGTACCAGCATATTACGATTTGTTATATTTAAACAGTTACATGCATTTTATTTGATACTCTTGATTTATTAATTTCAAGATTAATTTAGATGTTTTACGTAAGTCAAAAATTTTCAAATTCCATCATCCATTGTTTTCGTATTTACAACTATGGGCCACTTCACAAATAAAATAAAGTAACAGGCTTTACGATTCTAATTTGATATGGTTTCAGTGGTTCCCATTTTTAATTTAGAATTTCAAATACTGTACGTACAGCAACACGGAAATTAACACACAATACATTTGGTACATTTACACCTCGCGAAATGTAAATACAGCTTAAGAGTACCATTGCTGATAAGTATTATGCTACTATATGCTTTATTACCAAATTAATCAATTTTGCGAGTTAAGAAATCCACGGTGCCATCCAAAGAAATTAAGTACGCTTTCTTCGAGTATTCTACACCTGAATTTTTTTTTTTTATTTTAACTTTGAAGTACCTGTGTAAGTGAGGGTCGCCAATATTACACCGACGTCCATTTCTTCGTGTAAACGTACGGTAGTGATTTCAGGAGTGGACACCACAGTAAGTTTCTCTCCATCATCATGAAACTTCAGGTCGAATGCGATCGATTGCGATAGGTATAGTAATAGAAGTAAAATCGCTTCTGATTTCATGTCTGCAAATGAAACAATGGTAACTTCGCTTTCGTAACTGCAATCTTATTTTATTATTTAATTACTACTAATCGCTTTGTCCCTTTTACAAGCAATTATTCTGCAGATAGTTAATCTTGCGCGAGATATTTTGTCGAAACATTTCTACGATTACGATCAGGGATCCCTGACATCACTATCTGTGAGGGTCGTAAGGATCGACTAACAACAGGTTAATTAGCTAAAGGATTAATAAAATTAATAGAAATGTTAGACTGCTACCTAACCCTCGTGTGCAGATGAGCGTTCCGCTGTGTAACAGCTCATCTGTGCACATTTGTGGAATGTGATAGTCGATTGATTAATTATCGTATATGTACATACGGATGACGTAGAAATATATATGAATGAGAAAATCTAATTAAAGATACTCTAGTCACATAATTTGCCGAAATATTTGCAAACACCTCCACCTCTCTTGCTTAGAGTGATGCGTGTTGACGGTCCAAGAGGGTACGTAAGCTTTAAAACTTTAGCAAGTTAATTGACAAAATCATGAATTTGGTTGCATGGCTGTAAAGTTCATATTTGTTCTTGTACATGAAAGATTAAGTAAGGTACTGTCTCTTGCTGTAAATCTAGGCACTTTCAAAATTCGAAATTCAGGTAAAAGTATAAAAAATATTTTAAATTTTATACAATGTTACTATATCAGATATATTTCTAAGGTTTTCAGGTTGAATGAAACTACCCTGTTGAAATAACAGCAAACGTTAACAGAGTTTGAATACCTTACCATTAATCTTGTAAAATGCCTTTGCACCGATCCGATTCGGTCGATACGATGCGATATGATATTCTTCAGAAAATCTTGCATTTTTGAAGGACGATTGAAATAATCTCTAAATATGATAACGTATGACACGTTCGTAAGTTATGCATCTACTTATGAATCATCACTAAAAATATGGCGTATATTTTATTTTATAACGAATACATGCGAGATACTGCAATTTATTATTATTAACCGTTCACTATATGAATTAATTTAATGCCATATTATTCGATAGAATCTTTTAATTACCTATCGTGATTATGGGAGCATTAAATTATCGATAATGTTTTTTCGAGAGTAAATCTAAAAATTATAGGTATCTGGAATTGTAGTACTTGAAGATATTGATATCGCATTGAATTCAATCAATCTATTGTATTCAGTATGCCACCATTAAACCCGTTTGATTTCTCTTACATTTACATTTTTGATGGTCAATTGAGA